>CM070100.1:4222500-4597500 GCA_036178185.1 Liparis tanakae | reverse complement strand
AATACCGCTCCAGGTTTGGAAAACAGGAGACGCGTCAACGTTATTCGCCAAGAAAAAATGTTACACTTGTGGTGGAGTAATAAAAGAGGACGATGAGAGAGAGAGAGGATTTAGTCACTAGTTATTTCTCTGAGGACATCCTGATAAAGTAACTAAAGTCATACCCACTTATTCATGACCGACGTTGTTCAATTCAGTTTATTTTGTGCAGCCCAACATCACACGTTGTCCTCAGAGGGCGTAACAATGTACCATTCCACATCCCTGTCCCAGGACCTCACATCGCATCACCATAACTCCATTAAAAACGGAAGAAAAGGGAACGAAACCTACTTATGATGACATTAAAGCGTCAGTTCAATCAATTTGCAATAAATAAATAAAAAAAAACGAATATATTTGTTTGTATCTTGCCGTATAAAGTAGATGGTGGTGGTTTTCTTTGACCTGGTTTTCAGAGATGAGTTTCAATATATTCTCATTTGTGGAGCTCACACTGGTGAAGATTCACACTCACAGCTCTTTCCAGGAATGTTGTTGTTCTGCACAATCCTGGGATTACAGTCAGACATCTCAATACCCGCGCAAATAAAACCCAACATCATCAACGTGACGAATAACTCCACTGGAGCCAAGGGAGAAAAGACTTGTGTAAGTTGTTGGACTGAACCTTTAATTACCAGCTAGTCAGATGTAAGAAATGCCTTTAACTGAACATTAAAAGTCCGATGATCAAAATAGATGCTTTTTAATTCCTAGTATGTAGAAGGCTAAACAATAAATACTGTTTCCGTCGTTTTGGCACGCACGTGAGCCGCGGATTAATTTCCAGTTTAACTTTAATCTTCGTAGTGTGACATAAAGTTGGACTGAACGATTGTTATCTGCAAATATTTAGTAAAATATTTGATCCGGATACTTTTCTTGTCGCTTTTTTCATCCGTGTTTAAAACGGCGGTTACGTTCGGTTACGCCGTGATGCGTTCAGGCACTGTAAATAATTACGCTACCACGTGTTTACGAGTATTCCCGTAAACTGTAGTTTTATCGAGAAACTTGAATACATCCAGGAGATGTTTTTACAGCAATATAAAATATATATTATGAAACTTTTACATTAATCTCTAATTTGTTTACAATACGGCATTAAAACCATTAATGACAAGATTGGGTTTTAATCTATAAAACACCATCTCTGTTTTTATGAGGGGGAAAAACACTAAGTAAGTAACAGGATAACATTTACAACACGTTATGATTACAGACTTCAGGGGGGTTGAAAGGACTTTTGGGAGCCTGTAGAGCAGCTGCTACAATCAAAAAACAATATGGATCATCAATGATCTGCAATTAGTATCCGTGGCACCAGGGATCTATAAATGTTATATTTGTTCCCTTTAGTTTTCCTTGGTGCTGAGTATATCAGGGTTCTTACACAATTTGACCGATGGATTTCCATGACTTTTCCATGACTTTTCCACCACTTTATACCAAATTTCCATGACCAAACTGAAATCTCGGTTTATACATGAAAAAGTGAGAACATTTAATATTTAAACAATGTGAATTCCAAAGCATACAGTATACATTCAATGAAACAAATGGATAAGAGACAATATTTAGATTAAAAGAATAAACATTTGCTTCCAGAGCTATGGCCATCAAACTTTCCAGTTAAGGTGCGTTCACTTGCAACGCGGAAAAAAAAAAGAATTGCTCCGCCAGTATGCCGGCTTATATTTTGAGTCTTTCTTTCTAAAACACATTCATTATTTCAAACTCGGCGTAAATGAACATGTAATTATAACACATTTCCATGACTTTTCCAAAACTTTTGTGATATAAGTTTTTTCCATGACTTTTCCAGGCCTGGAAATTAACATTAAAATTCCATGACTTTTCCAGATTCTCCATGACCGTACGAACCCTGGTATATGATCCGCTGCTGTTCCCTTTGTTTTCCATAAAGCAACGCAACACTTTGACATCTTTCAAACCCCTTCCCCCTTTCAAGAGAGAAACGCGTCACAGTAAAATATCCCAAACACAATTATTGAGTAGAAATGGCACCAACTGCACACGGCGGGACGCCAGCCGGCGTTCACACGTTGCAGTCTGACAGTCGACGAGGCGAGCAGGCAGCCAGAGCCTCGGAGGGTCAGGTCGTGAACTGAGATGTTTAAAGCGGCTGCAGGTTGTAAGCTGAGGGTTTTATGTAATGCAGCGAGTAAAGCTTTAACGCGGCAACCACACACACACTCAGTGTGTTTGGCCAGAGAGACGCCAACCTCTGGCCTCCTTATACAACAAACACTCACACACACACACACACACACACACTAATCCACCCCGCGTCTCACCTTGTACACCCTGCATCAGAGGGGGGAAGTGTGTATGAATGCGAGTTTGTGTGTGTGTGTGTGTGTGTGTGTGTGTGTGTGTGTGTGTGTGTGTGTGTGTGTGTGTGTGTGTGTGTGTGTGTATGAGATTAGGGCAGCGCTCCTTCCAGCAGCTAAAGCAGAAAATCCAATAACTGGCCTCTATCGACTGGCACACTCATTAATTAGGGATTAATACGACTTAATGCTCGGGCACTGTCCTACACACACACACACACACACACACACACACACACACACACACACACACACACACACACACTGCCGGCTGGCTCGCCTCTGCCCGCCGCCTGGAATTGGTGATGAAGGAAAGAAGCTCGGAGAGATTTGAGGATGAGCTGATGGCCGAGAGAGATAACTAGATGCTGAGGTGAAGAGGATCCGCAGGCGGTGAGGAAGGACGAGGAGGAATAGCAGTGTGTGGAGGTGGGTGGAGGTGAGGGACGCGGCGGACGGAGAAACAAAGAGGCCGGAGGGCTCCGGCTCCAGCCGTCACCTCCCCGCCGCCTGCTGCCGGCCCGGCTGACGGGCCGACGGGAGGGCGGAGAGGAGGAGAGGAGGAGAGGAGGAGAGCCTCCCCACTGACCTGGTGAAAGGACACCACCTGCTGGATCCCACGCTTTACTGACACACACACACACACACACACACACACACACACACACACACACACACACACACACACACACACACACACACACACACACACACACACACACACACACACACACACACACACACACACACTCACACACATTCCTTAACCCTCCCGTTACCTTTACATTTCCTAACATATTTTAACCTCTGGGTCAATTTGCCCCCAGCAATTAAAACCTCCAGAAATTGATTATAATTAATATTGTCTCCCAAGTTTAAGTGTGAGGTACTTTATGTGTTGTTGACGACCTAAATAGCCCTTTAAATAAATAAAAAAAGTTGATATTTCTTATATGATTAACAGTGAAAAACAGCCTGGGGTCAAATTGACCCCAAAGAACATCGACGTTTAACATTGAATGGGGTCAAATTGACCCTAACGGGAACAGGAGGGTTAACCGCGACAAATACACTGGAATAACTCCTTAATTATACCTGAAATATCTTCCAGAGCCGCCATGGTGGTGAGCGTGTGTTTTGCTCTCCAGCTCGGTTCTGCTGAGAGGCAGTTTGCAGTAATTTCCCCAGACAGCCCGATAATCAAACTCTGCACCTCCAACCGCCGCCTCTCAATTGACTGCTGCTACTAAGGAGATTAATTACAACACAGAGACAGTAGCCTCTCTGTGGTATACATCAGTCGTAGCCCACAGCTAGTGTCTAAACTCTGCGGTGTGTGTGTGTGTGTGTGTGTATTTATTTACAGGTGGGAGCATATGTCCTAAAGGCACGGTCTAAAGGGAAAGTGCTAACGTCACGTTGGAGAAGCAGAGAGACAGAAAAAGAGGAGAGGATCTGGAGGCAGTGTGCAGGTCTGTCGTATGAATGTGGGCATTTTTATTGCGAAATCAGCTCGTGGAGCGTGTCGCTTGAAGAAAATATTTATTGGACAGCGAATACATTAACAAAACGACTTGAGAACAACCACAGAGTAAACTAACGTCTCACTGCATATTCTGTACTCTGGAAGAAAATCTGAGTTTTCAAGATGATCCAAAAAGTTTCAAATGTCATTTTTTTTCTCCTGCATTTGGACACACACACACACACACACACACACACACACACACACACACACACACACTCGTGAACAATTACAAACATTTATTTAGAATTTGACTCTAACCCCAAAAGATAATGATAAATCTCAACCTTGACACACTAACATTTGACGAACATGTCAGTGTGTGTGTGTGTGTGTGTGTGTGTGTGTGTGTGTGTGTGTGTGTGTGTGTGGCAGGCAGGCAGGGGGCCTAGAGGGTGAAGAATTCAGGCAGACGGCCTTGGCTTGCCTGGTTACAACAACACTGCCAGGGGCATGAAGGCTGCAGCTGCCATACACACACATACACACACACACACACACACACACACACACACACACACATACACACACACATGCACGGTCACAAAACCATATTTCGCCCAATCCCAGGCCCACCATCACCACCCTCACACCCCAGCGCTCTAGCTAAATCTTGGCTAGCACACAACTGCACTCATGAGTGTGTGTGTGTGTGTGTGTGTGTGTGTGTGTGTGTGTGTGTGTGTGTGCCTGGAGGCCGCGCCCCTCCACCAACCTGTCATGCCAGTTGTTGCTCTTGCTAACACGCACGTTTGACATGGGAACACGATTGGTGACACTGTGTGTTTTGATCAGGACGGGGCCGACGACGCGTGTTCCCTCACGTTTGATGTTCCTCTGTTCCCCGTTTGACCTTCATCTGTAACCCGATCCTCACTGAACATGTCAGCATCATGTTAGAAAAGCACCTTTAGCCACATTTCAATAGCGCTTGGCTCGCAGCTCAGAGTCATCCTCACAGATACAGATACTCAAGATAAGCATGTCTAAATATCCAGGGATACAGATACTTCATATATACTAAACAAGTGTCTCGTGTTGCACTCCAAAGTTGTAGTTATTCATACATTCAATTACAATTTCTAAAATCCATTTTATTTTTGAGTAATTATTTGAAGTGCTTCCACTGAGATTTTATGCTAGAATACTTTAATGAATAAATGCAATTAAAAAGCAAAGTCCTCTTAAAAATAACTTTGTCAATAACACTAATTGCTTTAACGATATAAATCCATTAAAACATAACAAAATCAATATTTGAGCACAATACTCTCTTAACTTTTTTACGTGGATTTTAACTGCTGTGTAAAAACAGGCAGCAGGAATCTATATACATGATTAAATAAATGCATAAATAGACGGCTCAGACACATGTGGGGTTAATGAAGGGATGCAGCCGGTTTGAGAACTTCCTCTTTCAGAGATGCTCACGGTGGTGAGGAGGAGGGAACAGGGCGTAGATGATGGGATGCGTGTCCTTTCATGTTTGAACAACATTGATCTTTTCCATAACAGAGAGCTGTGTATGAAAGCCAAGCACCAACATACAGATGAACTCAGCCATCTTGTATTGCAATATCAAATTCTAGTTATTACCTAGTAATACCACGACGAAACTCCGAATACATTCAAAAGGTTGTGCACATCCAGTAACTGGACGTCTCTCAGGTCGGCTGAAAGGAAAGGAGCGCCGAGCAATGGATGGTCTGACCCTTCAATTTTAAATAAAAATATTTGATCTCTATATTCAGTGTGAAAAAAAATCTATTCTTCCACTTCTCTTGAATGATATGTTGTTTTTAGTTATTTGTTTGTTAGCATCCAGCCTGCTTGGTATTTGGTGCTAAATGTAAGTTTCTTCGTATGTTTTTTTGATAGAGTCAAGGTATTTATTTATGAAGGAAGTCGAGTTTTGTATGAAATCATTCGCAAGCTAAATCCTTTATGCGAAACAAATCTCTAAAAGATACCGGTGTTTTCTATTGTTTTCACCTGTTTGCTACACATTGCATGTTCTTTACATTAATGATGTCATTTCCGTTTTCCGCTGTTGCATTTGACATTTTCTTATAAAAAAAAAAAGGTAATTGAAAAACTGACTTTTCCAATTTGAAGGCCTTTTGTGTTTGGCAATTGATCCCAATAAACATCATGTCTGCGTGTGCTGCTGTTATTGCTGAGTGGTGCACAATTAATTCAAAAGTCTGCTTTCAATGATTACAGTTATATTGTCACTTTGAAAATTAGATCAGATATGATGCCAGTTTATCCCATGAGGATCCATAAGATATAAAAAAATGTAAAGCACTACGGTAAATAATAATAACACAGGATTAATTTAAAATAATTAAACTGCTATGTGGGCTCTTAACTCTGTAATTTCATAGTTGTTTCACACCCAAATATAATATAATAATACCAAAATTCAATCAAAAACTCCTGTTTTATTATTAATTCTATATAAATTCCTATTGGTCACAATTATAACTGGCTGGCTTTGAGCTTTCAAGTTACAAGAACACTTATTGCAGTAAAAAAAAAGAGTAAAAAGTGAGCATAATAAACAAATTACAATAAAAAAGGTGTGACGGCTATGACTTTGGTATCTGAAAGGATCACCGTTGGTCTTTGAGCTGATGAGACGCAGCGTGTTTCCACGTTTACAGCTTCTTTTGTTTATCCCAGAGTTTCTGAACATCAGCGCGGAGAGCGTCGACCCGAATTCACGCATGATCAAAAACAGAGTTCTATGAAAACAGACGTGGAAAGTGGTTAAGAGGGATGTCAGGAATGTACTCTGTGCTTTAAACCGCTGTGGGTGAGCGCTGCTGCATTAGCGGAGGCTCCCGAGCTGCTGCAGGCGATCATACCCGACGTCAAAGTGTTTGCCGCCGCGAGGCCCGCCGACACCTCCTAAGTCTACCAGTGTTTGCTTTGCAGGCATTAAAGCGTTTCTCATGTTGTTACTTTTAACATTCCTCTAAAGAAGGGGCAGGTGTTTGTGCACTAGTTCTCTAGTTGTACTTTTATGAAGTAGCGTTAGCGAGTGTCATTGACTGGGGCTGGAGATGTGACGCTTTGCACAGTTAATGCTCCAGCTTGCAAGCCTCTGGCTACAGCCCGACATCTGAGCCGCAAATCTGCGCGTCTGTGTGTATGTGTGTGTGTGTGTGTGTGTGTGTGTGTGTGTGTGGTGGAGCTGTAAAGCCACCGTTTGACAATGCTCTTTCAGCAGGCCGCCCTGCGGTCGCTCCCGGCTGCAGGAGCCAGCTGGGCAACGCAGAGACGGAAAGGATGAGAAGGGAAGGAGAGGAAGATGAAGGCGAAGGGAGGACGACTGAACAGCGCCACCCAGAGACGGAGGACTGAACTGTTCCTCTCAGTCTCACTACGGGAGAGATGGCCTCACATTTACAGTCAAACCTGAGGGTTAAGCATCCTTAAACATTACATGTAGTCCCTTATGGAAAATATGTTAATTTTATAGAAATGATTTTCTTTCCATTTTCAGTTTAACATCATTTCTTTTGTCAGAATGCTAAACTAAACATAATATAATATACATAAAGAAGAAGAAAAACGCAACAACCATTTCATCAGGACTTATCTGCAACACTTCCACCGTAAGAAAAACTATCGTGAAACATTTAAATGTCCGATTTAGAAATAAAACTAAGCCTTTTATCGTCTGAGATCAGTGTAAATATGTTAGTGAAATGTAAAGAGGTCACGGCGGAAATGTCAATATTTACATGAATGTGAAGCGTATGAGTTTGTGGACGCTGCACCTCACGCTGGGACTTCATCGTCTTCATTCTAGCCTTCAACACACACACACGCACGCACGCACACACACACACACACACACACACACACACTCCTTTGAGCATTCCTCTGTCTCGTCTCTTCCGCCCGGCCGACGCCAACTTTGTTTACAAATGAAAAGTTTTTTTTGCAAGGAGCGTCCTGTTGCTTCTGGGGCATGGCAGAACACTGTGTTTAGGGGTATGGGTGAGGAGAGGGTTGACAGAGGGTGTGTGTGTGTGTGTGTGTGTGTGTGTGTGTGGCAGGAGCCCAGATGAAGCAGCCCTCGCCCGGGGCTCGCTGTCCGCCCCGCGGTAGCAGCAAGCCTGTTCCTTCTTCCCCGGCCCGCCGCGACCATTTGTTCCATTAACCAATCTCCTGGAGCCTCTGGTGCAAAGACACACACACACACACACACACACACACACACACAGGCACACTTACTTCAACAACTGCTTGCACAGCTCATACCACACATGGCCCTCCATCCTTCACTCCATCCCTCCCACCTTCCTCCAGACGCATGCACCATCTTTCTCGGTGGAGGCCATATGGCCCCGTGAAGCCTGTGGATCTACAGGCACATCTGCGTATATGTTGCTGCTCTCCTTAAAGGGCTGCACAAGGGAGCGGTGTGCTCACATAAACACAGTAGACGCACCCGCACACTCCCAGGGCGGACAAACGCACTCTGCTGTCACAGTGTGCGGTTAAGACAACGTCGGTGCTATGTCGGTCTGTTGAGTGAGTGTGTGTGTGTGTGTGTGTGTGTGTGTGTGTGTGTGTGTGTGTGTGTGTGTGTGTGTGTGTGAGAGTCTGTGTACGTGACCTCGGTGTGTACATGCATAGTGATAATTGGTGAAACAGCCTGCGAACAGCTGCGGGGTGAGAAAAGGTTGCGTGGTGTTTGGTACAGGAAGCAGAGGGAGGAGGAGTAAAGTTGGAGAATAAGAGAAGAGCAAAGAGGAGAGGAAAGTGGAAGAGGATGCGGTGAGCAGGAAAAGTTTAAAAACTACAAGAGCAGGAAACATTTTACGAGCCATAATAACTTTCATGAGCAAATAAGTAGCATTTGATTACCTCAGTTCTCACATTTTCCTCTCTTCGTTGATTTAAGTTTTTTGTGACGTCAAATTTCTCAAACAACAAATATAACAAAATGGATTTGGTCAGGCGTGCTATTAGGATCTTCTAATAAATTGTAAAACAATATACATCCTTCCCCTGCATTTGTTTTCTTTTTACATCTAATATGTTGTTAATGAATATATTTAAGTTATATTTTAATATTTTCTCAGAAGAAGCATCAGAAATGGTTTGATAACTAATTAATTTGTCACCAATCAAAGCAAAAATCTGTAGAATAAAGATGCACATGATGTAGAAGAGTTAGACTCACTCGTGTAAAATATACATGTAACGTAATACACAGAAATGTATTCAAAATGTAAGTGAAAAACAATAAATGCAATGTGCTATTTCTTAAATCAAAACGGATTATTAAAAAATAACATATATATAGCCTTTAAATGAATCATTTACAGTGACTGTCTGAGCATCTTCCGTAACTCCATCTCTCAACTCTCCGTTCTATCCCTTCACACAAATAAACGCCGCAGACGCAGTGAAATAAATAATGAAATGGAGCAGCAAAACATTGTGTGCTAAAAACCCCTGTGTCGTTTGGCAATCAGCTCGCCCGTGTAAAAATAAATCAAGCTGATTTTCCAAATGTTTTGTGCGTGGTGCACTGTTGCCGCTCTTCACAGCACAGATTGCAGGCCGATGGAGAGGCTGAGGGGAGGGGCGGGGCGCTCCGTATCGAATCCACTTGCACCAGCTTGTTAACACGTACACCTTAACCCCCGAGCGGCGCGGCGGGGCGCCCGGCGAATGTTCGGGGGCCTGCGGGGGGACCGTCGAACGCACACCCGATGTATGGATGGAGACGAAACATTCAGAAGAACGAGAACAGTGCCGTGTGCAGAGAGACTGTGAATGCTTCACCACGAATATGCAACATGACAAACAGAAGAGGTCCAGTCCCGTCTCTGCGGCTGAATCCTGACATCACAAACTGCAACACATCAATGCAATAAAAGCCCTGCCAACTACTGTGGATCTTTTTTTTTTTATATTGGTTGAAATAAAAATCAATGTGATAAGAATATACTTTTGGCAGGTTTTCATGTTTGGCACTGGGAGTATGATCAGTACCACAAATACAATCAGATGCTCAAAAAACAAGTACCAGCTGCGGGGTGGATCATCGTAAACGTGAGTCATACCTCGCTCGCCTCCCCGTCTCTCCCCTTATCTCTCCACGGTAACTCCTTACAATAAATACCCTCCCACATAATATATACATGATGTATTTACTACTCAAAACTAATGCATTCCCAAACAAACCGAAACAAATATCGGCAGAAAATGTGAAGAAAAAAAAATGTGGTCAAGCAGCTCAACAGTCACTGCAAAAGTGACCTCATGTAGAACTGAACTCGAGAGAATTTTAAATACCAGGAGGATTAATCAACCAAGTAAGTGTCAAAGCAGAAAATAAAACCCACTAAATGCCAAGAGTGATTATCGTAGTTCAGTTGGGAGAAGGGAGAAGTTAGGTGCCAACTTCACAGCCAATCCACTTTTGGCAGTCGGATTCCTACTCCTGCTAAACCTCCTGAGAACATGCAATAGCAGCCCATACACACACACACACACACACACACACACAAAGAAATACCACCACAACATATGCGCGAAAACATACAGAATGTTCATACTTCACACTCCTTGACAACTTAGATTGTTTTCCTTTCTATGAAACACACAAAAAGAGTTGCACACGAGCAGGAGACAGCTGTGACTTGGTAAACTTTGTTTTTTTTGGCAGCGTCTGACTGTCGACAGGTTAACACCGGTGGGTGGTAGACAATATGTAGTGTCGGTGATGGAGCAGGAGAACAGTGTGTGTGTGTGTGTGTGTGTGTGTGTGTGTGTGTGTGTGTGTGTGAGGTTGGTTTTGTGTAAGAGGAAGGTGGAGTTGGGTGGGGTTGGGGGGGCTGAGGTAAGGATCCTGCACAGTGGGGCAACAACACCCACACACCCTCGCCCACATTGGCAGAGCCAGGCTGCATGCCAGGCGCCCTGTGGAGACACACACCAACTGGGCTCCACACTTGGGGAGGAAGATACCCCCGCATCATACACACACTTTCACACACACACACACACACGTACAGATACTGTAGCATAAGCCAAAGATAGAGACACTTTTAGATGCTGCAGCTTTTAGAAGCAAAGTCTCTAAAAATCATTCTCGACATTCTACATAGAGCGATGCGCTTACTTTATGCCGTTTGGCGATAATATGTGTAAAATGTACACACGACGTATCGCCCTCGAAAAAAACGACCACACTAGAATGTGAAAAATGTGATTCCAACAGTCCGAAATAGTGAAAAGAGCACATCGCAACTTCAGCGAAAGAGTGAATTAGGGAGTGTTGTCAGACAGATAAATTATCAAGTTTGTCCACTTCACAAAAAAAAAGAAAAAGCCAAACTCAGCCGCGCTCGTGCTCTGGTTAATTGAGCTACACGGACACAATGAGACTCAGATCGCAGTTTACAACTCCATCAGAAAGTATCTCGAGTCATTCAAAGCCACCAAACCAGTCAAAGTGTATTGGCAATGATCTGCTTGTTGACTTCATAATCCATTTTTATATTTGTGACATTAAACGCCTCAAAGTGCCTGTGTTTCATATAGTGCACGTTATCCTTCGTGAGGCGCTGCATGGAGTCTATAATTACTTTATCGTTCCCGATGTATTATACTGCATAAGGAAAACAAAAAAAGTGTTTTGATGAGAGAAGCGTTTGATGTGCCACCTGATGAAGTGGAACATGTGGACCCTGCACCGACAGCAGGACAGTAAACTGAAGAAGACAACAAAACAACACTGTCGACAAAAAATACAACAATTCACCTAAGAATTAAACTTCAGATGTGCACAAGCTGGTCTGCTTATGGATAGCTTGTGAAGGAAATTGCACTTTTTTTTTTCCTTTGGAAAAGGCTTACTGACAGATTCTTTAAATGGGGGAGGAAAAAAAATAAAAATGAAAACTAAAAAGCACTTGGAAACATTTATCGCCAACAAGGGAGCTGTTATTTTAATAATAAAAGTATATCCATATCAAACATGTGCCACTTCTTCAGTGGAATTCTTGTAGAACTTCTTTTGGGGGAAAACTAAATAATTTCTAAAACATTACTGACAAACATCTTGTCTGATAAACTAACAAATCTAATGCTTATTTGATTGAAATCAACACAATCATCACCTAATACATTTTCAAATAGCCCTGAAACACGGGACACCTGAATACGATGGGAGATGCATCTACAGGACGTGTAGCTGTGTGCGCGTTGTGTAGTTGTGTGCGCGTTGTGTAGTTGCGTACCTGTTTTTCATGCGCTGGTGCATGCGGCCGTGCTGGACACACTGATCCTCCATGTCGGAGCAACGAGCTCTCAGACCCCTCACCGTCTCCACCAGGTGTTGCTTCTCCAGGGCCAGCTGCTCCAGTGCTCCACTACACACACACACACACACACACACACACACACATACACACACACATTAAACTTGTGGGTCTTGATCCCTTAGTCTTCACAGATATTAAAGCCCCACTATGTAACAATTCCTACCTTAAAATAACAGCTTGAAAAAAATGGTGCCGCTACAATGACTTTTGATATGGAGATTTGCGTCTCCGCCACTGACATTTAGTTTAATAAAAGAACAAAGACGTCTTCAAGATAGGGACCTGACATTACTGCTGCTGTCATCTGGAGGAGAGAGAAAGTTACAGGGGGGCGGGCGGATATATATATATATATATTTTTTTTTTTACTCAAACTCAAAAGAGCCATATGCGTCACCGGAAGAGCCACATATGTCTCAGAGCCAGAGGTTCAGACACCTGATCTATCGTAACTGGGTATTTACGACACTGAAGTACACGTTAAATACCTGAAGGGGGCGCTACAAGGGAAACAGTACATAATGGGGCTTTACGTCCAAAAGATCTGCAGACTAAAGCTCTTCAATAACTTGTTACCTGTTTTGACTCAGCTGGATGATCATGTTCTGTTGTTTTGCATTATCCTGACAATTGTTTCTATTTGTTGTGCATTATTAGACTGCAATAAACTGGCACCGGAGTGTATAATCAATGAAATGCAATTCTGAGAGTAAAAAAGACGAATCCTTGCGTTAAATAGATAACTGCTGCACAACGTTACACCTGCCAGTCAGTAGGAGTCGGACAAACAACTGAAAACAAGTTGTGACGAGTTTTCTCCTTTCGTCTTGCTGCGACTGTCTCAGTATGACCTCGCTCAGCCCGACTGGGGCAGTCCAGCAGGACTTTAACCGCTACACTGGGCTTGGACTCCAGGAGCTCAAAGGGCCCGAGGCCCAGAACACACCAACGCCACACTGCTGCTAAACCACGTCACACACACACACACATACAGCAGATGTAGGCTATGAGCCTCCACGCCAGTGTGTCAGCATGTATGCTAGTTCCTTCCATACAAAACTCCTTCAAGGTGGCAGCCATCACTGTGTACATGCATACGTGTACTTAGTATTGATGTCCACCCATAAGAAAAAAAACCCACAGAGGACAGTGTGGTGGTGTGTGCGTGCGTCCTGTGGCTGAGAGCGGTCTGGCAGGGCCAGATTGAGGGCCGTCATGTGACTAATGTGCAGCACAGCTCCAACAGCTGACAGGACACTGGGCCCAGGGTCACTCTCACACACGCGCACACACACACACACAAACACAAACAGAAATAGAAATCGACACACACATGTACACAGGCGGCCCAGATGGAGAGCTGTGCAGGCCTGCTGTGACTACTGTAGCATCAGGTTAACAAGAAAACAGGTCAGGCTGGAAAGCAGTATGTCGTATGTCGACATGCTTTGTCCAAACAGCCCGGATAGATGGACATGGACGTCCAACAGACAGAGGAAGCAAACCACGGAGGGAATAAACGACTCGGTCGTTTTTACCTGAAAACACGGTTCAACCAAAAAGGTTAAAATATTGAAAGAGAAAACACTGACCCGCTGCTTTCTGTTAGTTCTTCTAGTTTGACTCCCAGCGCGCAGCACTCCTCCTTCAGCCTCCGGAGCAGGGAATTCTGGGAACTCAGAAGACCGTCCAACTCTCCAACTGCAATCGATTGGGGGAAAGTTGCGCGTTACTGGGAGGCTGACCACCGTGGGTCACGTCCTATGCACTTTGAGTATCGGTGACTAACCGATGAGACACCTTATTTTTAGCACAAACAACATCTCGTGTGTAAAGTACATCTCCATCGCTCTTCTACTAAACATCCTGAAGAAGACTGCTGCGCCAAGCAAGAATCACAACCTCGTGAAAAAAGACGTGGATGTGACCGTTGTGTTTGTATGACGCCGACAGGAAGCTGCGTGATGTAATGTCATTTAAATTGTCTGAATTTAAAAAAAGGAAAATAAAATAAAAATAGACTAAACTAATTAGGATCCTTTAGTTTGAGCACATAATTTGCTTTGCCATGTTTTAAATGTACAAATAATGTTTTTAAAGTGTTCAGTTATTGGACAATATAGTTTCTTTGTCACAATATTAAAAAATAAAAACTGTGGCTAGGATTTTTTGAGTTTTTATTTAACAAATGTTGCTCAGTAAGCTCAAATATTGATTAATTTTAATGTAGCACAGAATGTGCATCTGAAACAAAAGAAATTAATAGATGTATGAATCAAATACCATTTTTATTTGGATTACCTCACACGTTGGTCACGTTTTCATTTAATTATTGTTATAATGTAGGAGCGGCATCGTGGCTTTAATACATAAAGTACAGAGGAGAGCATCTAAAATACTGGAGCTGATCCATCAAATCTATTCTCACAAATACTGCAGAGATAGTTGTCTCTTTGAACATCCCCAAAAACGTTTTTTGACGACAATGACATTAAAATCAAGTACAGAAAGTATCAGATGGAAGTTTAAAGTGTGAGAAGGGTAGAATGAGATGGAGACAGGGAGGAAGAATGTGGATTGAAAGCGTTCTTTCTCCTTTCTCCTTCCTGCTACGTCCTCATCCGCTCACGGTGGGCCTCTTTCTGAACAACCCAACACGGGGCTTTCATCGTCTCTTTGAAATGATCCACGGTCCGCTCTCCAACACACGTCTGCTCTTTTAAAATAACAATGGCCGCCGTTTGGATGATCCGCCTGCTCCGGCATCGGTTACAGTCGACCGGAACCAAAAACTCAAAGGGTTTTGAAAAGCAGCTCACGCGTTGAGACGTTTTTTCCCATTTTTTGTGAGTGCATACCCTTCAAAAGTTTGGGGTCACTTAGAAAAAAGAAAAAGCACTGTTTTTTCCAATGGAAATGACATTAAATTAATCATAAATAAACTCTCTACATAGTTAATGTGGTAAATGACAGAGGTGTGTAGAGGCCCATCTCCATGTTCTAGTGGTACATTGTGTTATTGCCTTAGAAGACGAGCAGAGGGGTTCTACCCCCTTGAAACCCTTTTTTACTCTTTTTAGAACTTTTTATTTTGCATTTTCCACAAACAGATTATTCCTGGACATAGAAACCCTTTTTATGTGAGCGCAGCTGAAAACAGTTATGCTGGTGAGAGAAGCTCTAAAACTGGCCTTCCTTTGAGCGACAAGTTTGAAGAACAACATTAATATTTACAATGAAAATCATTATTTATAACCTTGTCAATGTCTTGACTATATTTTCTATTAATCTTGTATTCATTTAATAAATAAAAGTGTGAGTTTTCACGGAAAACAACATTTTCTCGGTGACCCCAAACTTTTGAACGGTAGTGTATATTGTGAAAGAAAGAAAGATATAGTAAGACAAGTTTAAAGTGAGAACAGATCCCTGATGGAAGGTTTCTGTGCTATGGAACATAACATTTATCTGCAGGCTGACTGGACTTTTGTCACTTTTTATTATGACTGGGAGAGGTGTAAAGGCCAATGCCCACTGATGCTCCACATAATATTATTTGCTTTGTGCTGGCTTCCCGTTGCATCTTTAAAGTGAATTACCACCAAACCTTTCATTCCACTCGATGCAGCGTCTGTCCCTAGATCACTGCCACAGAAAAGGCACGCGGGGCATCGATTGGATGCCGCAGAGCCTGAAACTAAACTACACAAACCCACAGACGTGCGCACACACGTACACTCAACAAAGTTTGGTCAGTGCTGGAAAAGTTGCATGAAGAATGCTAATTAGCTGAACAGGCTTTGAATGCGTCTGGCCATGCGTAGGCCAAAAAGAACCCTGGGACACAGAAACACAGCAGAACTGGCACTGGAAACAAACAGAGAAAAATGAGGGAGGGAGGGATGGAGAGAAGAAGCGTGGCGGGCAGGGAGGGAGGGAAACAAATATCTGATATCATCTAGAGGCTGCTCTGTACGCATTTACTCAGAAAATAAACATGAAAAAAAATAAGTAGGAAAAAAAAAAAAAGGTGGAGAAGAAGGGAGACGGGGGACGGACGGATGGATGGGAGGACAAACGAAAGGACAGAGAGGCGGGATTTGGAGAGCGAGAAAGCTAATTATCTCGCTCGTCTGTCGGGTTGCACGGGGAGAGGAAGTGATGCGAGCGACTAAAGGACGTCCACCCCTCCGTCCCCTCCCCGTCCTCCGTTTCCTGCTGTGCTCTGATGTCAGCTCTCTTTAGACAACATGTGTGCTGCCGACATGCGCCAGAAACAAACCCTTTGTTTACCCCCCCGCCTCCTCCCACCAGACATCCTCTCCTCCCTCTGTACCGTCCATCTTTGTTCTGCGCACCAGCAGGCTCCCTGGTTGTTGAAGGGAACCACAGGTAAACAAACAGAAAGGAGGAGGGAGGGAGAGGGAGAGGGAGAGGGAGAGTGGTTGAGGGTGGTTGGTGGCTTTGAGTGTGTGTGTGTGTGTGTGTGGGGGGGGGGGGGATCCAGATGGTGCAACAGATGTGCGAGCAGCAGCAGCTCTGCTGCGCAGACAGACAGGGAGCTGTGAGCCGGGTCTCTCTGCTCCGCTCCCGTCACGTTCCCTCTGCTCCTCCCCGCTCGTCTCTCTTCTCTTCTCCTCTCGCGGCTTCTGCTCGGCTCTTTTTGAGGTCGCTTCAGCTCTAATGAGGTTTGTTCCTGTCCGTCTCCTCGCACTCTGGCCATGTTGCGTTGGTGGAGGAGCAAGGTGGCACGGTAGAAAGAAACCGGAAGACGCAGGTTCAAACACCCGGTGCGGGCGAAGGTCCACCCTCGAGTGTCCTTGAGGAGGAGACCGAGAGCCTCCCAGCTCCAGGGCTGTGAAACTCAAACTAAACCCGATTATCTCGCCTGTTTTGCTCCTTGCAGTTCTGAAACTGTGTCTCAGTGTGCTCCATCCTCTTTAGTTCTGCCCCCCCATAGCCCCCTCCCCTCTGTGTGAGACGACTAATATGCCCGTGCACCGCAGTGGCCCACAGTAAAGCATGCGGAACGGCCAGCTTGAGGACACGTTAAGATGTCCTTGAGTGTCTATTATGAAGCATTAAGTGCAGCCCCTCGGGAAGTCTGACCCCCCATGACCGTCTGATTTGGCTCCATCTCATTTTTTTCTTCTTCTCTCCTCTCTCCCCTCATGTTATGCTGTATTCTTCCATCCTTTCTTGTCATTTCGTTGCCTCTGTACCTGTACTCTAGCAATGACAATAAATTCAATACAATACAATACAATACAATACAATACAATACGTCTATCTAGTGAAGGGCCAATGGATACCAGCACTGGAGAGAAAAGTGCACAAGATGAGTGCCGTGTGGTTGCTGTGGTTGAGAATGCAACAAACGGGTCGAATCTAGAATTGATCTCCGGCTGCAGGTGTTGCACAAAACCGGTTAAAGTCCTCGGCTCAACAAAGAAAACCACGAAGGGGAATGGAAAGATGGGTTTTTTGAAGAGCCGATATCCTCGAGGACGGTTCACTCAGGTCAGACACACAGTGTGTGTTAGAGGGAGAGGTGGGAAGCACTCGCCTCTCTGCTGATGCTCAGCCTCCGTGTGCTGCAGCAGCAACGCCAGCTCGCTCTCCCGTTCCCGCGCCGAAAGGGTCGCGGACGCCATCTCCTCCTCGTGAGCTCGTTCTGAGGTCTCTCTGTCCTGCCTGGGGAAGAGGAGCGGAGGAGGAGGAGGAAGGGGGTTAGAGTGGGACATTTCAGTATAGTTGTTGTTCATTAAAGGCATTATCGGCGACCTACAGTGTTCATCCACACAGAGGCACTAGCTGTTCCTCTGCTGGTCAATACTGGAGGCTCACACTCCCTCTTCAGTAGATCATCTGGCCTTAACTAAAATATAGGCTTGCTTCACTCAAATTGATTACATGTCAATCAAGTTAAGCACTACGACTCACAAAGCAGTGGTTTTGGTTGGTAGGTTTGCTCTTAGATGACTTTAGGATCTGAGATTGTGCCCTTTCAATTAAAAACAACATGTAATGTAAAAAGAAAAAAACCTGCATACGAGCTAAAACATGCAATATTATTATTTATTTATAATACATTAGTTAGGTTTCGACAACCGATCGATCCGTGCATTTATTAGAAATTCCATCAAACCGTTTCTGGTGAAAAAGGAAACAAAAGGTTTTTGATGTGTGTGTGTGTGTGTGTGTGTGTGTGTGTGTGTGTGTGCATAATGTTACTGTATTATTACAGCAAAGACGGTAAATTGCGAGTTGACATAACTAAAAAAGTGCTTCATAAATCTAAAATCTGCATCCACCAGTTGGGAATATCTGTAAACATGGGATGGGTGGAAAAGGTTTTCCTACTCAATGTTGCTGTTCTGTACATACTGTAAATATATATATATATATATATATATATATATATATATATATATATATATATATATATATATATAACCTTCCTCTCCCTTTGAGTGTGTGTGTGTGTGTGTGTGCACAGTGGCTCAATAATGTCCACAAAGAAAAAGACTAAATGATAAACAGAGAGGTGAGCGAGAAACCCAGAGGAGAGAGAGCACTGAACAAACAAGAGGATGGAAGACGATACAGAGAGGAGACGGGCAGAAGAGACTCGGGGGGGGTAGAAGGAGAACAGAGGCTCGAGGACCCCTGAGTGGTCCTGAGGCTGTCTCCGACACACCGACACTCGCCGGAATACCACGGGCCATTTCAGACTCCTGCAAGAATGTAAAAAGTAAAGGTCGGTCTGCTCTGAGACATCACTTTGATCAAGCTGCTTGTCGTCCTCTAGATTTCGAGAAACAACGAAAAAGATCCGAAAACACACGGAACGATGCGGCTACGTGACATGGGTCGATCGATCTCATCTCAAGAGCTCTAATCTCCACATCCGTTCGTCTCGATATCAAAATCATACGGGCGGGACGCGAACTGAGGTAGCTTTTGAACAACGCTGCATCGTACGACTGCTCGAACCAAACTTTCTAATGCGCTGAGTCCAAATGCACCAGAGAGAGACAAAAGGAAAGAGGAGAAAAACTACAAAGACGGAAAAATATGAACAAATAAACAGAACTCTTCCTGTAGTCCAAAGGCGCTAATGAAGAGAGAATTCTCCAGTTTAAGTGAAAACTTTTCTCCCCTACAGCGCTTGGCCTGCATCTCTAAAGTGACCGCGTCTGTCTGTTCCTTCGTGTGTGTGTGTGTGTGTGTGTGTGTGTGTGTGTGTGTGTGTGTGTTCTCCTGCTGTCCTGCTGTCTGGGGTGTGAAAGCGGGTGGCGGGTGTGCAGGGGACACAAGGAGACTGTGTGTGTCTGTACTCGTGTGATTGTGTGCGTGTGTGTGTGAGAGTGAATGAACCCCCGCTGGGCTTGAACAGCAGCCTGAGCCACCAAAGCGCACACCAGGGCTCAGCGGGAGATGGCGGGCAGGCGTTGCCAGCCATTTGGTCCTGCAAAAGGTTCCAGGGGGCCGTGTGTATTTGCGTATGCCTGTGTGTGTGTGTGTGTGTGTGTGTCTGCGTTTGGGGTGGGGAGTGTGGGGGGGGGGGGGGGAGAGAGAGTCACACCAGACCTGTTTACCCACCAATTAGCATCCGACAGGCCGCCAGAAAGTTCCAGCAGTCAGCAATAGACTGGTGAGGAAGAGGAGGGCAAAGAAAAACAAGAAAGAAAGGCAAAAACACAGCGCTACACATTTGGCATCCGTTTGATTTTGCTGATCTACTGAACCAACGTTTCATAAGTGCAACTTATAATAAAGTTGTACGCGACGGAGCAGACTCGAGGCCACACTCAGTGTAATGTAGAAATGCAATAAGTAAGAACCCCGAGGGTTCGGATCCCTGTGACCAGCGGGCCTGAAACCTCCTTGGGGATGAAATCAAAGCTGGGAAGTCGGGGCTAAGTTATCAGTAGTCCGACTATGTTACATTACATTACATTACACTTCATTTAGCAGACGCTTTTATCCAAAGCGACTTACAATGAGTGCATTTCAACCTAGAGTACAAACTAAGAACAACAAGAATACAGAAAGTAACATTTCCTCAACATAGTCAAACTACAAAAGTACCACAATAAGATATTTAAGAGCCACTGAAGTGCTAATCTGTGTTTTAATCCAGATATAGTCGGAAAATGTTACTTTCTGTATTCTTGTTGTTCTTAGTTTGTACTCTAGGTTATTGTAAGTCGCTTTGGATAAAAGCGTCTGCTAAATGACATGTGATAATGTAATGTAATCAGGTGCTTTACCCTGCGCCATTTTGTATCCCCAATGAAATCCAACGTATTTACTTGCGAAATCGCCATCGCAAAATGGCTGCTGATGAGCACCGTCAAATTAAAGCATAAAAAAAAGAGAAAAAAAGAGCCAAGCCCTGGAGGGCGGCGGGTAGAGAGCAGAGGCGGGATGTGAGGGGCGGGAGCTCGGTGATTCTCCCTGGATGATAATCTGCCTTCCAGCTGATTGGTGGACGGGCTCTGGGTCGCTGCCGGTGGCAGGAACTCCTGTTTGGGCCGAGGAGGCAATCGCCTGAATGTTGCGTTAGCGGAGAGCCGGGCCTGTTTGTCCACGCCTGGCCAGATGCACTGGAGGACAGCTTGATAAGTATGGCGAGAGCGGCGCGGGCCAGGGGCCGAAGGTAGGCTGGAATAGCTCTGGGGCCGCGGCCAGGTACGGTGGCTGCTGGGTAAGCGGGAGGTGGCAGCGGCGGCCGGCGGCTGGCCGGCGAGCTGGCTGGAGCGGCGAGGAAGACGAGGGGGCCCAGTCTGCGCTGCCTGCCTAAGTGGGCACTATTCAAGCTGTTGCCCATTAGATGTGGGGTGCCAGGGCCTGACCAAGCACAGAGTTTGCAGCACCCCGTGGTGCAGCCGGCATCCCACGCCAGAACCACCAAATGCCGCGATTTATCAGAAAACGAGCACAAATTGGAGTCAGACGGTGGAGTTGGAGACATTCGCCAACGCCAGACACCATCGACCGCTGTTTGGCGTAAAGTGAAATAGACTCCACCCCCCGATGAACACAATGTCACCCAGACACACACAAAGCTAGACGCAGACTATCTTTTATTGTCATTTGAAAACACTTAGGAAAAAAAACTACTAATAGACGTAAAGACGAAGGGAAAAGAGTGACGAGAAGAACCCGTCAAACAATGCATATTCATAATTATGCCCAGAGACATTCCTGTGTTGCAAAATAAAAAAGGTGTGCAATTAACATACACTCCGCGACACAGGTGAACAGATTGTGAACGCAGCCTATAGCACAAATAAGTTTACACACATGTTTACACGTTCACAACAAAGGACTGTTGAGGAAGAGGGGGGGAATTGAGAGGAAGAAGAGACAAAGTCAAACTATTCATGTCACGTAAACAGCTACACTCACAACTTTCCTGATCTGATACATTATCAACGATTTTAAATGTGGTTTTAGGAGACGACAGATTTGTGTGTCTAAACTGCATGTGTAAATATTAATTAAACAGTATCAATAATAATATTAAATCGATAATCCTTCTAATTACCTTTGAACATGTACCTAGTTTGAAAAAACAATTACATTTCCATTCAATTCCATCATTTAAACTGAGGCACCTGCAGCTCAGATTATCCGACTTGATTTTGATGTACTTAAATGCACCGACACTATTCCATAAAACAGGGTTCTTACACATTTTGACCAATGGATTTCCATGACTTTTCCATGATTTCCCCCTGATTCTCCATGACTTTAAACCACATTTCCATGACCAAACTGAAAAATTTAGAAAATTTAGCGTATTGAGAGCGTACGCCGGCTTATTATTTTGAGCGTCTTTCTTTAAAAAACATTAATTATTTCAAACTCCATGAACTTAAACTCAAATGAACATGTGATTATAACACATTTCCATGACTTTTCCAAAACTTTTATGATTTAATTTTTTTCCATGACTTTTCCAGGCCTGGAAATGACCATTTTGAAAATTCCATGACTTTTCCAGGTTTTCCACAACCTGATAAAATTACAACCGTTAACTATTTGCTCAACTGCTCGTGATGATTCATTTTTTCGTGGAGAAATTCCACTGGCTCCACAGCTAATTCATGACAGAGCGCATCAATCAGACCGCATTCACATTCAACAGTTTGACGCGCAGCATTACAAAGGTGATTTCTTCTGGCGTGTGCGGGTGGGATTGTTTACGTGTGTGACGGAGGCCTTGTGGAGGCCCGGCTCACCGGCACTGCCAACGAAGGCCGAGTGCAAAAATAAAGTGACATATTGAACGTTTTGCCGCGCTGCGTATCATTGGTGCGGCGTACAATAAACATCGGAATTGTTTCCGCGCGGCAGACCGCACACCGCGTCACGCCATCTTCCCTCGCACGCACCTCAATGTGTTCTCGCACATTTTTATTAAAAACCTCGGGTGATGCAAGTCAACCACTCTGCTCCCACATTATTCTTTCTGACACTCGTCTCCTCACCGCTTTATGAAACCACCGCATGACACACAGACGCAGCCTGATGCCATCCCGCTGCTCCTTTGCCCTGGCCATCCATCCCTCCATCCATCCCTCCATCCGTCCGTCCACAGCGTTCTCATCTCCGATCATTTTTTCTGCCGTTTCCATCTCTCCCTCCGCCCTCCCCTTTGCCTCCCACCCTTTTTTCCTGTAACTAAACTGGCTGTGTCTCTCTCCATCTGCTGGTTCTTCCTTCAGCGGCCCTGCACCTGTTCACACCTCCTCTCCTGTTGGCCACCTCTTCTCTCTTCTCTACCCCCCCCACCCCCTTTATCTCTCTCTCTCTCTCTCTCTCTCTCTCTCTATTTCTTCCTCTCTCCCCCTCTCTCCCTCCCTCCCTCCCTCTGCCAGGCCCGTTCCTGGCTCAGTTAGCCTCTCTGTCATTCAATCCATCTGTCTGTAAGTCAACTTTGTTTACAGCGGGCGGCCGAAGCCTCTTTTCTTCTTCAAGGAGCGCTGACGCCCCCCACTGCCACCAAGGTCAGTGGTGAGCCGATACAGCATGAACAAAAAAATGCAACTGTTAAATTAACGACAAAAAAAGGAAAAAGTGCGTTCCCCTTCAGACACACGTGCATGCGTATGGAAAATAACATATATGATGTATATCACTCTGTTGTGAATAAATATATGCGCGTACAGACGGCTACAAATACACAACGCTCTCAGAAACACACATTTGCTGTTACAGCACTCATTCCCTCAGAGGAAAAAAACACAATTCAAGTAATTAGCTGCCGATTGGCCTCTGTCATCATCTATCTGCTCACGAAACAGGACGAGGGAAGTTTAAAAGTCTTAATTGGCACAGATGACTGATGGTCTTAACACAGGAAGGGCGGAACCGGCAGCGCGGGCATCTGTGATTTTAAAAATAAACACACAGCATACGTACAATATGCTCCCACACTGACCCAATCCAGGAAATCCAGGACTGTACAGAAATAGTTGTGGATAACATATGTGGCAGGGCTGAGGGTCGAATCAATTTCAGCTGCCAACTTCGTCTGGAATTCAATATTTCAAATCAGGGAACCAGTTACTTTTCATTTTGGCATTTGATAATATATATACACACACACACACATATATATATATATATATATATATATATATATATATATATGTACATGTGATATGAACGTTACAGTGTATACGTTTAATGTGATAACTCAAATAATAATCCACATTTCTAATTGATATGCACAAATCTTTTGAAGCTGCTGCAGAGACTGATGAAAGTGTAAGAGGAGAAAAAAAAGGAAAAGTAGAGAGAAGGAGGTGTGCAAAATGAAAGTTTGTGCCACGCACAGTGTTCTCCCCGGTGTGAGCTCAATCCACCTGTGTTGGAATTAACTTCACACTTGAGACCTGATGTCGTTCAAACGCTCCTCACCCCTTGCACCCGGGTGAGAGCTTCAGGGCAACTGGCAGGAAGTGACATGTGCCGTCTCTCCGTCTCTCTCTCTCTCTCTCTCTCTCTCTCTCTCTATCATTACACACCCAAGAAATGTTCAGTGATTTTTTTTATTATCTTTCTACTAACTCGCCTCTTTTCCTCACTTCTCCTCCCCTCGCTTTAGGGCAGGGAGTCAAACTCATGTTCACCGCGGGCCACGTCAGCATTACGGCTGCCTCTTAAAGGGCCGGTTGCAACTGAAAAATATAAACGTGTAAACTACTCCCGAACATATTGTTAAATAAATAACATATAGCTTTGCACTTGATTATTGTTTATTTGAGTGTAGAAATATTGTACATAAGAAACGTTCTCTAATATTATAACATAAATCCATTTAATTTGAAACCTTCAAAATAAAAGCACGGGATATTTTTTCTTAACTATCTTTAAGAAAAGGTGATCGCAAGTCTTTCAAGACATCAGAGGCCACATAAAAAAACATGGTGGGCCGCATTTGGCCCGCGGGCCTCGTGTTTGACATCTGTGCTCTAGGAGCATTAGATCAGATGCCTAGAGAGGGAGAGGCGGCCATTGAGTTGGGAAACAGAGAGGCTTTTTTTTAACTCAGTGGGGGGGGGGGGGGGGGGGGGGGACGACACTGTAGGGGGTCTTGTGCCCATCCGGTGTCCGTCTTTATAGAAACACCATCGCCAGCCTCACTGCTCTTCTCCTCTGCTCCCCTTTGCCTCCTCTATGCCATCCACCCACTTCTCTCTCCATAGATAGATAGATAGATAGATAGATAGATAGATAGATAGATAGATAGATAGATAGATACTTTATTAATCCCCAAGGGGAAATTTGTCGACACAGTAGCACCAATAAACAATAAACTAAACACACGAGAATAAAATATAAATATAAGAAAGAAGAAAGAAACAGTGACTGTGCATAAAGTATACAAAGTGCAATATAAAATACAAAATAAAATAAAATATATATGTATATATATGCACAACATATATGCAAATACAGCAGTGTAAAATTAAATTAAATATAGACAGTGTGCAAAATGCAAAGTGTGTGTATGTCCATTCAAAACTTCCAATGTACTCTCCTTAACCCTCTCCTCCCCACAACCTCTATATGTCCTCTTCTCTTTCATTCCCATCTACCTTTATCCATGACGGAAACAAAAGCTTTTTTTAATGTCAAAAACGTACGTGGATTGCCTTTTATTTCTTGACCTCTTATAATAAACATTTCAATGTAAACAAAACAAATTCAAACTTCCACTCTTCAATGCAGTAATTGGGAATACATGCATACCGTCTATGCCGGCCATAAAATAAAACACATTTAAGTTTGATGTGAGGTTTCTTTCACATGTCATACCACCTCCATCAGAGTAGTTATGGACCGGCTTTGATTGATTTCAAATGAAGCATTCATATATTAACTGAAGGCAATGTCTCGCATCCAGTATAGCTAGAGGAGTTTGAGGGAGCATCCAGCCGAGAAAAAGGCAAGAGAAAAAGAAAATAAAGAACAAAGAGCAGCTATATGAAAGATAAAAAATGAAGAGGATGAAAAGCATAAAACACAGAGATCAATCTGGTGAAAGAGGGATCGAGGCAAAAGAGAAATATGGGGAGAGGAAGAGCAGTGAGAGGTTCTGTCATGTTGGATGAAAGCTGTGCCTACTGGGCAGTGGGCACCGTGTAAAGTCACTGATGGTGCCGTTCTCACAGCAGGAGTGTGTGAAGGCACACGGTTGACCAGATGACTGACTGACACATACACACACACACACACACACAAATGAATAAACATTCAACATTCACACCAATACTCTTAAAAATGTTCCAGAAAGGCTGTCACGGTTTGAGTGTTGGTACCAAACTATCACGGTAAGGTGAACGCAGAACACGCAGGAAGTCGATTGATCAGGGTTCTTACACATTTCCAGGACTTTTCCAAGACTTTTCCAGGACTTTAAACCAAATCTCCATGACCAAACTTAGATCTCAGTATAAACATTTTTTTTTTTTTTTAATGTTGCGTATGCCGGCTTATATTTTGAGCATCTTTCTTTAAAAAAAACATGAATTATTTCAAACTCTGTGTAAATGAACATGTGATTATAACACATTTCCATGACTTTTACCCAAACTTTTACGATTTAAGTTTTTTCCATGACTTTTCCAGGCCTGGAAATGACCATTTTAAAGTTCTATGACTTTTCCAGGTTTTCCATGACCGTACGGACCCTGATTGATGCACGTTCACAGGCGCAAGTTCTGCTTGGACATTTTTACCCGGTGAGCAACATTAACTCAGGTGAGAAAACAAAAAGAGTATTTCAAGGTATACATAGTTTGAATTAATGGCTTTACGCATGTCCTCAATTAAAGAGAAAAAAAAAAGAAGAAAAAAAGACGAGCATGAGTGAGGTGAAGGGTGGATGGATGGCAGAGGGCTGGTGCTCCCCCTTTTGTTCCCCGTCCTCCAGCAGGAGTGTCTGTATGTAGGCCAGTGTCCCAGGGCACACTTGGCTGGGGCGACAACAGTTGTAGCCGACAGATTTGCCTCCATCTTGCCCGAGGTCTCCCAGTCAGCGATCTGTCTTTTCTATCCATCCCCAGCCCCGCAGGATGGACAGATTACTCCTCTTATTCAGAACTCTGGTAATTATTCTGTGCCATTTTCCACTGATGAATGTACAGCATCTAAATGTGAACCGTTTTGATATTTCTAGAGCTATTATCAGAAATGACACCAATACAGCCGGAAATGATAAATCGTGTGTCGGGGAGTACAGAAATATATGATATTATACATATTTATGAACTAATTTACTAAACAAAGGAACAACCACTGTCCTTACATCAGCACTCTGCAAGTTACTGCAGAAAGAAGAGAGATCACTACAGAGTTCTTACACATTTTGACCAGTGGATTTTCATGACTTTAAACTAAATATCCATGACCAAACTAAAATCTAAGTATAAACATGAACACTGTAGAAAATGTTGCGTATTGAGAGCTATCGCCGGCTTATATGTTGAGCGTCTTTCTTTAAAAAATATATTAATTATTTCAAACTCGGCGTAAATGAACATGTGATTATATCACATTTTCATGACTTTTCCAAAACTTTGATGATTACATTTTTTTCCATGACTTTTCCAGGCCTGGAAATGACCATTTTGAAAATTCCATGACTTTCCCAGGTGTTCCATGACCGTACGAACCCCGTCACTTGTTAGCTACAGAGCTGATGATAGGAGCCATCGCGCGTCTTTCTCATCTCGGTTGAGAGTTGCTCTTGCGAAGCACCAACCAGGTGCTAGTGAAGCGTGTAATGTTAGCCAGGGCTAACAGAATATCAGAAATGTGGCAATATTTGATGAATGTGTTTTCAACGCACAGATATCAGGAATGAGAATCGGCGAGTCGCCACAGCGACGAGGAGCTGGGATGGAGGGCTTTGAGATGTCTTGTGCTCGATGCATTTGCTGTAACACTACACGCGCCAACATATGGCGGACGGGATAGTGGAAGACAAGATGCATATGCAGAGGGATGGAAACAATGTGAGGGAACATGTGATTAAACTAAGGGCTGCAGCACTGACGGTCTTGTTTTTAACAAGCATACACACTATATGTTAACGCGTGGCATGCTTTGAAGTGACGAGTTAGAAGAGAAGAAATGTTCCTCTCAAGAGGACACGTTTAAAAGAGAAAGAAGGTTGATTTCACTCAACTTTATTGTAATTTTCTACTTGTTAGTGCCCAGCTTGACAAAAGTAACAATTGTGTTTTAATTACCGTCACATCAAGTAAATGAACACGGATGAACGTATATCTAAAGAGCAGAGGGCAGCAGAGGAGACAAAAGGAGATGCAGAGTCAAAGAAACTGGAAGAAAGATAAAAGACTAAGTGGGTCTCGACAGACTGGGCGAGAGAGGCAGTGAGAGTGCAGAAGAGAGAGAGAGAGAGAGAGAGAGAGAGAGAGAGAGAGAGAGGGGTGAGAAGGCAGGATGGCAGAGAGGGCACTCCGACAGCGAGGAGAGAAGAACGCGGCAAGGTCTCGTCACCGGGCCAACGGGCCCACCACTGTCAACATCATGGCACTCTGTGGTACGTACACACACACACACACACACACACACACACACACACACACACACACACACACACACACACACACACACACTCTCACACGGCTGGCCAACGGCCCTCCCAGCTGCCCTATCCGTAACTGTCTGATTAGTTGTGCTAAGCAGCCCCTCCCCTGCCAACCATGGTGCCATCTGCTACCCAACAACATGGCTGCCGACCAGACAAGCGCACGTACACACACACACACACACACACACAGCAAGCCTCATACCTGGCACTGCCCCGCTGCTGTCACACAGAGACACACACATCAAACTTCACAGACACAGGTGTAGCCCAAAGGTATCAACACTTAGCATTTGCACAAAGGCATGCACACAGACTCATCTAATCGCACGGTGTGTGTGTGTGTGTGTGTGTGTGTGTGTGTGTGTGTGTGTGTGTGTGTGTGTGTGTGCGTGTCTGTGTGTGTGTGACAGTGGTTAGGCGTTGCTAATGCCAGGTAGAAAGAAAGATGCTGTGCTCTCGCTGGCAGCGCTCGAGGGTTCATTACAGCCCCCACCTTTCCCGAGCGCCTGCCGCCCGTGTGGCGCCCGCGTGGCGCCCCGGCCCTTTTATTCCGGGCCGTGATTGGACAAGGGCCTCCCGCCGAGTTGGTTTGCAGCAGTTTTGTCGCGCCCAGATTTCACTCGCTGCTCAAAGCGAGCCTCTGGCGGGACGCGGCATCTGCTGCCTCACCTTCCTCATTTACACTTCTCCGCCCTTACACACACACACACACACACACACACACACACACACACACACACACACACACACACACACACACACACACACACACACACACACACACACACACACACACACACACACACACACACACACACACAGAGACACAGAGACACACACATTTCTGTTCCCCGCCTTTCCAGGCTTCGCTATCACAGTCTAGAACTGAGGGGAGGACAGAAAGAAAGAAAAAAAGGAAAGAACTAAGTTAAGAGGGAGAGAGAGATAGAGAGAGATAGAGAGAGAAAGCAGCAGCGTGACATATTTAATAGAGTTTGGGGCAACTTTGAGTGCAAGAGTCACAGCAGTGGGTCTGGAGCTTTTTAATTCTCTGCCTTTCAGCGTCCATCTTCTGATTTCAGGGTCACAGAGAGGAGAAGGAGGCCTTAAAAACACAGAGAACACGTTCCTCTACCTGCCGCTTTCACCCACTGCTGTATCGAGATGGACGAATGTGCATTAAGCCTCATCTCATAACATGTTGACTCGTGTGAGAGAAATTGGAGCGGCTTCATACCGCACTTGTTCTTGTTTTGGTGTAAATCCGGAGCTTTAGTCCTGTTGCCTTCTCTTTTTTTTTTTTTTTTTTATGTATTTTATTTGTGTTATGTGTTTTCTGTTGTGTCTTGTGACTGTTGCACTTGTTCTATGCTGCTGTCTTGGCCAGGCTTCCCTTGAAAAAGAGCTCATTGTATCTCAATGGGACCGACCTGGTTAAATAAAGGCTAATAAATGTTCTGTAAGCATTTGTTTTATTTTGCTTTTTAGTCTTGGTCCGAGGGAGGGTGAGACAAATAATCCCTCAAACATGTTGTACATGTGCTCTAGTTTCCCCGTTGGACGTGCCCTGAATACCTCCACAGGGAGGCATCCTGATCACACACTTATACCGCTTCAATCCACCTCCTTTATCAAGGAATACAGGTATAGTATATTTTCATCCACTTTATAATATCAGTTAATCCAGAATATACAAAGTCAGAGCTCAAAGGTTTACAAATCGATGTGACATGCCTCGACTTTGGAAGACCACGTCTTTGGGACTTTGGAAGAACATATTTAATCAGGCCTGGACGTTAGTCGATACTTTCTAGAATATTCTGTCCTCAACTGGGTCAAAAAGACTCCAGTCTTTTTTTTTTTTTTTTTTTTTTTTTTTTGTTATTTGATTTTATTAGATTTAGTTTAGCTTAGTTTTACTTTAGTTTCGTTGTGTTTTGTGTAAAAAAAAGAAAAAGGTAAAAAATGTATCACAATTGCACAATCTCGTTGTGTGCTTGCTTACTTACTTAAAATAAAATATATATATATATAACAAAAAAAAGAAAGACTCCAGTCAGAGTTGGAACTCAGAGGTCCCGCGTGTCTTCAGGTTCAACCTATAGATCAGTTCCTGAATGAGCTCATTTTGCATGAAGCTGATTGGGCCACGAAGGCCAGTAATAATAAACTCCTCCTATTTTGTGTGTATAAACCTATGTTCAAACGCATGTTTATCAGACTTCTCCAATCAGGCCTCCTGAGGCGTTTGTTTCCTGACCTGTGCTTATTAAGAATAATCCCAATAAATCCTGTTGTCGATCTCTTTTTTTCCATCAAACCGTCTTCAACCACGCCACGACGAGCGGGAGGAGAAAAGATACTACACAGGTTTCCAAGCTTCTCATTTATTTTATTACCAACATAAATGCCACGCATGCCACTGGCGACCATTCGGACTACCTCAGTGATCTCCCCCAGAGTGATGGGCAACACGCTTTCCGGGTCTCTGGACTCCCGTGTAGCTTCGAGACCTCAAAATGTTCAAGTTAAATATCTTTTTCCTGAGTCATCTAACAGTCTTTGTTCCCCATATTCAATCCACACCTGAGATTTTGCCTCAAAGGCCACAGGAGCTTTAGACCTCTGGGCTAACTGAGCCCAAAAGGCCATTTTCTAGCTCACAGCTTCCTCCATCTGTGGAGTCCAACATCTGCTGCCACTGCAGACACCCGGGACCTTCTGTCCAGATGAAGGATCTTTGGGTTTCTACCCAGACGGAGACGTTATGCTGACAGGGTCCACAGCCAGCCATACAGAGTGTTGTCATGGTGGGTCTTTAAAACCACTAGATACGGGTCAACGCTCCCATTAGACGACCTGCCTGAGAACTTCTTCAACTACGTGTTTATGAGTTACAGACCCATTTTTTAAATGATTTGAATAGCAGGGTTCTTACACATTTTGACCAATGGATTTCCAGGACTTTAAACTAAATTTCCATGACCAAACATGAACAATTACGAAAATGTTGCATATTGAAAGCGTACGCCGGCTTACATTTTGAGCGTCTTTCTTTAAAAACATATGAATTATTTCAAACTCGCCGTAAATGAACATTTGATTATAACAAATTTCCATGACTTTTCCCAAACTTTTATGATTTGAGGTTTTTCCATGACTTTTCCAGGCTTGGAAATGACCATTTTAAAATTCCATGACTTTTCCAGGTTTTCCATGACCGTACGAACCCAGGAATCCATGGTCAAGAGATCGAGGTGAGGAATGCAAGTCACCGTTTTCACTCGAGTTGCCTAATTTCTGCTTCACGTCCATCTCCATCTCTGAGCGACGAGCACCCTGAAGAACACGGATGCTTGATTTGACGGGGATAATAAAACCGGTGGAAGATTTGGGACCCTGCAGACGTTCAACCCTTCCAAAGCACAAAGCAGGCACACGGGTCTCAACTAACCACGGATCCACTACGCAAACACACACACATCCATCCACATGCATGCCTATCTGGCATGTATTGAAACAGAAGTTATGCTGGGCAGTTTTCACTGAGGCCTCTGGGATCTGTGATCACAACACGGGGAGAGAGATAAGGCCGGATGGAGACAAGGAAAGAAGAAGAAAGAAAGTGAAGAAAGACAGGAGCAAACAAACAAAACAAACTTTGTAAAGCCCTCTGCTGGGCTGGGGCTGGGACTGGAGTGCGTGCGTGCGTGCGTGCGTGTGTGTGCGTGGCGATGTGAACAGAGTGGCGGGGATTAGGACAGATCCTGGGCTGTCCAACTCACAGCTGGCTGATGATCCAATCCTGGAGCGCAGCACAGCGCACCAGCCGCCGTGGGACCCCCGGATGCGTGCGGTGCATCTGTATGTGTGTGAGTCTGTGTGTAGAGGCATGTGGATTCGACTGATGTGCGCATCGGTGTGGCCATTTGCAGGCGTTCAGTCGTACAAATAAATGTATGCTTGCACGCGCTTGCGTATATGTGTGTGCGTGTGTGTGTGTGTATTCACGTGCATATATTTGCGTTATTGGGGCGATCGGTATTCAAACAGAGGCCGTCTCCGCTTCAGGTCCCCCGTTTGAAGACGGGCTGTGATCATCGGGGCCAGGACGGGAGGACACAATGAAAGAGGGGAGCGAGCAAGTTGCAGAGAGAGAATCAAAGAGCCGCCTTCCAAGGCCGGTCGTACGGACGCCTTCCAGCCTCGCTACGGTGGACCTCACACTGACTCTCACACAAACACAGTCACACACACACACACACACACACACACACACACACACAAACACAAACACACTGGCCCAGTGCAGCCACAAAGACAACAGAGGGCCAACAGTGGCACGACGACGAATGAACTACATGTCGCTCTGCATAACCCCAGAAGGCCTGCAGACAGACAGAGAGACAGAGAGAGAGAGAGAGAGAGAGAGAGAGAGAGACAGAGACAGAGAGAGAGAGAGCGAGAGAGACAGAGAGCGAGAGAGAGAGAGAGAGCGAGAGAGAGACAGAGAGAGAGAGAGAGAGAGAGAGAGAGAGAGCGAGAGAGAGAGAGAGAGAGAGAGAGAGACAGAGGACTGCTTGAGGTTCATTTGCTTAGTTTGGAACAGCATGAGAAAGAGCAATAGAGGACATGATTATGACGATCAAGTTAATGCACTTAATATTTGCACTTGTCAGAATATATTAATGTCCGCATTTTTTTAATGTAACCTGTACATCATGTATTTATTATTATTCTGTTGCACCAGGGATCTATAAATGTTATATCTGATCCTTTAGTTTTCCTTGGTGCTGACCCGATGCGTGAGTATATGATCCGCTGCTGTTCCCTCGGTTTTCCATAAAGCAACGCAATACTTTGACATCTTTCTTTATATTTATATCCGCATTTTTTTCTATAATTTTTTTTATATCATGTATTTATTAAGATACTTCTGTTGCACTTCTGGTTGGATGCCAAACTGCATTTCGTTTCTCTGTACTTGTACATGTGTAATGACAATAACGTTGAATCTAATCTAATCTAATGAAAAGTGAGGGAAGAAAGAGAAAATATAAAAAGGGATAAACGCACCCTGCAGATACAGAGAAAGGCTGTGACCAGGCCTCAGCAGGTGGATGTGTGTATCTGTGTTTGATACCTACGCTGCTTTAACAATGTTGAACAAGAAAAAAAGAATTCTTCATTTGCACATATCTTAAAGATACTTTACAGCCCAATCTTTAAAAACTCTGATGTTATAATAACAACAGACATGGCTGGATCAATGGATGGAGGGAAAGACTTTAAGGGCTTCTAGGTAAACACCAAGTGTGGAAAGACGAGCCTGCTGGACAGCTTAACTGTGAGCGATGAGAATATAAACGAAAATCCTCAGTGTGTCCTCAGTCGAACGAGAGTATCCACGGCGCTCGGCGTCACGGAGAGCGGAGCTTCAACCGTGACAGGGTGGTGACCTGGAGCAACTCGAAAGCAAACAAATTATATCCGTGCATTTTATTTGTCTGTAGGCGTGAGTGTGCTAGAACCAAAGTGCTCGTCAGATGCGCCAGTATAGTCGGCGTTCCCCTCCCGCCCACATCTTTTGTCTGAAATGGAAATCAGCATCCAACAATCTCTGGAACTTTATGACACAGACGCTCATTCTTGCTTCCCACATCGATCGAGCTGAGACAGTCAGCCGGGCTTGAAGCGCTCCTTTAAATCGATTTGTGATTATTTACATAATTATGAATGCCTTTGATCAGGGTTCTTACACATTTTGACCGATGGATTTCCAGGACTTTTCCAGGACTTTTCCATGACTTTAAACCAAATGTCCATGACCAAACTGATTTTTTTGTAAAAACATGAAACATTTAGAACATTTTGTGTATTGAGAGCTTATGCCAAGTTATATTTTGAGTCTTTGTTTCTAAAACATATGCATTATTTCAAACTCGGTGTAAATGAACATGTGATTATAACAAATTTCCATGACTTTTCCAAAACTTTTATGATTTATGTTTTCTCCATGACTTTTCCAGGCCTGGAAATGACCATTTTAAAATTCCATGACTTTTTCAGGTTTTCCATGACCATACGAACCCTGTTTGAAGAAAATGCACGCGCCCATTTTTGCCAAATCATACTTCTTCACAACGGCAGGTGTGTGAATGTTCAGGATGACAGAAATACGATAATAGAGCATACTAGTAGCATTCCTGATGTGCCAGTTAGTCGAATGGGATAATCCCCTTTGGTTCTGGACTGATAGTGTCCTGAAGCTCTTGTGTTTCCACATGTGTCCAGCTGGTGCTGTAGGTGTAGAGATAGGTTGCGGTGTTTGTATGATGACGACGGCATACCAATTTTGGTTGACGAGCACCGATGGTGTATAAGAACTTCACAAAAACAGTTTCACACATCTCAAAATGTGTTTCACGGGTTTGTGGAACTAATTTCAAACCAAGCTGCATGTTAAATTTGCGCCTTAAAGATGTAGGCCTGTAGATGTTTGTGAGCGTCAATCAGACACCCAGGTCTTAATAACATGTTCCTGTACTGTGCAGGCTTTTTGCACCTTTATTATTATCAGGGTTCTTACACATTTTGACCAATGAATTTTCATGACTTTTCCATGACTTTTCCATGACTATTTCATGACTTTTAACCAAATTTCCATGACCAAACTAAAATCTCAGTGTAAACATGAACAATTTAGAATATTGTGTGTATCGAGAGGTATGCCGGCTTATATTTTGAGCGTCTTTCTTTAAAAAACACATTCATTATTTCAAACTTGGCGTAAATGAACATGTGATTATAACAAATTTCCATGACTTTACCAAAACTTTTATGATTTTAGTTTTTTCCATGACTTTTCCAGGTTTTCCATGACCGTTAGAACCCTGTATTATTATATTTATTCATTTATTCATCACTGTTGGGATTTATAGTTATAATGACTGTTATACCGGTGCCCAACACTGCTTTTTAAAAGCTCTAAACATGGCTTTAAATTAAAATACTCATGCGCTACTGGAGGAAAATGAATATCCGTACTAAATCTGTATCAGAAGTGGCTTAAACTGCTAATGACCAAAATTGAATTTGAATGGCTACATGCTCAGCCAAGTCAACAGCTGTCAAACATCTAGTATGCATCTGTGAATAGATAAAACTATAAACTCTCTCATGCACATACACCCGCACACCTGATGGCAGTAAAATGGTTTAGTCCAGTGGCTCCTCTAGTACAGGTCAAAGTCATCATGTTGCCACATCAATATGCATGTCATTCTCCACAGCTGGCTGCAAAATACACACACACACACACACACACACACACACACACACACACACACACACGCACACACTTGCTCCTTACCTCATCCCTAAAACACATGACAGCCCGCTATGCAGCGCTGGCCAGCTGACAGACAAACACACTTAAACACAGATCAAGCCAGGAGCTGCGCTGGACACACACACACACATGCCCCCAAACTGACAGGCACACATACACACAAATACATACACACACTCTCACACACACACACACACACTTAGATCACACAAACGTGCATCCCGCAGCCTCTAGCACCACAGGGCACCACCGCCACATCTGTGCCCATCTCAGACACCTCGGCTGTGGGCAGCAGGGGTGAGAGAGTGCCCTGGGCGGCTGGCATGGCCCTGGCACTTGATGGTGTGGAAGGAAACAGCAGCCAGCGGATGACAGGTGGGACAGAGGAAAGACAAATAAATGGGATGAATGCAGGAGGATCAAAAGAAGATGATAGAGAAGAAACATGAGTCATTTGGGCTGAGAATTACTAAGGACAATGAAGACGGAGGAGCTGCAGGTAGATCAGATAGATGGATGACAGTAAAGAAGGATGGGATGATAAAAGAAAAAGAGAAGAATTCAAACAGGGAACACATTGGGAAAGAAAGATGCAGAAATAGAGGGAAAAGGATGATGGAGGTAAGAGGGAGGAGAGCCGGTAGCGCCCGTCGTGAGAACGGGCGCAGGGCACTGGCAGGTGGCACTAAGGCCAGGCTGTCCAGTGACCATCAGTTGCACTTTCCTGTGTCAGTGTGTGTGTGTGTGCGTGTGTGTGTGTGTGTGTGTGTGTGTACCAGGGACAGAAGAAGACCATTTTGGCTCTGCTTGAGCTATTGCTGGGCTCTGGCCTGGTGGCACAGAGTGGGCAGTGTGTTCATGTGTATAAATATGTGTGTGTGTGTGTGTGTGTGTGTGTGTGTGTGTGTGTGTGTGTGTGTGTGTGTGTGTGTGTGTGTGTGTGTGTGTGTGTGTGTGTGTGTGTGTGTGTGTGTGTGTGTGTGTGTGTGTGTGTGTGTGTGATTATGTTGTGGCATGCTTAACAGGATTAGAGGTGACCTGGTGAGGTCCAGTTGGTAACGGGACCATTGCACAGTGGCGCGTGTGTGTTTATGTGTGTGTGGTTTGTTTAATAGGATTAGCTGTTACCTGGTGCGGTCCAGTTGGTGTGCTGGTCTGAACTGGACTGTGCTGGGCAGGAGCAGGGCAGTGTGTGTGTGTGTGTGTATATATATATATATATATATTTATATAATAGGATTAGGTACTACCTGGTGAGGTGCAGTTGGCGCTGGGCATTTGCCAGCTGTTCTGCTAGGCTCAGGGCTTCGGCCTGCCATTGGCTCCCGTCCTTTTGGACCACCTCCAGATGCTGCCGACAGCCAACCAGCTCTGAGCTCAGCCTTTCCACTTCCTGTCCCGCAGAGATGGAACGGGAGGAGGAAGAGGAGAAACAATCTTAAAAAAACAACCCACCTTATGTCCACAGACAAGCAAAATATTTAAGTTTAGTAATTACAATCTTGAAAAGAGAATGATTTGATGGTCTAAAAGTCAAAATAATTTGATTCATGATCAGTAAAAGAGTTTGAAATATGGGTGAAATTCATATCAATGAGGCATTGTATTTTTATCAAACACTGTGTCCTTTAAAAGTGTAACCAGGACTTCTCTGGTACTGCATACTTTGTCAGTATTCCCAACAAATTATGTGGGATGAATATTAAAGTTAGGAAGTATTGAATGGGGTTCTTGATGTTCACTCTTACACCTCAGTACACCGTCCTCAGAATTTGTGGCTGCTTACTAAATGATCAAGGAAATAAAAAACTGAAGTGATTTCTTAAGTAATCCACTCGATCTGAACTAACCGACGGGTTGGATGCAGACGTACCTGCGCAGCCTTTTCCATCCGCCGGCTGCTCTTGCTGTTGAGCTCCCGGAGCTCTCGCTCTGCCTCTTCTTTCTTCAGCTGGGCCTGGCTGAGCTGATAGCGAAGATCCACACACATCTAGAGATGACATGAACCCATTAAAAACAGCCAGTGCTTTGATTAACAATCATGAATTCCTGTCCATTGTTTCATCATTTGCCATTATTTAAATGTGTATTTTCATAATCTTATTTCCTACCCATACCTAAAAAAGTGATCTAATTACAGTCTGTTATAATACTGACCTGATTAATATTCTACTATTTATATGTTTACATTAAAACACATTGAGCTACTGTCATTTATACCATCAGAATTTGTGATCAACTCAATTATCAATAATAATTTTAGAAATCATTGACTTATAATGACACACAAATGCGGCACTGAACATTGGTTTTGTCTTTTGCCCTTACCCAACCCAGACAGAGCTCATAGGCGTCAGAATAAACTAGAGTTGGTGTAGATTTGGTGTCTTCCAGACCCTTCAGCAGGATGAACATCTGCTGACATGCGATGCTTGAACCTGAGTCTTCATCCCACTTGGCCACTGTGTCACTGCTTTGCTACAAATTGTTTTTTTGCAATACAACCCAGTTAAAACCTGAACTAAGCATCTTCAAACAAGGCTTGGGTTTTACCTCACCTTAAACTCAATTACATATACATGTTGAATTCTCCCTTCCAACAGTGCCGAATAAATCCTGTAATAGATAAACCTTTGCTGCCACCCAGTGGATGTACAACGCATTACAGGCAGTAGAGCGCGCACCGGAGTATCAGGAGGGTCTGAACCTCACATTATTTTCAAAAGATAAAGACATCATTGTTCTAAGTACCGCTCCAGCAGAAGTTCAAAAATCAGACACTAATAATAAGTAAGAATACATACACTACCGTTCAAAAGTTTGGGGTCACTTAGAAATGTCCTTTTTTTTTCTTTTTTTTTTTCAATGAAGATAACATTAAATTAATCAGAAATACTCTCTCTACATAGTTAATGTGGTAAATGACTATTCTGTGGTGTTAATGAAGTCTCTACAGAGGTGTGTAGAGGCCCATCTCCAGAGTTCTAGTGGTACATTGTGTTATCGCCTTAGAAGCGTCTTTGAGTACTATGAGAAGCGCAATAGAATTGTACAATTGTATGTATTATTATTATTATTATTATTAGAAGACTAACGGAGGGGTAGAAAACCCTTGAAAACCCTTTTTATGTGAGCGCAGCTGAAAACAGTTATGCTGGTGAGAGAAGCTATAAACAACATTAATATTTACAATAAAAATCATTATTTATAACCTTGTCGATGTCTTGACTATATTTTCTATTAATTTAGCAATTAATTTGATAAATAAAAGTGTGAGTTTTCATGGAAAACACAAGATTGTCTTGGTGACCCCAAACTTTTGAACGGTAGTCTACATGTTGACTTACGGTCATCTTGCCCACTGCAGACCGTGTACCTTGGTATTGTGTTGTTCCTGGCTGGTCAGTTGGCGAAGAGTATCTTCCAGCTGACTGGTCAGTGAGCTCCTGTCTCTGTGAGCTCTGTCTAGCTCTCCTTCCAGTTCAGCGACATGCTGGGAGAGGCTGGACACCTGACACACAATATTCAACATTTCATCATGGAAAACTACAAATGCCAGTGTTTGCTTTTTACAGCAACAATGATAGCTTGAAAAAGAACCTGCAGTACATGGATCCAATACAGTCAAATGCAATAAATGTTGCATATATTATTATCATCTCATCAATGAAAAATATGTAACACGTCTGCCAAACAATGCAAGTATTTCTCTGTGGTGGTTGTTAAACGTCATAGAAGTAGGTGTATATTTTTAGTTTACACATTACTATTCTCGTATAGTTCAGTATTTTAAAAGCAGCCAAAGCAGTGAATTGGAACTGCATACATATAATATAGTTGTGCAAGCACACAAAAAGTAAATTAGTAAGCTTTACTGTGTGTGCCAGCTCCGCTCTCTGTTTGCGGGCCTCCGCCCGGCCCTCCTCTCGGGCCTCGGCCAGTCTCTCCTTGAAGGCCTGTGCTTCTCGTTCGAGATGCTCCCGAAGTCGAGCCAGCTCCCTGGACAGCTGCTCACTCTGCACCTCCACCTGCACGCATACAAACAGATATGGGAGGGGGGGGGGCGGAGAGGGGGGTCTGTCAGAAGTCTCTCAGAGGTAACCAACCTGCACACAGTAGGAATAGTTCACTTCTGTTTTACAGGACAACTCAAGAGGAATATTCTTTTATTTAAAAAAAAAAAAAAAAATTGATTTTCACAGTTGTTATCCCACTAGGGAAGACGATTCACACATGTATCAGGTAAATTACACAAGAGGAATATTTTAGTGGAATAAAAGAGCTTTACGAAATCAAAAACATACAGTTTGAGACAACAACGCCGCTGACAAATTGATTCTCTGACCCTGGCTTTGTACAGATTTGCTTCTTCCGCCATCTCCACAGCCTGCTTCACTTGGAGACAGGCTGACCACTCCCTCTGCTGGGCCTCCTGCTGACTCGCTCGCACGGCACGCAGAGCCACCAGTAACTCATCGCGCTCCCTAAAAGATGAATAGACAGGAAAATGAACCACCAGCATTTAAAAAATAATTCAGTTTCTCGTTTTCTTTATATACACTACCGTTCAAAAGTTTGGGGTCACTGAGAAATGTCCTTATTTTTCAAAGAAAAGCATGTTTTTTGAATGAAGATAACATTAAATTATTAAGAAATGCACTCGTAAATGACTATTCTAGGTTGAAACATCAGTTTTAATAAAAATTAAATATCTACACGGTTGTATAGAGGCCCATCTCCAGTGTTCTAATGGCACATTGTGTTATCGCCTTAGAAGAGTAGCGGAGGGTTAGAATTTTAGAAAACCCTTTTGTCATGTTAGCACAGCTGAAAACAGTTATGCTGGTCAGAGAAACTTTTCAACTGGCCTTTCTTTTGAGCTTGAAGTCTGAAGAAGACAATTCATATTTAAAATAAAAATCATTATTTCTAACCTTGTCAATGTACTTACTATATTTTATATTCATTTTGCAATTCATTGGATAAATAAAAGTGAGTTTTCATGGAAAACACAAAATTGTCTCGTTGGGTGACCCCAAACTTTTGAACGGTAGTGTATGTAGTTTCCTTTTTTTCTATTTGCGTGCTACCACTGACTTTTTGAGTCTGTCAATAGCCTGGACATGCAGGTTTGTGTGCGTTCCAGCCAACACAGCTTCGTGCTGAGCACAGTTCAGACACAACCCTGCCACACGAGGAGCTCCATCAGCTCTCAGTGCATCTGCAGCCTGTTTCTCCCGGTGTCTCAGACGATCCTTCACCTCCTCACACTCCTTCTGACTGACTGACAGATCCTTCCTAAAGCCGGAAGAAAAAGGTGAAACAGAGAGAGGAAAAGGAAATGAGTATTGTTGTTTAATTATAACGAGTCACTGGGTATGCTGGCTTCACAGCTGGAGTACACTGACCTGAGGGAGATGATCTGAGCCTCCAAGCTTTCAATCTGGGCCTGGTAGATCACTTTAAATTGTTCCTGATAATCATAAACATGTTAAGAACAGACCATGCATGTAACCTTTAAACACTATGAATTAGTCGATGGAATTAAAGAGGATGGGATGCGATTATGATTCTGTCACAATCTTCCATAGCAACTGTATGTAAATCGAATGCAAAGCACAAGATGGAAAAATATACATTTGTACAAATATTTGATATTTCAACACGTTCTCAAAGCATTAGACCAACATGTCTTGGCTGAAATAAATACTGTGATGATGTAGTCATGTGATGACATGCTGTCTACCATGAGGGGTTGGCAATGGAGACGATACACTAAATAATAACAGGAGAGCAGAAAGTTAATCTATAATCCATACCAGTTCATTTTTCCATGTGGTGAGTTCTGATGTGTGCAGCATGCTGTGGTTGTTGGCTGCCAAACTCCCGGTCACCTGAAGAACACATCAGGACAGGTTACACTTTTAAAAGATATTTATTTAATTTTACAAGAAACTTTACACAAGGTAATAAATGTGCTTTAATGATTTTGCAATGCATGCTAGATGTAACAATTTGACAGACTTTTTCTGTAGATAACATATCTACACCATCAGTGAATGTGTGTGGAGTAATGAGAATAGCGTCAACCATAGTGTCAGAAACTTGAAAAAAAACTAAATTATTTCCTCCTTTATTTCAGATCTTGTGATGTACTTAACCTCATAAATATGGTACGAATGTACATACATTTTGCAAAGCACGCAAACATATTTTCACACACAAACACACATTACCATGGAGTTGTGGATTGTGTATTCTTTCAGTGATTCATCCACAGCTTTGGATTTGAGTTCTGAATGAAACTTCTCATTCTCCACCACCACCACTCTGATTCGCTGTTTCATCTCGTGCAGCTCCTCCTGAACACGGAGAAGTGCATCAACACACATCCAAACTGGCGCAACAGTAATACAAAAGAAAGGTCTGCAAATATAAATGCACACAAACACATATTTGTGCACATACCTTGCACAATTTGACTTCAGCTTCCAGGTGTTGGATGTAATCTGACTGGTTGTGAATCATCGGTACCAAATCCTGAAAAGCAGGCAAGTTGGACCGTCCCTCTTGTTGCACTCTCTAACAGAAGAAAGAAAACACCGACGCAAACACAACAGAATGGCAAGCAAAATATTAATATAATGCAAAAGTCTGAACGATTTACCACATTTAACTATGGAGAAATCATACCGTAGCTTGTTATATCTAAAGCGTGCTATTTAGGTTGAATGCATCTTACTATTCACTATGCAAAGCTGCTTACTCTACCTTGGATGGAGACGGTTTCTTTGAAGGAGTGAGAGGAGAGGAAATGTCTCTGCCCTGCTTCAGCAGAAGGCTCTTCAGCTGATTAACTAGAAGAAGAAGAATAGAATAGAATTATACTTTATTAATCCCTAAGGGGAAATTTGTGGACACAGTAGCACCAATAACTAAACACACAAGAATACATTTATACATATAAGAAAGAAAGAAAAAGTGACTGTGCATAAACTATACAAGTTAAATATAAAATACAAAATAAAATATATATGTATATATACACAACATATGTGCAAATATTCAGCAGTGTAAAAATTAAATAAAACGCCAAAAGACAAAGAAAGAAGCATGTGCACACAGGAAGCATTTCAATATCACTTTGTCTTTTGTCAGTCAACACGATTATGAACAGGGAAATCCCGAGGTGGTGTATTATTAAGTCTTTGTCAGTCATCCCGCAGCTCATCACCTGCTTCGCTCTGTGTCTTTTGGCTCCATGCAGCCGTGTCCTCTTCGGCCACGTCGGCGAAGAGGCTGCCGTCTCTGCCTCGGGGCTCCTCCACCTCTTCTCCATCAGAGCTCAGCTGCTCCAAAGCACTGCTTAGCTGCTGTATGCTCTGGTTGGCCCGCTCTGAAAACAACATACACTCATGGACACCGGTCTCACACAGTATATTATTTCTGCGCTCCAACCATGACAGTTTAGTTGGCGTCTGTGAACTAAAAAAACGTGCACACTACCCAAATTAACGAGAACAATTTACTGATTAGTGATTATGCATCATTGGGATGCATAATAAGCTACTTTTCCATACACAATTAACCAAACACACAGTTGATGGATAGACACGTTTTCACATTTAAAGTATTATTATCAACTTGGTGCAAAAACCAACATAGGAAAACCACAAATGGGTCTTTTCACAGCAGACATGTCGGCGTGTCACAGGAGGAAAGGGTTTCATTGGCTGCATAGTATTCAGCTGGTTTTCTGCACACCGTCATTGCTTACTGGGACCATCACGTTAACATCACACCGTGGTGTCCTGGCAATTGTTTTGCAAGAATGGTAATACGTTGCAAGTATAACATTAGCCGTCTGAAATGTATGCATACCATCTTAATATGTGTTTTAACATGCTAGACTGTGAACCAACAACAGGTGGCAGTGACAGGGCTTCATCCCCCCGAGCCTCTTAGTGCTGGAGGAGTTAATGTCATCCCGTAAAGGTAACTCTACGACATTAGTTTAGCCAAGCCGTGCATGTTAATGTTGACGGGAACTTTTAGCACACCGCCATGAGTGTGTTATATTTAGCTATCTGGTAAGGTTAGCTTAACGCTCTATCTTCAGCTGTTAGCACTTAGCTTTAATTAGCTAATCATTTAACTTACGTCTCAGCTCCTTTTGATAAGCGCCCAGCTGCTGCGCGTCCTCCTCGTCTGAGTCAACCGGTTTCATTGATGTGTAACTGATGTTAAATTGCGCTATAATACCAGCGGTAACTACACATGCTCGGCTGTTTACAACAACAGTAATGGGTTTCGATTCTCAACGATGGGGCGTTTGTTTTGGTCACCGGCGTGCACCGACAGTGTTCTTGTCTCCCACAATGTCGATACCGATAAGCCCGCCCCGATGCGTGTACCGCGAAAACTAAATAACCAAGGCGACCATCCGCTTACGGCTTCCCGCTTCCGTAAATAGCCAGATGCCGGGAGTTGTAGTCATTGTTTGTAGTCACAAGTCACATTTTTACGTATGCGCCCCCACGTGGTGTATATGGTGTACTGCAACTTCCTACACTTATACACATTTAAATTGCCTGAGCAGTGGTGTCATGTAACTACATTTACACATTTGGGGTACGTTGACTTGTACTTTACTTGAGTATTTAAATGTGATGCTACTATACTTTTACTTTACTCCAATTCAATCAGAAATGTTGCACAGTGTAACTACATCGCATCTGACATCCTTACATAGAAGTTACACTGTGTAGACACATATTTTAAGGAGGGAATGTATAGCCTAAACATAACAGTGCATTTTGTTTTAACATAAAACATATTAAACTAAACAAGAGTATAAACATTGGTTCAAATCCGCTCCAAAATGTTGAATTCAGACATTGAATTATATGACTTGTGTGTTGTGCAAAAACACACATATAAAATCACACATCTCTTCGGCCTCTGCAGTTTTCTGGCTGCTTCTACTTCACTGCTTTTTATACTCCAGACTTTAAACTCATCTAATCTCAAACAGCAAGTTGGTGGAGATAAACATGTTGGTGAATATTTAGCTTATTATACATTTGTCTGAAAACATTGACTTTTTAAATAATAATTCAACATAAACACACACACACAGGTCTGACATTACATATCTCCAAAAAAAACTGTAAATTATATTATTTTTTGTGCCTCCCTCTTGTCTGAAGAAATCAAATAAGTGGAAGTTTAGTTAAGAATGTATTTGTCTAACTATTCAAAGAAAGGTAAAGCTAAACTCAGCATGTCTTTATCCGTTAAAGGTACAAAACACATATGGAAACAGTCTTCAACAAATGTGTAATTGCACATCATTGAATATAATTACACAATTGTATACTTTGTAAAATTCTGGAGAGAAGTATAATGATTGAGGATACATAAAAAAAACTCTTAATATTTATTTTTATATGGTTACCATCATATAACTATGTGATAAAAAATGTAGTACGTTTTAATATATAATTTGAATACATGCTAAATGTAAGAGGGGTAAACCATATGTAATATGTGTTTGGGGGTTGCAGGGTGGGTGTAACCAGAAATAAAAAGGGATAAAGTTGTATACAAATACCGTAAAACACTTGTTTGTTACAGAGTTGTGTGTATTTCATCACTTGACACTGTAGCCTCAAAGTGGAAGTTCCAGGCAAAAATGACGCAAACGGGGGAGTTTAAAATCAGATAGTTATTAAGTAATTAATATGTGTGTGTGTGTGTGTGTGTGTGTGTGTGTGTGTGTGTGTGTGTGTGTGCGTGTGTATGTGTGAGATATTGTTCAGTGGAAGGGTGTATCTCATCGTCAATCTTTGTTGCCGCTTATAAAAGGGTCAAACAAAGGTAACCATGGCTACAACCACTTCCTATTGCACAATAACAGATATCTTGCTGTCAAACCAGAACCAAATGTACTTTACATTTTTGCAACATTTTTACTTTTCAACAGAAGAGGCAGTGTCAGATTTTTTTTCAGGACAATTGGGTCAATATTATTATATATATACATATTATATTATTGTCGAGGCTTCGTGTCGAAATCTAGATTTATTACCTTTATGAGTATGTGAAGGATAGGAACACCCGTCTCTAGTCCTCAAAAGCTGGGTTGGTCATTTTCTTTAAAATATATGTTTGTGGAAATTCTCAGTATTCTGAGAGTAATCACTGGAAGCTGTTTTTATTGGAAATGAGTTGGCAACACTGGTCTTGTTTTTTCCAGTTGGATCGTTTTTTATTTCCAGCCTCCAGGTTCTCAAGATAACCAACACGGCCTTTGACTTCAAACTTTACCTCCTTCCAAGGTGCATAGAGAAGGAAAATAATCTGAGGGGGTAAAACCTCCAGCAATTTATGGAGTTTAAAGAACCTCTTTATTACAAACGATGAATGTTCCACTAAGGTTGTTCTTTATGCTGTCAAAGTTGTCAAAGTTCTTCGACTTCATTCCAAATCACTGATTCCGAGCAAACTGAATTCTGTTCCAGACCTTTAGTCAGATCTGATAAGTCTATTGCAGTGGAACACAGTTCATTCTATTGAACGCCGGTCGAGTTGTATTATATATCATTGTGCATACATGTGCCATGTTGTGATACTGGTCTCCAGGCAACGCATCATAGTTCTGTACTTTGAATAGACGTCATTTCTCGTGACTGCACGCTGCTGCGTATTCAATAAATCCGTCATCATCATTCAACCAAAAAGATAATTGTTCATAAAAAGTTGTGGTGCACCTCCATTACGTGTTTGAGTTATTATCTTGTAACTAACATGTTTGCGTCGCACAAGTACTTGTATAGAGTCTGTATGGCGTATGTTTAACCGCAGCGTTTGGTGAAGCGCTCGCGCGTCAAGCGGGAAAGGAGCCGTTACAAAGTGTTTGCATGCCGGGTATTTCCAGGAAACCACAGCAGCCACCCATCTGACTGTGGTGGCGCTGCAGGTTGATGAGAAAGCCCACGCATACCCGTGCAGTCCCACACCTGTTAAATGTCACCTCTGCCCTGCCATGTGTAATTATAACATATTCCCCCACCTGTCACAGCCAGACCCCCCCCACACCCCCTCCCACTGCGCTCCTGAGTGAACTGTGTCTTTCCATGGCAGGGTAGGGGTTCCCTTTGCTTTGCTTTCTTTCTTAACCCTCCTGTTACCTTAATTTGAACCCATTCAATGTTTAACGTTGATGTTCTTTGGGGTCAATTTGACCCCAGGCTGTTTTTCACTGTGTCAAACATATAAGAAATATCAACTTTTATATATATATATATATATATATATATATATATATATATATATATATATATATATATATATATATATAATTTTAATAATTTTCTGGAGGTTTTAATTGCTGCGGTCAAATTGACCCCGAGGGTAAAATATGTTAGTAAATGTGAATGTAACAGGAGGGTTAAGAGCACAACAGCCTAACGTAGGCCTGGAAAGAACTGAATAACGGCGGGGTAAAAAGCACCCAAAGAGAAGCCTCATCATTTGAACTTTTTTTTGCATGGAAATGTGTAACAAAGAGAAAAGAAATAAGAACAAGGGAGGCGTATAGAAGAAAATGAGAGGAAGAGCTAACCCAGTTAAGTGTCTAAACCAGGCCTGAGCGACCAGTTATCTGATGACTTCTGCAGCGCCCACTGTCCTTCCTACACGGCCGACGTGTTTTCACCAGCAGGAGCTGAGTCACAACACACGGCATCCAGAGAGGAGCGAGATGCTGTAAGAGGGGTGCCATGTGGACCCAAAGAGCACACATGTTTACGTTGTGTAGTGCACACATGTTCCACACTCACACACATACACAACTAGAGACACAAGAACCACAGACACATTTCAGATTTCTTAATAAAAATAATTCATTTCAGGACGACATATAAATAATTATTGAATCACACAATACAGATATCTTGATATGAATAAATACTTAACAAATAAAACCAGGCTTTTTTTTGTTTGTTGTTCATACAATACCCTATTGTCGAAAAAAAGGTCACATAGAGAAACTTCCACACAATTTGCATGTTTTGTTACACCTTCGGCTCCCAAAAGGTTGCTCTTCCTACTGTTGGAATGTCCCCGAGCGAGTCGGAGTACCATTCCTAAAATGCCGCAGCAGCTTCGACAAGTCATGTGCAACTTATGTGATCTCCCTCCCGGTCGGACTCGGGTCCCCATGATTTTTAATTGATTAAGGTTCGTCTAGAGGTGATTAAAGCACACAGAGATCTACGTACAGGCCGTCGACAGCTCCAGATACAGTTGAATGAAAAGGCGGACCGAGAGCCTGTTGGTCTCCGCGTTCCTAACTGAAGCCACAGATGGACATCTGCCCACAGCACAAGTGCAGGGGGAATAATCGCTCCAGATATTACGTTTCAGATTGTTAGATAAATGTTTTACGCTCGAGGTTATTGCTGCAGATAAAAATGTCTTTGTATTTTTTTCGCTAAACGAGACACTCGTGAAAAGATAGTGCCCGTTTGGGGATTTTCCCACCTAGAGCTTGATTAACTCTAGTCTGTGGTCACACGGGGTTGGCGATGTCTATTTGTGGCACTCCAGTTAGTTTAGAGTGTTACAGGCCGGCCATTTTTAAGGAGGTAACAACAACTGTTTGGCGGTATTATTTTTTGGGGGGGCAGAAACAAAACCAAATATATCAAAATACATTAATAAAAATAAAAAAATCCCCCAAACAAACAAAAAAGAAATTAAAAAAACAGGAATGTCAGTTTTGCGTATTCTAGATGCACACATGCGTGCGTTCTGTGTATGTGTGTGTGTGTGTGTGTGTGTGTGTGTGTGTGTGTGTGTGTGTGTGTGTGTGTGTGTGTGTGTGTGTGTGGGGAGGGAGGGGGTGTTTCGTTGGAGATGAGGCATCGGGTTGGAAGGTCCTACAATATGGACCAAGATCCATGTTCACAAAAGCATTTTATAGGTGGGAGCACTGATCCAGGATCAGGCTCCTCTGGTCCATAAAATTGTAATCACTACTTAAAGGCAAAACGTATCGAGGATCAGCCCCCGACACTGTGCTGCTGTAGCGGCAGCACAAAAACACATTCAGAGAAACGAGATTAGCCAAAGCAGGCGATGGGGTTTGCTCTTTGACATTTTGTTAATTGTCGCCTTGGCACATCCAGCGGGGCGGAGCAGAGAGGAATGCATTTCTCTCCGGGTTTGTATACCTACATACCACCTCAGGCTGGGTGGGGCGCATACAATCTCACAAAGCTGTGTTTGCATGTGTGTGTGTGTGTGTGTGTGTGTGTGTGTGTGTGTGTGTGTGTGTGTGTGTGTATATATATATGGTGGTAAGGTGGTTAATCACCCGTCATTATGTTCTCAGTTCTGTTAATTGTCGGCAATCCCCTTCTGACAGGACCGGAGCTACGCCATTTGTGTGTGTGTGTGTGTGTGTGTGTGTGTGTGTGTGTGTGTGTGTGTGTGTGTGTGTGTGTGTGTGTGTGCAGCTATGTGTGGATGCATCTCCAGGTGCTTAAGTTAAGTGGTCAGTAAACAGCAAAAACAACGTCCAAGGCAACAGATCTATTTTGGAGGAAGGGGAGGGGGCAATGAGAGGAAGGACAGGAGGAATAGAAAGAGAATGAATGAGTCCCGTCTCGACTGTGTCGGCTACAATGGAGAGGCTCGTGTTTCTGTACATGTAGCACCAAAACCAGCAGGGGCCTGCCCTGTCTGCCTTGCACTGTGCAGACAAAAAGGTCTGTTCTCGCTTTCCATATCGACAAGCTCATCACGTCATATCACAGATACGTAAAAAATACCGAGTTTAATTTGCCTCAAAATATAAACTTGCTTTTTTCGACTGACAAACGGAAGAAAATTAAGTCTTGGATCATTTTTACAATATTGATTGCAAGAGCTTTTTTTCTCGGCAAATCGTTAGTCTTTATTTGGAGGACGTATATGAGTGTTTTTTTTTCCGAAGAACTACGCTAAAGAAATGGTGCGTGCCATTTAAATTTCGTCTCAAGCTTTTGAAACACTTTGGCCCAGTGTGGCTCACTTCTGCTTTTTCTGCTCCCACAGATTTCCTCGCCGGGCTTCCTCAACTACCGCGTCCCTCCTCCTACGGGGGCCGACGCTCGACAGACGGGCAGACGGACACACAGATGTGTTAAGACAGACGGACGGCGGGTAAAAATCCTTGGCTGTGGTCTGGAAAGCAATGTCAGGTGCTTCTCGTTATGTCAACATACAATCATTTTTGTCCGGCACGATCCGCCACGTACCTCTAAATACATATTGTACACCGGAGTAAAGTCAGTTGCTCTGACATGAAGCCACACCTCTCACCGCGGACGTGCACGGAGCACATCGGATGATAATAATTGCACAAAGAGGTATTCTGGAGGCCATGTCTACAGCGAACACACACACACACACACACACACACACACATTCACACACACCCCCAACCCCCCCACACACATACACTCTCTCTCTCTCTCTCTTTCTTCACATTCTACACAGGGGGGGATGGGGGGGTGTTCGGTTTTCAGGCCATACGGTTACTAGTTATTCACTAGCTAGTTAGTTAGTTGGTTAGTTAGTATCGGAGGTGCATTGACTGGCATGAGGCGCCGCCAGCGGGGCGGCGGCTCGAGCGTGATAGCGATGTGTGGTCGTGGTGGTGGCGTGGGGCGTGCGTGTGGTCAGCCGCGGTAGATCTGCTTGAAGTGGTCGCACTCGTTGCAGTAGCCCTGTTTCTCTGCGTTGGCGTAGTGGTCGCAGCCCTGCGTCCTGCAGCGCTGCTTGGACTTCTCTTTAGGCGCCTGCGCCCGCCGGCCCGCCTCCCGGCCCTGGCCGCGCGTGTGGCACTCGGGGCAGAGGTCCGTGCAACCCGGGGACACGTTGCTGCAGCCGCTCCGTCGGCACTGGGTCTGGGTCTGGGCCTGGGTTTGAGTCTGGGTCTGGGTCTGGGTCTGAGTCTGGGTCTGGGTCTGGGATTGCTGTGAAGATCTGGGTTTGGCTGCTCGGTCACGCTTTATGAGGAGAGAAAGAGAGGAGGAAGAGAAAAGGTCAATTTGGCAACTAAAAGGATATTAAGAGTAAACCGAAGGAAACAAACGACACGCGGCGTGGTGGACACCTACCACGACCAGAGGGGGGGGCGAGTGTGGCGTGCGATGTGCCGCCTGGTTGAGCCGCGTGCTTTGCTCTTTCACGTAGCACTTGTCGCAGTAGCCCTCCAGCATTGCCTTGCCCACTGCACCGCAGCCGGGCCCTCGACACCGGGAGGCGTTCTGGAAGCCGGCCTCCACGCCATGCCGGCTCTGGACCGGGGCGGGGGGAGGGGGAGGGGGCGGGGTCAGGTCTGAAACAAACAGTAGACGGCGTAAGCAATGTGAAGTACAATTAAATATAAAACAACCATAATTCCTATAGTGCAAAACACATTTTTTTAAATTGTTAAATATTAATAATAATAACTTTATTTGTATAGCACTTTTAAAAACAAGGTTTACAAAGTACTCTACAGATAAACAAAGCATAAACACAACTTAAATGGCGGCAAACAAAAAAGACCATACCATAAAAGCATTGAATACAACTAAAACCAAACAAATAGGCAATTAAAATAAAAAAAAACATTGAAGAGCCGTGCTGCGTGTAGGAAGTTTCAGGACTCACGGTGGTTGGTCTGATAGTCCACGTAGCAAATAGTGCAGAAGCCCAACTTCTCTGGCGTCCCAAAGAACTGGCAGCCGGATCTTTTACAAGGCCGGGCCAGAGGGGCTTGCCAGGCCGAGGCGTGCCCCGGGGTCAGAGCGGGGCCCGGCCTCTCGGCCTCCCTGGCCTGGGTCCAGGCTGAAGACGAGGCCTCCGTGGCGGGGTTGTTCGGCTGCGGCTCCTCCCTCTCTGGAGGCTGCTGCTGCCTCTGCATGCAGGGCGGACACAGGCCGTTGAATATCCTGAACGCCTCCTGTCTGCACATGCTGCAGCGCTCGCTCTCGGTCTCGCGGCCGCCCCACTGGGTCCAGCCGGTGCCCTGGGCCGGGTGGGCGGCTGTCGGCCCCCCGTTGGGGGCTGGGAGTCCCGGAGCGGCGGCTGTTCCGGCTCCAGGGGCTCCGAGGTTCTGCCTGGAGTTGAAGCAGCGCTCGCAAAGTCCATCGTGCTCCACGCTCAGGGTGAAGAGGCAGCCGGGCGTCTTGCACTTCATGGCGTGGGTTTCACTGTACAGGCTCAGGCTGGGGGCGGTCGGGGGTGCTGATCGGGGGCTGGATATCACCACCACTCTCCCAGACGTGGAGGACGGGGGGCTGCTGCCTCGGGCTCCTCTGGAGCTCACCTCTGTCTCTGATCCCCCAATCACGACCCCGCCCTGGACCCCTCCCCCCTTGGTCTGCACGACCCCTTCGATCCTTATCGCTCCGCCGGTGGTGGCCTGGCGCTTCTCGAAGCACTCGTGGCAATGAGGCTGCGTGTCCACCGAGACGTAGAAGGTGCATCGCGGCGTGGCGCAGCGGATCTCGATGAGCGAGAGCTGGGAGACGGAGAAGGGCGGCGGGCGCTGCGGCTGGGCGGCCCACGCCTGCTCCTTGTCCTCCTGCCAGCGCTGGTACTCGTGGTTGACGAGCTGCAGGTAGTCCTCCATCAGGTTCATGTCTTCGGGGAGGTTGCCCTCATCCAGCCTGGGGGACGGACACAATGTGGCTCTTAAATAAAATGCACTTTTTGCGATTTTTTTGTTTTTGTTTCTAAGTTAATATAGTTATTACAGGGTTCTTACACAATTTGACCGATGTATTTCCATGACTTTTCCATAACTTTTCCACCACTTTAAACCAAATGTCCATGACCAAACTGAAATTACCATTTTAAAATTCCTTGACTTTTCCAGGTTTTCCATGACCGTACGATCCCTGTTAATTCCATCAATTAGCTGATTAGTTTTGTAGAAATTAATAAACCAGCTGTGTTATAATATCATCAATCTAAAAATGTTACCTCTTCTTTCCTAAGTTGCAAACTGCAAAACTGCATTTGACAGTCAGGCCAGGACCAGGACTGGAATATAAATCATTTACTTGTTCTTCTTCTTTTGTGTCTCTTTATGGGAACATAGTTTATAATAAGAGTGCAATATAATATAATATGCAAGTACCGTGCAGCATTGATGATCCGAGTGGTGTCGTAGCCCACGCCGATGACGGGGATCTCTATCAGCAGCAGGTAGTCCTTGACAAGCCTCTCTCTCTGTTGCTGCTCTTTCTCCATCAGGAAGTGAACCTTCAGCTCCTCAAAGCCCCCCCGCCCAGGGTTGATCAGCGGCACTGCTCGGATCTCTGGCAAATACACACCAAAATGTCACATGGACATAAAAACCAGAGCAACTCTTCGTCGCGTCAGCTCCATCACACCCGTCTCTTCTTGTTTTCCTACCTGGGCCGCTGTCTTTGATGGTGATGAGGGGTGCAAAGTGCTGGGAGTCGTAGCCGAGGACGATCGGGTATTTGTAGCACTCTGTGGGCAGCCAGTGCAGTGGCAGATAAATCCCGCCCACATTCAGAGGCGAGATGGAGGAGCCAGATTTCATACTCCTGACCACCTGGTCTGTTGAAAGAATAACGATTTAAGGATTACTACTGATCTAAAAGATAACTGTCCAAGTTTAATGTTTTTAAGACACATTTTATGGAATTTATTGGTGGCTTGTTTCAAAGTTAAATCAAACTTTTCAGGATAATTATTTTGATAGATTTTGATTAATATCGTTAGAAACGCTCCAGAAACATTTGATTAAAATTACACAAGTGAATGTCAAGAAAAAGAAAAAAGAACAATAAAATGTCTGCTCTCTCCTTTGAAATTGATATACTAGGCAATTTCATTGAGCAGGACAACATTTAAATAAAGTTTATACAAGTTTCTGCTTATTTAACCTCTAAACAATGTATTGAACACAACAGCCGCTCTACATCCACTAACCAAAACCGAGGGGAAATGACACAGTGAAGTCAAACACTAAGAGCAAAATGCTGAGGCGTGTGGAAAGAGATACCCCGACCTTCTTTATGACTGAATGACATGTTGAAACGAGACCGGCGGGTCTTCGATGACTGACGTGGAAGCAATAAACATACACCGAGATGACAAAAAGTCCGTACCTGCGATGACGATGATGGGTCGGCGGAGAATGTTGGAGAGGACGAAGATGTGAATGTCCTCCAGAGAGTCAAACTGGAGGCCGTTGCTACCGGAGGCCGGAGACGCCATCTTCACAATCTTTTCCCACTCCTCCTCCCAGTTCTGAGGCAGCACACACACACACACACACACACACACACACACACACAAAGAGTGAGGATGGACACACGTATGATTACACTTCTTACATTCCATAAAATAAGAAGGGTGTATGCATATAACCCAGCTTGAAGTATTGCATGAAAACAACAAATATAGTATGCTTTATTCCTTTTTTGCAATTATGCAAAATACAATTTGACTGTCAAACTACGTGTGCAAAGTGGTGGAGAAGACTTTTGACCTCGACCTGATCTAATCGTCATACCATTGTGGTGTATCGTAGTCCGGTCTGTGTGAACTCCTGGGACTGGAGCAGCTCGGCCTGGAAGCGGGCTCTGAAGACGCCAGTGTCCGTCTCTTTTAAAACGCCATGGAGGGCTTTCCGGAGCACCAGGTCCGTGTCCTGAACGCCCAGCATGTACTGGGAGGCCGCGTGGAGCAAACAGTTGCCATCCCCTATTGACACACACAGAGGGAAAGGCAGGCAAGCACATACAAGGTTAGAAGGGTGGTTGACTTTATACACCGGACGTAAACCAATACACTTGTTCAGGGACTCATGCACAACAGAGAAACTGTGTGTTTGCGCCTGCGCACACACACACACACACTGTTGGAACTGCGTAACTAAATTCTGGGGATTTCCAGGCCGTCGGGTCAGTTGTCGCACTATCCGGTATCGAGACTATTATATGACGCTCACGTGTCTGAAACTGCAAACAACCACAAACAAAGCGGGGCTTTTACTCTGCTGGCCCTCAATACACTTGAAATATGTCTTAGAAAAATATAATGCAGCTCCTTCGCGATCTTAATCTGCCTTGAAAAACGCATCCTCTATATTCTATGAACCGTCAGGGAGATAAAGAGGTTTCTAAAAGAGAATTTGTACTAAGAATCCTGGATTTCTATTAAGTCTCCGATGGCACTGTTGTTTTTTTTTCTCATTGTGAAACAGGAGAGTCCATGTTTGTCAACGTGTGCGGCTCTGAAAAGCCCTGTTGCCACACTAAACAGAGGAATTTCCCCATACTAACGTCTGCCTTGTGTGCGTGCGTGTGTGTGTGTTCACTTCCTATGATCCTAACTCATCAATGCCTCTCAGCTGGTCCTGGACTTTCCACATGGGCGTGGCTTGGACCGGATGGAATGTTATCGTTTGAACTATTGCGATCAACTCCTAGAGATAATACGCTGTATATGAGATGCAGTTGCTTTCTATCAACCGAGGGAACGTCCCACTCTACTTTGAGAAAAAAAAAGAAAGAAAAAACATCACCTCTATTTCCGACTAGCTAGCTGTTGTTGCATGTTGGCGTTCTTGCAGAAGCTCTCGACACTCTCTAGTGAGAAAAGGCATTCTCAACTGCAACCATCCTCAAAAAAAAAGATACACAGGCATACGAGAAGAGGCACAAAGGCCAAAAACACGCATGGGCAATCGGCTCTTCCTGCGCACAAAATCACACAGACCTTTGACCTTTAATCGAGCTGCCTGACGAGTGACGGCTAAAGATGAAAGACGCTCTGCCGGTCACATCGGGCTAAATACAGACACTTCCTCTGTGGCGAGATGGGAACACTTCCTGAAAACACACAAGCGTACGACCGGCCTTAATCCTCGTGTGTTCCTCGTGCAGGTGACACCAACCACAAGGTTGCAAGGTTGTGCTTTCCAATGCGGATTTAGGTTTGTGGCACACGCGTCAGCCACCCTCCCACTTAGTGTCCAAGATGCCTAAACCAACAGAATAAGTCCTTAGACGCAAAAAAGTTCCTAATTTTGCTTCTGCTTTTATACTAAAAACTGGAAATATGACATGTATTTTTATTAAACACTGTGGGTACCACATTATGAAAAGTAGTCTGTTCCTATAAGGGAGAACACTGTGGCGGCGTGTGTGTGTGTGTGTGTGTGTGTGTGTGTCCTCTCTGCTACTCCTGCATGTAGACTCAGTGATTGCAGCTGAAGTAATCCTGCCCGTTGGGGACACATGACAGACATGGGATGCTGTTTGGGAAAAACCCTCAGATGCGTCCTAGAAATTAAAGACACAAGACGCACTGATTTTCAATAACGCGTGATGTCACTCAGTTGAAAGGTTGCATTAAAAACAGGAAAGCCCATGTGACCATGTCCCTTTTTTTATTGCCGGGGAATTAAAGCTTCATGAGGCTGTTTGGCTTTTATGAGGTCATTTGTATTTCTTCTAGACCGGGGAATAAATTCAGGTTTATGGAAGATTGAAAGCTTGGGAGCTACTGGGAACGTTCCGGTCCCAGACGATGAGGAGACGGATCGTATTGTCGTGCTATGACTGAGGAGATTGATTAATGTGGCCTCCTCTGACTGCATGTTCCTTGACAGACTTTTGCTCTCTCAAGTACTCTCTCCGTATGTGTGTCTGTCTGCTGAGCTCCAGTGACTCAGCAGCAGTCAGTCACTCCTGTGTGTGTGTGTGTGTGTGTGTGAGCGAGAGAGAGAGAGAGAGAGAGACAGAGAGAGTGTGTGTGTGTGTGTGTGTGTGTGTGTGTGTATGTGTGTTGTCCTTCCTAGCTCAAAGTCACATCTGGGTCCTTCAGAGTTCGACGCTCTGGCTTTTAAATTCTGTCTCATTTTTATGACATCATCTTCACAAGCCAGGAGGTTCTGCCCAGGTTACTGGCAGCGGAGGCCAGAAGAGACAGGCGTCTTTCTGCAGAGGAACCACGTCTTGATGAGTTACAGGAGCCCCTTTAATCATTACTAACTTACTATTAACACACACGACACACAGCAAGTTCCTCATCCATTCAGTAACTGTTCAAAGGGACTTATGGGGGTAATCAAAACAGGAATTTCCCCAATTAACACATTGTATTAATTGCTTCCTATGAGAAATAAATAAAATAATTCCTCTGGAAACTGAGCTTGATTTATGTTTCCGTCTTCTGTTGTGAATGCTATGGCCGATGTTTCCCTTCAAAAACAGTTTTTCCTTTCATCTAAAAAAAGACCATGAGTCTGATGTAAACACCAGATGTGTTAAAGTTACTGAAATATAGATACAGAGACAGCGAGAGTCAGTTGGATTTGGTCATATTTGCTCTAACAAGGCCCGGTCAGTCCTGACGCACAGCTGACTCAAAGACAGCGACATAAAGCGACAGACAGACAGGTGGGGAACTAAAGTATGTGAGATGTTTACGATCCACTCACATTAACACTCCTGCCACACACACACCTCTACACAGAAAAAGAAGGGACATACCCCTAAGGTTGTAAAAGACAATCTGTGGATATAGTTATGTCTGAAAAGTAAATAACGGTCCTGCGAGTGATGCCAGAGAATTTCCCGGTACGCAGCGATGCTCCGACGTAATCAGGTCCAGAAATGTTTGCCGACCCGGATGTGTTCCTGTTTTACAACTTCCAAGTAACAGAAAACATGACTTAGTAATCAATGGGCTGACTGAACTCCAACACAGAGTAAAACCATGACGGGCTGCGAAATGAGAGGATGTGAAAGCGGAATCAAGTCCCTCCATTGTTGTCATTTACAGTAACCCTGCTTATGAGTAATGCCATCTCTGAATGTTCATATCAGATAGGCCTGACTCACCAACACACACCTCCTCTATGAGTGAAAACTAAACAAAAGCAAAACGCATCCTCCGCCCTCAGAAATGAACATTGCTGCTGTTCATGAAAGAAAGGAACAAAGGTTTGACATCAGCTCTGAGAACAATATGTTGAATTGCTTCTGTTGTTAAACATTGTGTTAAAAGTCAGCTGCATTTTTTTAAAATCCCAACTTATGACAAAAGGTCACCGAAACACTCCCAACTTCATGGCGCCTGAGTTAGAAAATCATACTTAGATTTAGTGGAGCTCAGCCGATCTTTCTTACCGTTGGTACGTAAGGGCACCATCTTCTTCACCTCCCGACACCAGTTGAGCTTCTTCTCCTGCTCCAATGAGGCCTGCATGGCTCGGTCCAGGATGGCGGCCTGCACCACCTCCCTGAAGGCCTGCGGGAACTGGTTCATGGCGATCATCTCCAGCGTGTACCGGTGCATACCACGCAGGTGGTGCATGAGGCCGCTGCTGGCGGCCGGCTTCACCACGTCGTTGGGCACTCGCTGACGGATCTTCACCGCCTTCAGCAGGTTGGAGACAAACAGGAATTTGGGGAGGAAGTTCTGACCCTGCGACATGGCGGATGAGTGGCCAGGTGGATGGAAGGAGGGGAGGAAGAGGAACGAGGAGGAGGAGAGGAGGAGGCGCCAACCACCGCTGACCCAGCAACGTGGAAACTGGATGGAGAGAAGGGGAGTGGGTTACTTCAAAGTACAGAAAAGAACAGACTGGTGGGAAATTTTCAGAAGAGATTCCCCTTCCTTATTAATTATGACTTAAGGCACAGCTTAATTTACTGTTTGTTCGGGGAAACCACCCGACGCACAGGATCATCTCACTGCGATAAAGCTGGTGCTTTTTCACAGGAGATTCTGGCGGACCGAACGGAATACACGCAAACAAGAATACAAAGAAGTCTTTGTATTCTTGTTTGCTCTTTTAATTTTTCTTCTCGACTTCATGTTTTTTGAGTTCCCCCAAAGAGGGCGCCCCAAAGACCTCCAACAATGAACGGGTGTTTTCCAGACTCGAACTGAAGGCCGCCCAGAGCTTCCCATGCTGCTGCGGAGGTCACACCGTCTTCCCAAAGACCCTCTTCCTCGCCAACACCTTCCTCCAGACGATATTAAGCCTGCATTAAGTCTTAATGTCTAAAATAGAGTGAGACGAAGAATTGTTTGAAAATATGTAATACCTGTGTGCCAGATAATATTCTCAATGCCAAATTTGTGAGGAAAATAAAGATGTCTTCACAAAAGTATGTAAAACTCTCAATACATGCCTCTCTAATGTTGTCTTAACACAAGCGGCTGAAGTTAGCAACGATTCCTGATTTAGGTCAGTTTAAAGGATAAATTAAACATTTATTTTAAAAAACACTTGACTTTAACTTTCATTGTTTGATGCAGTACAGTTGGTACTTAACATATTAACAGTTCAATACACAAACTAGCAGTAGGAGTATTTTCAGAAGAGTAGAGCAGTTATGTTGTACATGTACCAGTCTTGAAATGTCACATTTCACCCATAAACGAAGAGTGTGTCAGCACATTTACAGTTCACGGGAAGTATAAAGTGATGGTCAGCAAGTAGGCCTGGAGTTTAGCTGAATTTTATTTAGTATTTGTTGTTGTTGTTGTTGTTGTTATACTGCCTCGCGTTAAAATGAACCGCTTTAGAAGATGCTGAGCAGGTTTAACAATCACAACACCTGAACACAATCACTAATCAGACAGCAGCAGGTGCAACAGCGGATTAGGCCACGCTAAAGGTGCTACTCGGTCACGTGACGGGACCAGGAGAAGGACACCTGGATGTCCGCGAGCGTGTTGACACGAGCCATTAGTGGCTGTTTGTGGTGTGTTGGCGCCGCTGGAGGACTTTGCGGGGCAGACAGACAAGTGGTGGACGCTGCGGTTTCATAAACACAACAACAGGAGACTTTACTGACGTTCAAAGGCGTACGTAATTCCGATGACAACTACCTGTGAAACAATGTAGCGCTCAAACGCGTCAAACAGCGGCGGGTGTCGCTACATGTGTCGCGGCGCCGATGCCACATCGGGGCTGTTTAAATGCTCCGTTGATCCGCTCGAGGGTGACGTCTTTGTAAACAATGGCTGTCAAAGCCACTGTCGTGAGCGAGCTTTCACGTTTCCTCCATGTTCCCCAGAAACACGAGCATAACGTTGCTCAAGGCCCAGACGTAATGTAGCATGGCCACCAAGTCGCACCCCCTTTTGGTGAGAAATGTGGTCCACATGGGGCGGCACGGCTCGGGGAGGACGGGTGTCTTACCTGTGTAATATGTCGGGGGTAATAACAAAGCCCTCCCGGATGCTCAGGCTAGTCCTCTCTGAGCCCCTTCACTCAGCCTCACCGCTGCGGTCCTCGGCGCCATTCAACCTTCTCTTTCCTTCAGTATCAGATCTGTTTTGGAGCCCTGGCAGCTCGCGAAGCCTTTCAAAGGAGTAGACAGTCCGCTGATGATTTTTTAATTTTTTTTTTTAAAAGGAAAAGGCACAAGTCACGGGGATTTCCACACGGGGACTTTCCGTCCACCCATTTTCCTCTCTCTCTCTCTCTCTCTCTCTCTCTCTCTCTCTCTCTCCCTTTCTCGCTCTCTCTCTCTCAGTCACAACCTGGGTTCGGTTACAGGTCTTTGCCGCTAGGGGGCTCTCTATCTGTCTGACTCAATACTGGAAAGCATATCCCACCTACTGTGCACAAAGGAGCGTCAAATGCCGGAGACAGACAGGTCGCGTCATTTTCTATTTCATGAGACAGCCTTAGAAATAAACCACCAACCTGCAACGAGACCCGCAAATCAGGAAGGAAAACGAAAGAAAATCTCATCACTGGACCATGAGTGGACTTTGAACGGCTTGGCGCGTGCACATGTGCTTATTTGTATATGTATGTGTCACTTGTTGCAATGATGGCGTTTTACTGATTTCCCTGTTTGGAAGTTAAACAGACCTCCAAGGGCCATGGCTGCAAGATGAATTTAACTCATCTGTTTATCTATCGTTCAAAAGTTAGTTAGTAAGTTAAATATCTCTTTTCTTTTGCCATACCCATTCAAGCTTTCAGCTTATAAGACACAAACAAAATACAGTTGCAGTGCTGAAATATTTGTCTGTCAAGAACTATTTATAGAACCACTATATATATATGTATATTATAGTGGTTGGCAAATTGTATTACCAGTGTGGGGCAAAGTACACCAACTACCATTACTGAAGCTGCAACAGAAAAGCAGCCTCTTTTTTTATTCATCTGTCACATTTGACTTGGTGGTGTCACATGTGTACGACAGCTCAGATGTAGATGGCATGAGCCGCAAAATGCTCTAAAAAACTGTTCTAAATAAAATGATTTGTTGATTATTTTTCAAATATTTAGTTATTTGTTTCGCTGTAAAATTCCACACAAAGTAAAAATTGTTCCCAAAGTGTTGTTGCTAAAACATTTCTTATCAGACAAACCACAATAAATGATGTAGGATCACATTTCATGTTACCCTCAAATAAGTATCATCTATCAAGATGCTCCATCATTCAAAGCAGATTAACTAAAAATCTGACTTCCAGATGTTTGACTCTGGAGATGTTTTACTTCAAACTGTGAAGTAGATCAAAGTCTCACCGGTTAAATAAAAAAATGGGGCCACTGCTCTTGCTCCACGAGCTGACTTTTAGTGCATCAACAAGTGCAATGTCACAATCCAGATTCCACAAATGCTTATGACTCAGCATTTGATAAGATATCTGGACACTTAAGGAAATGATCTCACTCTGAAGCTATTATAACTAATTCAGCTTTTCAAATGCTTTACAGGTTCCTGAGTCACTTGTTGGGCTGATCAATACAAGCTGCTTGTGTAATTGATGAAATCAAAGCGCCGCAGTCATCAGCACATGGAAACCCCCAGAACAGATAATTGGCTCACTGTATTGTTCCAAATCACCAGGTGGTTCAATATGAGCAATCCTCTAAAATCTCTCACAACGTGACTAAGAAATACACAGAGTTCATTTAACTTATTCCTTGTGAAATACCTTGTAGCAACATAAAAACCAGACAAGAAGGCCAGGAACCTTACATTTATTGGTAAAGTCCTGAAAGATGTTCATCAATTTAGGAAGATGAAAAGATTTAAATGAAGTATTTACTTTCTTTTTTAATTCGGAAATTACATTTTTTTTCTCCACTTTTAAAACGTTTTTTAAACAAGCCTGCTAACACTGTTTTCTTCTTTTTTTAATAGCTACAGTCAAACATATGCAGATTATTTTCTTTCCCCTTTTTACATCAGCGTTACTATTTTGCAATGGTGGAATGAAACAAACCACTTTCATTCAAGTGCTGTATAATTATGTTCTAATCAAAGTGCTTTTATTACCCTTCCATGCTGCTTTATATTCATACTACGAGAGAGATATAACCTTTTCAGAGGATTCCAATACCCATACTAACATACTGTTAAGTATGCCTGAGAAACATATTGAATAAGTCCAAATACATAGTATGTCGAATGCAGTATGCCGAAAATACCAGGATGTCTTACATTTATGCAAGTCAGCATTGCTTTTCTGGCTATTGTGATCCTCAATTCTCTGCGCAGCGGAAATAAGAGCCAAGGGGTCAAAGTTCAAGATACAATAATAATAATAATAACTTTATTTATATAGCACCTTTAAAAACAATGTTTACAAAGTGCTCCACAGAGAGTCAAAGCAAAACAAGTAGAATAGTATGAAACCAACAGTCCATATAAAAGTATATATTAAAATTAAAAATAATAATTTAAAACAAATTAATTAATTTAAAAAAAAAAAGAATTAAAAACAGACAAACTAAATTAGAGGAACCAAAATCCTGCATAAAAAGACTAGATCACTTAAAAGCTGTTCTATAAAAATGGGTTTTAAGAAGTGATTTAAAAGAAGTTACTGATTCTGCCACGATGTCATGATGTCATGATGCAGTCGTATGCCTCAACTGGATGCAACAACACATATGCACTTTGTACTTCACATTTCTTTGAAACCTTTTTGTTGCTTTACAAATTAAGATTTCACACAGAAAACAATAAGCTCATATCGTATATCTAGATATTCAGATAAAGTTATCCCCATGTCGATCAACTAAAGAATTAATTTTCCACTCACACATTAAAATAAATCAGCAATAAGAGTGTATTCAAATATTAGGACACCCAATGGCCATGTTTTTATAGAAAGTACTTTTGTTTTTTATACATATTGCACATGCAATAATGTTTTCTTCACTATTTCATTCTCATTGCAGGACTAAGAGAGTATTTTAAGTGGTATCATTACATCAAAGTACAGGATCAGAATACTTCCTATAGCACTTATATCTTGAAAGCACAGTGTGACTTACATTTCTCGCACCTTTCACAATTTTAACAGCACAACAACATCTTTATAAAAGCTCCCACGTGATTGCAATCCCAAAATAATTATGACTCGTCTGCTTGAGCTTTTATTAATATGTTCCTGTCTTGTCGAAACATAAAACGTATAAATCAAATCTTCTTAAAATGCTTTGCAGCTCGTTGCTAGCTAATAAAGCACGTCATGTTCAGAGAGCCCAGAAAGAGGCCCTTCCTCAGTCATGTCGAAGCCATTTGATTCTTCATTCTCTCGTAAAGGAAGACGCATGTCACCAGCGAGGCGTTCAGAAACCCAGGGAGAGTTTGACTGATCATAACCTTCACCAGCCAATCAAAGACATGGAACACGACCTTTGGTTGCGGGGTCGAGTTCAAGACAAAGTAACTATACATGCACTACCATTCAAAAGTTTGGGGTCACCCAACCCATGAAAACTCACTTTTATTTATCCAATGAATTGCAAAATTAATAGAAAATATAGTAAATACATTGACAAGGTTAGAAATAATGATTTTTATTTTAAATAGGAATTGTGTTCTTCAGACTTCAAGCTCAAAATGAAGGCCAGTTGAAAAGCTTCTCTGACCAGCATAACTGTTTTCAGCTGTGCTAACATAACACAAGGGTTTTCTAAAATTCTAACCCTCCGTTAGTCTTCTAAGGCGATAACACAATGTGCCATTAGAACACTAGAGATGGGCCTCTATACAACCGTGTAGATATTTATTTATTTTTAAACAGGTGTTTCAACCTAGAATAGTCATTTACCACGTTAATAATGTATAGAGTGCATTTCTTAATAATGTAATGTTATCTTCATTCAAAAAACATGATTTTCTTTGAAAAATAAAGACATTTCTATAAGTGACTCCAAACGTTTGAGCGGTGGTGTATGTCCACGCTCTTGATACTTCTTCATATATTTAATTTGTTAAACACTATCTTATGTTGGCATTAAAAAGGCACAGTACCCAACTGGAGTTGTGGATTTGTGATAGTCACAAATGTGTTGGCCATCTACATGTCCGTCTACTAGTAATCCAGGTACTTTACAATATGAATCTATAGGTTTTATAATCCGTACCTTTATTCATCCTCCAGAGTTAAAAGTCTCTTGTGGTCTGACGAGTCCCCAAGAGTGACTTCCGAACCCAGATTGATCCCACAGAGCCCCAAAAAGCTTCAATGCCCCGTTCTGGTATGAGGTGGCAGAACAGCGGGGAGAACCCTGAGGAGAACATCTCTGTGTCCTGTTGGCTATTCTACTCAGTGGAAAGCACCTCGGAGGCGGATCGAAACCAACCCCCAGGGAAAATCACTTTGTGTCGGGGTGGAGGCTGACATTCACCCCTCACATCGTCTTATTGTCTTGTACGTGTTTTCTGGGAGGCCAGGACTCCACCGACACCTCGAGAAGCTCAAGTTGAACCCAGAGAGGGAAAACAATGTGGGTTGGACAAGAGGGAGATGAAACAGAAGCTGGTGTACTCATCAAGCCTGCCCTCTAGTGGCGGTCCTACAGAAACACAGACAAAAGAAAAACATCCAGCCAGGATCTCTTTCTCTCTTCACAACAAGAGGGCATGAAATATATATTTTTTTATTAAATTAAATCTAGCAACTGTGCACACTATACTTTTTAAATTAAATAGTCTTCATACATCTTTTCTCCAAAATGTTAGTTAATCTGTAACTGTAAAGGTTCACTGCGGATCTGTTAACCTGCTCCACTCATTAACAGCTATTCATCTTTTATTTTGAAAAGCTCCACTTCTCTGAGGTACAGCGCCACTATATGTTTTCAAAAATGCTTTTGGCCAGGTGGTCACCCCATTGAGAATTAGATTTATTATGTTTAGCCACTTTTGCTGATGACTGAAAGAGACAAGGTACATTTACTTGAGTAAGTAAAGTTTTGATATACTTGTACTATGATGGCACTTTTGACTTCAACTTGACTACATTTTTTATAAGATTTCCCCTCAAAACTTCTCAGATTCCTTTAAATAACCACATGAGGCCCACTTATTTAAAATTAATATTATTTTATGAAAAGAAGATTTAAAAAAATATATATATATATGTGTACTTCCAATACATTTAGCTGATAAACACTTTTACTTGTAACGGAATATTCTTGGATTGGTGTTCTTCAAAATAGTATTTGAATACCTATGAATGTAATAATCAATATCCATGCTTGTGTCCTGTAGTATATGGTAACATATAATGTACATTAATGTTTACTGTGTTTTTTTGGACATACTTCCTCAAATGTTGATGTGTTTAGTGTTTCTGGATGTGTTTAGTGTTTCTGGAGTCTGTAGAGACATATTACAGTATGCACCTGTAGTTAAGGCATGCTTGAACAAACTAATGGGGTGGTCAGTACATTACTCACTGTAAGTGTTCCTTGGTATTGCTGTTTCCCCCTCCTTTAACTTTATACTCGCCTCCCAGTCTTTTATTGACTTTCTCTTTCCGTCTCCCTCCACTCCCTCACAATGCATTTCTCACCCTCATGTCATGTCTTCCCTCCCCCTCTCGAGCATATCTTCTCTCCACACGTTCTTTCACAGAGAAACCAGAGCTGTCACGACATGCTGAGCAAAGTCTATTTCCCACATGGGCCGAGTCCCAGGGTGTGGCTCTCTGGGTGTGTGCATGTCGTAAATGTATGACTCACATCTGTGTGTTGTTAATCAACTGTATTCCTCTGTAACTCTGTGTGTGTGTGTGTGTGTGTGTGTGTGTGTGTGTGTGTGTGTGTGTGTGTGTGTGTGGACAACCAAATATGAGTCTAAGTACAAACTCTGACAGAGGAAGATCAATTGCATTCATGTTGCAACTGGATTTTTTTGCCCAGCCTGACATATTTGAATATAACCAATTCAAATTTGCATATTTGGATCAGTTTAGAAACACAAGTACATTTCTGGTGGTTATACACATATATATATATATATATATATATATATGCTTTTACAATGACCCTTGAAGAATGTGATGATATTTATGGCCTAATAAAGACATGGAGATGAGAATATGAAACACATGAATAACTTTATATGCACTGCTTTTCTCCTCTCTCCATCCCTCCAGGCATAAACATTAACACTGTGGTGTGAAATAAGTCAGAAAATGTAACTGCTTCAAAAACAACAAAACTTTTATTGCATTAAAAAAACACAAACTACCTAAATTCATTCTACAGCAGAGAAACAGCCAAGTGATTTCCAGAAGTGGGTGAATATTAATAACTCATTATTTAAAGTACATTATATACCCTTAAAAGCTGGCATTAAGAGAGATTCATGTTAAAAAGTAAAAGTGTGTTTTTTCAACTCAGATTCACAATTCAAACTAATTAGTTATTCACGCAGCAATTTACTGCATAAATAACTTGCAGGACTCCAAGACGGATGATGGGTTAGGGACGTTGACTCTTAATTGAATATTCAAATATTTTCCTTTAGAACGCTTTCATGTAATAGAAACAATATAACCAGGTCTGGTTTGGGCAACAATTTGGGATTGGCATAGAGGGAAATGTAACTGTTGACAGTGATTAAACAGTCAGTAAAACAGACTGATCAGTCAGATAGGACATTCATAAACACAACACCAAAGAAGCTAAGGCACCGGTTGTACACACAGTATGTCAGCAGATTGGACACCTCATCAAACCAGCAGTTACCCAAAAGAGCATCAAATCTAATGAGGGCTGGAGGAAAATACATAATTGGTCCGTCTTTTAATCTCACGAAAAGTCTCCTCTCTGGATGCACTCTCTACTTCGACGTGAAAAAGGAGATTTAGAGTTTATATTGGTCCCTTTAATACAACATTTTGACAGGTTGTTTTCTAAATTTGCTTCCAGTCTAAAGTGACGGAGGCGAGACAACTGCAGTCGAGTCAATAAAATGTCCCACGCTGCGTCTACTCAACAAGTGTATGATTAGTGCGCGGAACAGATGCAAAGACAGCAAGGCAAACTCCCACAGCTAAACCCTTTGGTAGTAAGTATATAAAATGCTGGAGACAGCAGATAAGAATTATCCAAAAATAATAAATCATAAAAACGCAACTGTTAAACCACATTTCCATACGGGTAGATTACATTCATCTTCCGACGCCAAGCCTTTCCTTCCCTTCTTACCACATACAGCATAAAAGACACATTGAAGAACTGAGAACAAATAATTGTAACACATGGGACAAAACCAAATTATGATTAATAAGTCATTTTGCACCCTGTGCAATTTTAGTACAAACTCATCTTCTACCAAGGTCATTATAAAATAAAAATCAGGCTGAAGCTATGCTTTACACATTATTAATTCCCTTAGGTTAAGTGCACTTCGGTGATCTTCCATTGACAATTACTGGTAAAAAGTCTATGTAAAATGAGTCTCACTCGAATGCAGAACGGCAAAAAACTTTTTCTTTTGCGTTCTATGATGAAAACTTAGAAAGGAAGGTTTGTACATTAAAGCAGATGCGACATCCAACGACAGTCCACTTCCAGTAAGGAGCAGCCCTCGCGTCGGCCTGAGGAGCCAAATCGAATCGAGCCATCGTGGATCTTTGGTGAAATGGTGCAGTGTACTAATGTTCATCGGCCAGCGCCGATCCAGCTCAGAGTGGACATGTCTGTTAGTGCGTGAGGGGGGGGGGGGGGTGCAGGCTTAGCATTTAGGCGGAGGAATAGAGGTATTTGGTCTTGGCCAGGCCGGTCAGCTCGTCCTCGTAGCGCGGCAGGCAGCAGAAGAGGACGGCGCAGCCGATGCAGAGGATGGTGGCTCCCCAGCCGAAGCCGTAGGCCCAGGTGTAGTAGTAGTGGCCCTCGAAGAGCTCCCCGTTGAATTTGACCGGGTAGATGATGAGAGCGATGATCTGGATGACCACTGCAGGGCGACAAAGAGAGGCGTCAGCTGGTCGGCCGAATATACGCCGACACCAACAGCAGGGTGTGGGAAATACCTTCACGAGAGCGCGAGAGTGACGTCAGCCTAACGAGTCAGCGATTTGTCTCGTGATGCACTTTACTGGGACAGTAGCTCTTTATGTCCTCAAGTACAGGCATGACAGTGACTCAGGTGTGATACTTCCTCCCAACACAAACGGTTTTATTCAGCAGAAATGATTATGCAAAACACCCCGTGAAGAACACGGTATCTGTTGTACGATACTAGAGACATGAGGAGGAGTTAAAGGATCGTAGTTAACTTGTTTTAGCCCATTTGTAACTTGTACTCAACACCAACGCTCATTACAATGCATATTAGTGGTTTAACTATCCAGAGTGCATTTTCCTGCCATTGCTTTCAGTTCATGTTAAGATGAAGATGAAGTATGAAGAGAAGTATTCAGCACAGCAATCCTGGTTTTAATACTTGAAATGTAAGGGATTGGTGCAAAACAAAATTAGTGAATGAAAATCCTATTTTACTATTAAAATCACTCTTTTAACCATCTCTTCGTGAATATAAAACATTTTATTTATATAGATTTTTTTTAGAGCGCTAGAAAATAGAAAACTTTTACAAAGAGAATTAAATAGACAAAATGAACACAGGAAAAAAAAACTAAGGCAAACAAACTGAAAAGTCATCAAATAAATAAAATATCAGAAAAGTGATTTTTAAAAGAAAAATGGGATTTAAAAAGTGATTTAAACTACTTAAACATACTAGAAAAATATATTAGAAAAGAATATTCTGAATTCTAGCAGAGACCCCAAACTTATCAAAGATACAACCCATGACATCTGGTTGAGGGGTTGAAATTAATAAGTGCAGTTTAATGATCTTAGATTATTTAAATGGTCCAATAATTGTTGTGCCGCTGAGATGAAAACACTAATCTAATTATTCTTTCCTAATCTTTCTTTCATTCTCTGGAGCTGCAGCAGTTTAAAACAAATACAAGTTTAACTCCCTCCGGCACATTTAGAAACAGACATCACATTTCTTGTGAGTTATGACATTAAGTCAGTTTCACCCGTCAGTATGCGTCATTGTGTGAGTGTCTTTGTCTGGCTCCGCCCCCTTCTCATCTCTTGGTGGGGTGAGTCAGTCACATCAGCTTCCATCTGTTCCCCCACTCACCCGAAACGTCGCCCGTCCATCCTTCTGCAGCAGACCACCTCCTCTACTCCCTTCGTCACACATCACCAAATTCAAGCTTTCTAAAGGAAGCTTCAATGTTGTACTCCTCTATCTCTCATAACCTCAGCCTCCCTCTGCCTCACCCTCCCTCTGAGTCACTGCATGATTTATTAACAACTTTTCAATTACTTTTAGTATTAATTCATCAAATTTAATTGAAATCTGTATTTTAAAAATAAATCTTATTCAGCGAGACCATGATCATGACATGGTACTAAACTCCAGACCACAAGGTCTTGTAAATGCATTTTAATTAAAAAAAAAAATCCAAAAATTGTATTAGTTTAGTAATTGGTCCTTTTTCATGTAGTCAGGCAGCCCAGGTACTGCAGCATTACTTTATTCTCTTAAAGTAATATTAAAATATGTCCAGGTTCTTGCTGAAGTGTACAATGTGTTCCTGCGTGAGCATCTTACCAACAATAATCAGCATCACTCCAATGAGAGGCATGAGACTGAGGTTGAGCGTGCAGCACAGAGCCACACAGGAGATGATGAAGGCGATGATGAGGATGATGAGGCCGATGATCATCAGAGCAGCCACTGCCTGGGCCCAAGCTGAGGAAACACAAAACAAGCAAACAAGTTAGCTCCATGTTCACAAATGGAAATACTATTAAAAACCTGGTAACGTTTGGAATTTAGGAATTTAACCCATTTAGAGTTTGACGTTACTTTCTGTATTAGTTTGATGTTTTTAACAGTTTAACAGCGAGAGATGCAAGAAGACTTCTTTTTGTTCTTCGAGTAGTATCACAACATCGGCACACCCTGAACACCACACTCTCTCGCTCGGCGGTGTTCTGCAGAAATCTTTTATTAAAATAAAACTCGTCGTACCGAAAGTCTCAGACGCAGGCCACTCCCACTTAGTACAAACCATATGACAAAAGATAATAATAATAATAAACGCGTTCCAGCGGAAGCTGCTGCCGAGTGAAAAAGAAGCTTTTGTTGTGTATAATAATCTCTAATAATAATGCATTATATTTTTATCGCACTGTGTGCCACACAGATAGTAAAAACAAATAAAACCGATTAAAACATAGTTAAAGCAACCCATACAAAAATTATTAAAAAAAAGAAGAATGTAATAGCTAACAATAAATTAACTCAAGATAAAAAAACTCTGTGAGGAAAACATGTCATTCCTCTTTCATAAATGTTTTGTTGACGCATTAAGCTTTATGTCGGGAAAATATCATCGGATAAATTGTCTATTAATCAAACAAACACTAATGCAGATCATTGCGTTATGCAATAAGACTACAGCCAAGTCAACCGAGTACATTCTCAACACGCAGCTACACCCGACACGTTGTTAGGCCAACACCCTAAATTATTCACCCTCCGTGTGTTCAGATCATTCCCGGCCTGCCTCAGCCTGAAGTGTTTCTCTCACCGTGCACAAACAGACACACACCAGACCAGTTGGACTGGTTTCATTTCACCCCCATGAAACGCAGTAAAAGCTCCTCAAAGCGGTCATGGAATCACAAAGCTACTTTGTGATTCGGTGGAATAGGTAAACTCCAGCAAAACACGCCAAAAAAAAATCCACTGTGGATTGTTTTAAGCATCCCTCTTCCAGGTTAGATTGTCCATCAACACAACACGTAAATGACGTTGGACTTTCCTACAAAACATGAACGCAACAAAATGGCGTTATGGCCCAGAATGATCAGAATGGAAATCATGTATGTGGTTCATAAAAATAAAAAGAATCCAAGAGGAAACCACACCAAACTAATCTAGATGGAAGTAAATAGTATTTCAAGTAGGAGGTATCTGGGATTTTGGGGTGAATCCTTTGGCAACATAAGGTTGTTCTAAAAAAAATAAAACTAGCAAAGAAAATAAAAATCTTTGCATTGCAGCATTCTGTGGATTGTGACAGTGTGGGGTCATTCATTATCTGCGCGTTTAGAATATCATTTGAGCTTTTTTAACTATAAAGTTAAAATGAAACAGACAGAAAAGTGCTCAACTTGTTGCCGTCATATATTGCATACTTCATGCACGACTGTGTTATCATGTTTTGGCTTCACGTTTCTATTTTCGGGAACATTCTGCACTTGCGTTCAACACCATGTAGCTGTACAACGTCTGTTTCCCTCTTCTGATCAAAACTTAAAGATTAAAACACAGATTCGTACTTTAGTAGCACTTGAATGGCTCTTATTGTGGTACTTTTGTAGTTTGACTATGTTGAGGAAATGTTACTTTCTGTATTCTTGTTGTTCTTAGTTTGTACTCTAGGTTGAAATGCACTTATTGTAAGTCGCTTTTGGATAAAAGCGTCTGCTAAATGACATGTAATGTAATGTAAAGATATCAGGCTGCACGCCTTCACTTTCAAACTGGGACTATAAACACGCGGGAACGTGATCTTGGATGCAGCTTCACTGAAAGGCTTCGACGAATTCAACGAAGCAAAAAGCACAGCGAGTCTCCCGCGTAGCCTCGGGCATGAGAAGTGTGTTTGTTCTACAACCGGGGAGTGTTTTTTGGAGCGATTACATTCTGCCCAGTTTGATCAAAAACAACATTAATCAGAAAAACATAATGTCTCTCTCCCTGCTCTTTCCTTGTTTAAATTCATACACAAAAACCTTTCAGTTTACAATCTAGAAAGCGAGTGATGTCAATTCATGTAAAATAAGTATAATATTTTAAGTTTGGGATATTAATATGGATGTATGGCACAAGTGTCGTCTTTTCCTGGTTTTAAAGGCTGCATTGCTGTGACATGAGGGGATTTTGTTTATTGCATAACTCACTGAAGTCATTAAATCACTATTACTGATATCCAACAAATATCTCATTCATATTCTGTTAAAGCACCACTGGCAAACAATATTGTAAGTTGCATCTATTAGAGTTTTTGTTTTTTCTCTATATGGCCCAGCCCTGGGTGAGTAGAAACTCTAAATTCTCCTATAAAAAAGGTGCAATGTAGTTTTCGGGTTCAGGGTTTAAAACGTTGAATTGGTTAATTAATAATCCATCACTAGAAGTAGTTTTTCTAGTAAAAATGCCAAACATAATTTGTTGTGTCCTAAATGACAGTAAACTGCATATCTTTGAGATAAAAGGAATCAGAAGACACTTTGACATTTTCTAGACAAAACTAGCAAAACAATAACTCGCAGATTAATTGATGGAAAATAATAGTTGGTTGCACACTTGTAATTTAATACTGAATATATAATGTGTGATATTAGTACAGTTTCAGGAAATTAAATTGAAAAAACTTTAATGGATACAATACAGACTGGAATGTGGTACTTTTGTAGTTTGACTATGTTGAGGAAATGTTACTTTCTGTATTCTTGTTGTTCTTAATGTCGGTTCTCAGTCAATCGAGTAATTTAAAATCAATGCGTTTCATTGCATTTATGTAAAAATATTATACAAATCAAATGTTGCTAAAAAGCCGTCAAACTGGCACTTCTTTGGAATACTGGTTGATCGGTATTTATCGCCACATCGCCCTTCCCTTCAGCTATGACTCAATTAAAAAGGCCAATTTTGTCTACGCTTCTGGCTTTTTACCAAACCATGAAACGTGTTTACTCCTGTAGTTCACAGGAGAGTGGGTTTAGTCCGATGCCAATATGCACTGCTGCTTTTTGTCAAGTTGGTTTCCTCCCGCTTCAGTTCCCCAACATATCCCCACAAATATTTAGACCAGAACTGTAACTCAAGAAAAAAAAATGAATCAGAGGTTCTCTGGCAGCGGTTGAACCGCTTCAGTCAGAACAAATCACTCTGAAGCTCCAAATGAGGCCAGAAGCGCAAGGAAAAAACACTTCTTAGATAACATCTTTTGTGTTGTAACTTCTTTAGTTCCCACTCATAATTGCCAAGACGGAGTGAAGAAAGTGAAAGGTCTGGACTACGTCAAACCAACACAAGCACACGATAAGACACAAACAGACAAAGAAGTGGGATTTGGAAGCTCCATCTAGTTTAGACAAGTTTACACGGATGAGGTCACCAACAACGATTAAAACGATCATTTTCTGTCGTGAACAGAGGACATTGCACCACGGCTTCTTTTCCTCTCTCATCGCTTTCTTTAATGATCTTGAAATTAATTAAAAACAGCAATAAATTACAATACAAATCAAAAGGAGATGTCCGACAAACAGTCCGAAAACACTAACAATTTATTTTTTAAATGTGCCGTTTAAATACACACACACACACACAAAAAAAAAAAAAAAAAAAAAAAAATCATAAAATAGCCTGATGTTCTTTTGGAAATCAATAACTAATCATTGCAGCCGCTCATTGCACCGTGTCAGATAATTGATTTCATAATTGATGGGCTTGTCAGGTTAACCGAGGCTCTCCTCCCCTTTAGGCGAGTCTCGCGGTCGGGATTCGACAGGTTACGTCGCAGTGACTAAAAACGATGTTCATAGCCTCTTAAAAACGTGAGGAATGTCGCTTATTGGAGCTCTGAGGAAAGAATTCACGCCATCGACCACGTCTCCATATGGACTCTCTCGTTGACTTCCACTGGAGTCTGATAAAAGCTACAGTGCCGTCTTTGTTGCTGCGAGTGGGTGTGGAATAACACAAATACAACCTGAGGAGGAGAGTGAGAGAACAGAAGTCTGCTGTGTTCACAGTTACTGTTCAACACACTTTCAGAGCACGGAAGTGTGTCAGTGATTTTCGGTGTTTTCGGTTGGACAATCTCATTAACACTTTGTCTATGAATCTATATTTGTGTTATCTCGTCTGACAGACGTCTTTAAATCTTCTTCTCATTCGCTTTTTCAGGAGAGTATCGGTCACAAACAAAATGTATCATATTCTAAATCTGCCCGAGGTGTTGTTTTTTTAGAAACAACAACAACAACAGACATTTTTTTAATATTGTTAGTGGTAAATGAGTTGTTCTCGTAAGAATAGAGCTGTGATAGTGTAGTATTGATGTCAGCGAGGTGAATCATAAGCAGCTGCAGGAGCAGCATAGTGTTCTGCATTCTTGCCTCTAGAAACAATGGTTGTATAAAGTAAACAACACTTCCCGAGTCAATCTGCTGCCAGTCAGTTTCACAATATGTTATCCAGAGTGTTATTAAATCAACCTTTAATGGCATTGATTTGCAGCTCATATTGCTTCTCTGAATAATAGAATCAGATTCAAGAAGAAATTGTGCAGTATTTCCTGGCCCGGGTTGTTTCTTTAGGGGAGGAAACCGGTTTCAGAGCCGCCATTGGAGGCCTTTTAGATCTTGTTATTGAAAGTATTATGGACCGAAAAACAGGTGTCATTTTAAATCATGTTCTAGAATTGTATTTCCCCACAAATGGTTCACTCCTTAATATGGAGGTGGGGGGACCTCTCGTTGTTTTGCTTCTTTAAAAAGTTGTTTTGTTCTGGTTTTCCACCATGGAGCCGTGGTGCTTTTGAGGGCCTGAGAGTGAATTTTTTTTTTTTTTTTTTAAAAAGGAGGCACGTCTGAATTAACTTGAACAAAAAGGCTGTCGTGTTTTATTTACAGCCTGAAACCTCCCTCCTGCCTACGGTATTTTCTCAAACTAGGGAAGATAAAAAGTTAAGGCCAAAGTTCAGTCCGGTTGACTGAGTGAGAGTTGGAGGCCTCGCCCCCCCCCTCGCCCCCCCCTTCCGCCGGGAGTTTGGGGTTGCATTCAGAGGTCGAGTCCTTCAAGTTACACGGAGAGAATGTTGACTTTCACACCCCAGCGACACACACACACACACACACACACACACACAAACACAAACACACATACATACACACACACACACACAAACCACGTCATGTCCCTCGCTGTGTTTTCTCGCGCTCGCTCCCCTCCATTCGCTGTCGTCCTATTGTTCAGCGGGACCTGTATGGTGTGCAAATGGAGAGGAAGAAGGCGGCGGCGGCGGCGGCGGACACTTACATAAGTGCATGAGCGACTTGCAGTCCCAGTTGTCGTTCCTGCCGCGGCAATTTGTCCACATACTGGTGTAGTGGGATTCGCCCTCCTCGTCCTCGACCCATCCCGACGTGGCCGCGATGGCGATAATGTCAAAAATAATGGCGAAGAGCAGGAGCAGGGGCACGATCCACCTGCACCGAGGGTAGGCGATCCCGCAGCGAAACATGACCGAGGATTTGTAGCGTGCCGAGCGGGTTTGGAGAGAGGGAGCGCGAGCGCGTGCTGGTCCGTCGGATTGAAGAGCGTCCTGTGCGTCTTTACGCAGAGAGTGTGTCTGGCAATAGGTGTGGACAGCCTTCCTGATTAAAAAAAAAAAGAAAAGCCCCACCCGAGTGTGTCATGCAACCTGTTTCGGGACCTGAAGGGCTGGGCTTGTCCGTGCTGGAGGAGCTGAATCAGGCCCAGCCCCGTTCACTGTGTCATATTACAGTCGGGAGAGAAGAAGAAAAAAATGCAACCGTCGAGGCGCCAGTTTAACCTGATTTCTGACTCCAAGCAACACTTTAATAACATTTCTAAACTTGGTTGATTCTTTAATGCTTGGGTTTTGAACAGGTGGCTATGGAGCGGGCAGTGAGTGGGCGGGGTATGAGAGGAAAGGTAGAAAAGAAGAGAAATTAGAAAGTAGGTGAGAGTGCAGTACATGAAGTGACCACAAGAGGGCAGTCCAGTGCACTCTAACAAGGAACGATAGTTAAGTTATAGAAACAGATAAATATTGGATTCCTCCTGTTTTCTCTTTACAATAAAGACTCAGAGAGATTCTTCACTAAATAAATCAGAGATATCGACGTGTTCCTGTCAAGGTTCAATACCAACATGGCTATTTGATCCTTTCAAATAAATAAGTTAGTTATTGTCCCGGAGGTATTAACATTTTTGTGATACTTTAATATATTGATTCTATATCATTTCTTGTGGTTACTGTTATTGATTCATTTTAATGCAGTTTTCTAAGCCTCATCACCTTTTTAAATATGGGTTGAATAAAATAATACAACATATGTGGGTGGTCTCCCTTCATCGGGTCAAATAAAGAAAAGTAAAGAAAGAAAGTAACACAAATGAAATCATTTAAAGCTGCTTACACTTCTATCTGCAGACACAAAACACTTTACCCACCAGTACATGTTTTTGTTTAATTATTGTTTATTTTATTTGTCACAATACATTTTATAGTTTTTATTTATGTTGGCTTATATAGTGGTTAGTGACTTTTGTGGGTGTTAAGACTCTGATGTCCACCGTGGGGAGACAGTGGTCTGTGTTTGTAGATGTGGAGAATACAATCTGTCAATGTTCATTTTTTTAAATGTGAATTTTAATTGGAATATTGAGACTCTTCTTTCAGGTGTCAGTTGAGAAGTGCAAACATGCTCACATCATTTATTCTTGACATACACAGTTTGAGTTGAAGTTGTAAACCAGAGAGTTGTAATACTGATTCTTTGGCATTATAAAGCCAACATTAATCAGCTTTAAAAGGGCAAGTAGTGCAAATAACTATAACTGAGTTAATTACCTGAGTGAAATGTCAAGTCGCGTCAGTCTCTTTATTTGAAATGATATTAGATAATAAATCTGTTGACGTTTTGACTAGTAAATACAATATTTCTCCTTCTAAAAAAACAACTAAAGGGCAAATACCGAATAATGCAAGTTATTTTGGAAACATAATATAATACAAATGTAAAAAATAACAAATATAATTCATGGCTTTCCTGATACAGTGCTGATAAGGGGTCTTCATCCTGTCTGGGTTAACTCAATCCCAGCTTCAGCCATCACTTTATGTCATCCAGTATATCTCTCTAACTTCCTGTCTTCCTGTGGTCCCTGTGGTCACTTCCGCTCAACAAGAAGCTCTGCATCACACTTTAAAAAAATCTCCCCTGAAGCCTGGCTCCACTTACTGTAGTTGCTGGCACAGCGGGTGCTCAGTATCGTGCTCAGTAATGTTCACATGTAATATTTATTTGACTCTGATCCCCCACTTTTTATTTTCTCCCTTCCTTATCTGAAGCGAGGGTGGGAAAGGATGGAAGGTGTCGTATGCTGTACACATTGCAATGCCCTCTGAGGAGGATGTGTTAAACATATTTGTGCTATTGGGCTAGATATGAAAAAATAAACTGACTTTTTTGTTCGGTTCCCTCCTTTTGCTCTGTCTCCCATCTATGATATTTCCCTGATTATTGTCATACCCGTTACAATCGGAACATTAAGTACGTATATAAAAACAAGGAAGTAATTCATGGCTTTAAGGGCAAGTCACACATATAACTCAAACTCTGAGTCATCAAAGGGAAATTATAGGAACAAAATAACGTGAAAAAGTTTTGGGGAAAAATTTCTCCATTCAAATAATATAGTAATAACAGAATGTATGTCCAGTGCTGATAAACTGGATTCTTTCAAACTAGCAACTAACATTGGAAGCTTTGGCAACAAATTCTAACTTCCTGTCCGGGTTCAGATAAGAAAATATTCTTTCTCAAGCTCAGCTTCAGTCAACACTTCATGTCCCTTTCCTAATGTTTTAAAGGTCTTTCCTAAGGCCTTGAACCCTGAACCCTCAGGGACTTACTGACGGCACCCGGCGTGAGAGACTGTAAGGCCTTGAAATGTTGTAAATACGAAATGGGACAAATAAGTCAAACAGTATTATGTTGAATTCTGGGTATTTCTTTAAACGTTTTAACTGCTTTATCCGAACGTCTTCCAGGCTCCATCCTCACAAGATGAGAGGTCATTTTAAAGTACATTGTGCGAAGAAAACAGAAAGCAAGCATTGCCTTCTCTTCCTCCTCCAATTGCAGCTCTTAGCAACATCTCTCCGGCTCCCGGAGAGGACTCGTCAAACACACGGGACGGCGCTGTCCCGGTCGGCTCGACTGCGGAAGTCATGGCATACAATAACCAACCGGTACAAGTTCAGTATGACCACCAAGAAGTTCTTGATGGCAAAGAACACCAGCATCTGGTGGAAGACGTCAAAGTAGGTCATGACGGTGAGCCTGACCACCAGGAAAGGCCCATCTTGGATGAACAAGGCCTCCACGATGCTCCACATGTCCGTGCTGTGCTTAGATAAGAGCGACACCTCCTTGGCCCCCTGCTCGCCATCACAATCTGGTTTGGAGTTCACCACTTTGAAAAGAAAAAAAGACAGAAAAACAGGACTTCAGAGACAAAATAACAGTCTGTCGTAACGATTTCTTGGTTTAGTTGTTTTAACCTGGATTTAACTTTAGCTGCTGATTTTGTACCTTTTTTTGTTGAGGATTTGAGGGGTGAAGAGTGTTTGTGGCTGCAGGAGTTTATCTTGTTTATAGACGGCTACAAGTCTGTGTTGTGTCTGCCTGGGTTCAGTGTACCAGCAGACAGCATGTGGCTGGTGTTGTTATCACTGGTGAGTCTGTGCGTTGGTCATCAGGGCAGAACGTGATCATGGAGACAATGTAGCGGGAACTAAAGCAGAAGTGATTTTTACTCAGCGCTTTGCGAGGTGTTTACATATTTAGTAAAGAAACAGCGTCACAAGCATGCAAGATGCGGTCACCGAGCTTTACAAGTGTGTAGTGGAGATCAAAGTCAATGGCGAGTTTGAAGATGGGTGTGGTCGGAGATGGGCAATTTGGGGATTAAGTGTCTTGCTCGATGACACATCGTCATGAGCCAGTAAAGCCTGGGACCGAATCGCCGATCCTCTGATTCTTTTCAATGTGATTTTTTTATTTTAAAGGGACAGTGCAAACCGATCAACAGTACGACTGTAATTGAGCCAGAGTTAGACGGAGAGGCTAGTTTTCATCTGTCGTCCCTGGACAGATTTTTTGAAGGCAGCCTGAAATTAACGTTTCCAATAACATAATGCAACTAAGATTCATCGATAGATAGACAGTGACGTATGGACAAAAACAATTTCACCTATAAGCAAAGGAAAAGTATGAGCACATACACTACCGTTCAAAAGTTCAGGGTCACTTCGAAAAAAGAAAAAAAAAGCACAGTTTTTTCCAATGAAAATGACATTAAATTAATCAGAAATACTCTCTCTACATAGTTAATGTGGTAAATGACTATTCTCTGTTTTTAATGAAGTCTCTACAGAGGTGTGTAGAGGCCCATCTCCATGTTCTAGTGGTACATTGTGTTATTGCCTTAGAAGATGAGCAGAGGGGTAGAACCCCCTTGAAACCCTTTTTAATTTTTTGTAAAACTTTTTATTTTGCATTTTCCACAAACAGATTATTCCTCGACATTGAATCCCTTTTTATGTGAGCGCAGCTGAAAACAGTTATGCTGGTGAGAGAAGCTCTAAAACTTGCCTTCCTTTGAGCGACAAGTTTGAAGAACAACATTAATATTTACAATGAAAATCATTATTTATAACCTCGTCAATGTCTTGACTATATTTTGTATTAATCTTGTATTCATTTAATAAATAAAAGTGTGAGTTATCATGGAAGACACAACATTGTCTGGATGACCCCAAACTTTTGAACGGTAGTGTATATATGTCACTGAGGCACATAACATACATCAACACTGAACAAGACAAATGCACATAAACACCAAACAAGCAAGAGAGGCAACAAGACATTCCTTAAGGCTATGTGTTAATGTGTTCTACATGTTTGTTGTGTGTATGTCTGATGGCAAAGCATTCCATGAGTTGGCTGGATTCACAGAAAATGGAGATTTGGTAAAAGAGACACTCTATGTGAGATAACACAATCCCCTCTTGAAGCAGATCGAGTGTGTCTGCCACTTAGAGTGTGTTGTTTGATAAAAATCAGTCAGTGGAGGCGGAGCCATACCATGTCCAATTCTAAAAAACAGACACATTAGTGAATGTAATGAGGTTCTCCAAACAGAAGATGTTGTGCTTGGTGAGGATATTGCAGTGATGGTGACTTTTAGTTGTTTTCATCAAGTGTTGTTAGAGCTTGTTTATGGAGAATATGGATATATTTTAATGTTGTGCTGCTGGCTCGTGCCAAGACAGACCAGCAGAACTGTTTTCAGCTGTGCTAACATAACAAAAGGGTTTTCTAAAATTCTAACCTTCCGTTAGTCTTCTAAGGCGATAACACAATGTGCCATTAGAACACTGGAGATGAGCCTCTATACAACTGTGTAGATATTGGAAAAAAAATGTAAACAGGTGTTTAAACCTAGAATAGTCATTTACCATGTTAATAATGTATAGAGTGCATTTATTAATAATGTAATATTATCTTCACTCAAAAAACATGCTTTTCTTCGAAAAATAAGGACATTTCTAAGTGACCCCAAACTTTTGAACGGTGGTGTATTTAAAATTAATTAAATTAAATTGTAAAACCTTTGACACATGTTTGACATGCTTTTTAAACAAAAGATATTATAATCAATAACACATCATTAATATGTATACTCTGACACTAGCTGTAGCCGCTCACCAGCAACATAAACATCTGGCTCCGGTGACACGCTGCCAGCCCTCTTTGTGAAGAACATAAACCGGAGTGAAAGATGACCTCGCTCACCGCCGAGCCACGGCGTCATTAGTAAACACAACAGAACCCTCTGAGTGCTCTCAGTGAATAATGATGGTCGAGCTACACATAGAGGTATCACCAGGAAGAATCTCAACATCCATTTGTACATTGTTTAATGTCTGTTTATGAATAATTGAGATCATTACTGGGCTTGTCATTTCCGAGAATAAAGTAACGCTGTTTCTTATCACATCATAACTTTCTTTCTTTTTGTCTTTCATTAAAAACTATCTTTTGCAAATATAGATACAGAGTGGTGTATACACATTTACAAGTAAAAGATAATTAAGGGGGTTGCTTTTCTTTTTCTTTTTTTCTTTTTTTGTTTGTTTTGCATGTATGTATATGTATTTATGTGTATTTGTTTCATGTTAATATGTCTCAACAAATTAAAAAAAAATAAGTTGCTGAAAGACTGACTGAAAAGGGCTGATTCCTCTTATCTTTAGATCTGAAGACGTGGTTAGTCCAAAGCTATTTAGGTAATGGACTTGTGTTACTGGATTTCCTTCTAAAGACAGCCAACATTTCTACAATAAAAATAAATACAGCCTTCCTGTTTGTGTTTGTTTTTTTAAACTGTATGTCTGAAAGTAGGGACTTTACCATAGTTCACGAAGAGTAATAAATAATATGACAAAGCTGACTGAGGAGCCAAACTGCTTTTAGCTGTTTACTTAAAGCACCGGACTGGACGCTGCCGACTAAACATATTGTTTGGATTGTCTCACACTGACAAGAGTTTATGTCCAGTCCACGGCTGTAACTGATTAAGAGGCACCAACATTATTTGTTTCAGACCAAAGCACACACTGACCAGCCAGATGTAGGGGGAACTGCAGCATGCTCCAAGACCACACAGCTAAGATGATGTAGACCAGCTGAGGACTGTTCTCTCTGGAAAAGACACATAACATATGCATTTATACACAAGTCAAAGTCAATGGGAAGCTGCTTTTTACTTGTTTGCATTGATGTAACGTCATGGGGACACAGATTATGTATAATTGCCCTAAATGTGTGTGAGTTCCCACCTTTGTGTCTATTGTTTAAACATAAGTGTGTGAACTTATTTCAATGCAATGCATGATTAGCCACTCACTTGACATCTGACAGCGTCTCACTAGTAAATTCGAGGATGTCTGCTGCAGTGCCAACAAAAATGAGGAGAAGCTGTGACAGCTCATCACGCGTGACTCCGCCTCCCAGCGGGAGGAGCCACTTCCCCACGATGAGGAGGAGGAGCAGGATCTGATGAAGAGCCAGGATCCAGTCGTTGGAACACACAGTCGTTAACACCCGGTTAAATTTCTGGAAAAGCAGGAGAGATTGAGAGTTCTTTCGTCGTCAGTAACTTCTTGGTTTGCGTCCTTCAACATGCAGCTGGCTCGCAGCTCTGTGACGCTGCCAGTTAACGGTCAATATTATTGTAGATATTTAGATTTGAAACTTTAAAACTTCTACATTTTGCATTTTGTACATCTTGCACTCTTTATCTGAAAGTGAAGCAAAAATACATCATCTCTTCAGTGAGTGTGTCAATGCTTCCATTGATACTGTTTCCACATTTTATTTCACTAGTTTGTCTGAGACTGGTTTTCTTACTATTTAAGATGTTGCAAGTTTGTGTTGTGTGTGAATTATTTTCCAGTTCTGTCTCCTGAGTCGTGCATTTGGGTCCACCCTAATACTCCCGTGATATGCTAGTGATATTCAGTCTTTTTAAAAAGCTATTTCACCTCTTAAGTCTTGCTACTTCAAACTATTGCTGGCTGAACCCAGGTACAAGATGAAGCCACAAATGTTCTCCTCGCCCCCGATCGAACTATGTCATGTATTGGTCTTCTAGTTATGAAGCATTGAAGCAGCATTTTCTTTGGCGTATTGTCCATGCAGAACAAATGTTTGAACACATTATTTACGGTCATTTATCCTGTTAATTATGCAATAGCTTGACATTTTAATTTCTGGACATTGCGCTGCATTCGGCTATTAAATCTATGAATGGAAATGTTTTTCTTTTCTGCATTCCTTCCAAAATGGCAATCTGGGAATCTCACCAAAAGCCCCACTCCTAAGAGAGTAATAACTCAAGGATCCCATACGACTAGACCTGTGCTGACGTGTCATCAGATTTAGGATTTAGATAACCACCTCTCACACAAACAGAGGATTATACTCGTTGCCACTATCGAGGGGTGTGGAAGTGAAACATAAAGGATGAAAGGAAAGCTCCTTTTTTTTAAATGTTACATCAAATTTAAAGTAAATTGTGTCTTTTAAGAGCATTAGTCATAGTTGACCAATCATCTTCATTTAGATATTGGCTCTTTGTATATGATTTTTTTATTTGTTATAATAAAAACTAGATATCTTGCAGAAAACTAAAATCAAGTAACTGTAAAAGGATAGTAACTATATATATTTTTTGACACATTAAAGTCTGCAACTTGGACATAACAAGTCATTATGAGTGCGGTTTCAAGCACACTGCTCTTCATCTGAACAATAAGCATTGTTAAGAAGATTGGAAACATGTCCATGTTGAAGTAATAGTTCAACATTAGTGAGTCAGCAATTTCTTGAGAAATCCCCCACGAAATCCCCCCCGTAGCTTCATGAGCTCTTGGTGAGTGTCATTGCTCTACACATTGTGCATAATCCAGTCTGCATTGGATATATATGTCATCGTCATCCCCAAAAAATAACCAGATTATCTTTCTTACACTTGTTCATTTCAGTTCTGTAGGTATATCATAAAATAGAGTATATTAGTACAACCTATACGAGGAAAGTGACGCTGTATGGATGTGTGCCACGCTTACCTCCAGGTAGTTATGGGATGTGAGGTTTCCAGTCTCATTCAGAGTGATCATATTTCGCAGATTGTCCCACGAGTTGAGCTTTCTGCACTGAAAATCGTTGAAAGAGGGATTTTTAGTGCGTATACTTTGCCTCCGGTTAAAATTGTAAAGTGTAATAAAAGAAGTAGAATATCAATAAAACTGCAGCTACACCCAAACACATCTGTCATTGGATGATATGTTCTTATTAAGTGTGTTTGTTTCTGGCGTGCAGTACCTGAGAGACGTTGACTTTCTCATTCTGGTTGTGGAGCTCCAGGATCCAGATGGAGGGAATAATGCTGATGAGGAACAGAAAGATGGCCGGAGAAAACCTGCAAGACAACCAAAAGACCTCCATCAACACAACTTCAAAAAGATGGAGATACACACCTCAACGTTGTCTTCAAAAGTCACACACCAGGAATTATTTTTGCCTGGTTATAAATATTACAATTGTTTAGAGCTAAAACGATTAGTCAACTGAAGGGGGATGTTAGGGGGTACCACCCCATTGTCAGCGTCCCAGACCTCCACCCGTTAACAATAGCAGTAGGGGGGACAACCAGGATGCAGAGTATTTAGGGCGGTGGGGGAAGGGATGACAAAAGCAACAACTATTCATATGTTATACTCTAAATATATTCAGCATAGAAAATATCATGAAATCAGGTTGTTAAGATTAGTTTTAAAGACACACGCACACACACATTCGTCCATTATTTTCCAGTAAAGTTGCATCCTAAGCATAACAAGCTATATCATTTCACCCACACTTACATTCATGCACCTCGTCTTACCATTTATAATCTTTTCCCCTTCGACTCTTAAGCGTTATTATCATTTCAACGACCAGCGGCAGAAAGAGGATGGTGAGGAGCCAGTAGTTGGGCTCCTGCTTCACCCATGTCACCCTCCAGACGCCGACCAGAGAGACGATGAGAAACAACGCTCTCGTGGTAATCGCACACATGAACTTGTAAATGCACATCTGGCTGCCGGTTGACAGTAAGTATCGTGCACCGCAGATACCGTCCCCGTTATTCCCGAAAAGGTTAATATCCCAGTGGTGACTGCGTCAACTTGGAGGGAGAAAACATGTGGAACGAAGTCTTTTTTTGGGACAAAGTCCCCAAAGTTTAAGCCACGCCCACAAGGGAGGGGCCTATTCAGTTTAACCTGACGGAGGGATTTGTGAATGGCAACGTGGGCACAGGATGTGCAGGAGAGGGCAGCAGCGCATCATCCGACGTAAGTGCTCTTCATCTGCTTTCGGTACTGTAATTTACGACTTTAAATTGTACCTTGAAGTAGAATGACTGCTGCTGCCCGTGTCCAATCCAATGCTGATTTAAGTCACGTGCAGGCAGTGGCCGGATACGTAGGAAATGTTTTCCAAAAGTTAAACATAAATATGTTAAAGTCCTGAATAACTGTGACTACAGAGGCTTTATCGGCATAATTAAGCTTAACTATAGTATGAAAAGTAAAAAAAATATGTTATATAATATAATAACATAATATATCATGTATAATTGAGTTGTTATTATTGTTTCGACAAGGATATTATTTATTCAATATGAAAAGTAAGAAGTATGTTATCTAATAAGATGCTATATTATATAATATATCATGTATAATTGAGTTGTTATTATTGTTTCGACAAGGATATTATTTATTCAGTTGTTTGAGCGTGCGTGTGCATCTCAGTGTCTGAATCTTGCACAATGCTGAACTCATCCGCCTCATATTTGTTGTGCTCATTTATGTTCATTTATGTTCTCGCCTCTTGCAAATATTCACTGTATTTGGAAGCCATCTTTAATTGTCGTTGTATACCCTCATTGGCTGCTCTAGCCTCATTCAGAACCTGCAGGGGTCCCGAGTAATCAACAAATGCTTCAGTTCAGAATATTTTTTCAGCTGATATTATGGAAATATAAATATTGCATTTGTTTAGCTATCACTTAGCCACATTACAAACTGAACCATGCGTTGACTGCAAGAGAGCACGTCTTCTATTGCCTAGGAGGCGGGCTGTCAGCTGTCAGCTATCAGTTATCAGTTAGTTATCAGCCACTGGGCAGTACAGCTGGTTGTTTATTGGAATATTATTTCTTATTTTATTTATTAGAGAGGAAAAACAGCGTTTTGCAACACATTTTTGTTTGGTAATAGAGAGACACGATAGAAACTCCATCGTAGAATATGCCTAAATATGAACTATTGATAAACTCTGTCAAATTCATTGAATGTATTTTAACTCTAAATCTGTCCTTCTGGTCACATGACATCTATTGTTCTGTCCATCCTGGAGAGGGATCCTCCTCCATTCTCTCCTGAAGATTTCTTCCCTTTTTTCCCCCTGAAGGGTTATTTGGGAGTTTTTCCTGGTTCGATGTGAGGTCAAAGGTCAGGGATGTCTATGTGTACAGATTGTAAAGCACTCCTAGACAAATTTGTAATTTGTGAAATTGGGCTATACAAATAAACTGAATTGAATTGAATGTGCAATTAGCAGGTGCAACAATATGGTTTACACGTGCACACGCTCACACACGCTCAAATATAATGTTACCAGCGATTACAGATAGCTGGAGGTGGCCGGTTGGAATCTTTCAAAACATAATCCAACCCTCAGCTGACTGGGAAGCTTTGTTTACTCAACCATTGTACAAGCAAGATAACATTACAACAAAAACATTTCACAGTACATCAAACTTAAATGCACTAATGTGCACATATTAATAAACAGCAGACAAAAACAACAACAACAAATGTATCCATTCTTTTATGTTTTGTCATTGAAAGAGTTTTAAACTAAAAATGTCAAATAATATGTAAAAATATATACAACTACTTCTTGCCCATCAGTCATAAGCTTTTGTCCGACATAAATCATGTTGTCTCATAACTTATCTTTATTATTATAACACAAACACACACACACACATATAGACACTCAAACACTCAAGCAATGTTGCCCTACTTGGCAGAATATTGAATAGATTTCTATTTTACATCAATCTAGCCAGCCAGTGTCGGAGAGAGGAAACAGTAGAATTGCCTGTGACCTTGGAAAGGAGACAGGCCCTTCCTGTCTTTGTTCCAAAGTGTCTGTCATTATCACGGTTTGCATCACGTGAAATCACAATGAGAGTTTCAGATGGCGAAACCAGTTGGGGAGAGAGTTAACAGCTTTATGCAGAGGGAGACATATTATTCTATTACATACTGCCTGAGTAAAAGTTAAAGACACCACTGGTGTATTTGTGAAACATGTGCATGATGTTTTTCCCGTTTCCAAGTAAAGTCTAGTTTATGCAAAAGAGTGGCACTGAATCCCAAATCATACACATTTTAGTTGTGTCCGTCATAAAGGGAAACAAGCCCTCCTTTGTTAGCTGAGACATAAAGGCCATGCCTCATCACACCCCAGGCCTGGTGTTTCCCACGGATTATGTGTGAGGGGTGCTAGTCGAGACTCAGTTCTTGGCTGTATGGAGATGATAATAAAAGAGATGGCCAAGGGGCTCTAGTCACTGATCACAGAACAGTCATTCCCCCTTGATGCTGCGGCTTCAATCAGCACTGCTACACAGCTTATGTCAAGCTGCAGCGTTTTGCTGTGTCAGCACAAAAGAAATATCTTATCTATCGCCGGAAACTTAAAACGCACCTTTTCCGACACAGATTTGCACTTCAGTGGCTCTTAAATACTCTTATTATGGTACTTTTGTAGTTCGACTATGTTGAGGAAATATTACTTTCTGTATTCTTGTTGTTCTTAGTTTGTACTCTAGGTTGAAATGCACTTATTGTAAGTCGCTTTGGATAAAAGCGTCTGCTAAATGACATGTAATGAAATAATAATATAATGTAATCTTTTTCATATAGAATACAGTGAGATGGACCAATGCGGAGCCATTAATCAACTCTTGGGGTCATGATATGAAATAATTCTAGTTATACAAGGAATAATAACTAGTCAATATATTTAAGAACTGAAAACGACAAGCTTATTAAGACACTTAGGGAGGTGAAAACACAGTGACACTAATGTTGACACACAATAAAAAGATCTCTATTTTTAGGGATGCGTCATTACACTTCTTTCTAATAACTGAACTCACAATTCTGGTTAATTGTGATGGCATTGATAGCTTATTATTAGTTTGAGAAAGTGCAGCTCACTAACGTCAATATAACAAACACAACGCACAACTCATTCCAGACCAGGGTGTTCCGCTTAATTAGCTAAATGTTTTCTGCTGTCTTGCCTCCATCAGGTTGGCGTGTGAGGTTATTGAAGTGGACGTCTGAGGAAAACAAACTAATGTAGTTAAAACAGGTTGGTTGATACAGTGTGTTAAACAGAGTAATGTGTTTTATTTTTCTAATGGAATTCATATGCATTCTCTTAAGCGTTTTTTACTGATTGTTTTGCCTTCTATGTCGTTAAAGCATATTCACATATTCATAATAAAAATCCATACGGCATCAGGAGAATATTAAAGCATTTCTGGATGAATGTAAAACTGCAGGCTGCCCCCAGTGGTCAAACAAAGTATTCAGACCTTTTATTTAAGTAAATAATAGCAATATCACACCATGGAAAAACTCAACACACGTTCAAATTACATGATGGAATATTATTAATATTAATATTAAATATCCAGAATAGCCTATTTCAGAAAAATGTGTATTTTGATATTATGATTATTGACACGTTAGTGTGTAAATCCCTTTAACGTTGCAGCTGGTAAAGTTATAGCTAATTTAAATTGCCATATACTGCTGGGTGTCTGGGAAATTTACCACTGAAGATCAAAGTCTATAATAACGTCATCATGTATTTTTATTTGGTATTATGAATCTAAATTCAAAAAAATAGCTTTAGTAAATAGTAATATTTCCTTTTTTAAATAGCTTGCCTTTGAACGTGCCTCGTGTAGAAAGCCAGCTACAGTGCAGCTTTTATGATAAATTTTTAATCACGTCTCTCAAGACGGGCTAATTAATAACTTCACTATTACGTTACACTGTAAATTAACCTTGGTATAATCTCCTTTAACGCAGCAGTCACCAGCTGGGTGTCATTGCGGTTGTATCCCGACAGGTGGCGCTCCACACCGCAGCTTCCAGGCGGAGCAACACAGCTCTGGCTCGCGCACCTTTATTAGTCAAGCTGACATTTATGCTAATAGTAAATTGGCTGAGCACACTCTGGAGAGGAGGGGGATACTGAAGAGGTGTTATTAAAATTAGCAGCCATTGCTCCATGTGTTTGTCAATCTATTTTTAGGAATAAAAAAATTAATAATCTCACACAGCTCAGTGGATATAACTCATATTTTCCCAAAAGAGGGCTCCTTTTAAGGAGAAACCACAGAACCCATCCCTGGTTGGTTTATTCATCTAATTAAATGGCAGCTGCGCCTGCTTTAAAGCCATGTTTGAAACAACACCAAGTGGATTGTTTCCCAAATATAAACTTTCTTTAAACAGTACGGGTCACAGGCTAAACAGGTGGCTAAATGGTCACATAGCTCATGGCCTTGATTCTCCCTTCCCGTCTCAGAAATACTATTTCAACTCGGGGCCCTGCAGAGTCACACACATGTCAGGCATTTGCATGGGAGAAATTGGACTTAAATGGATAACACATGACTCATTCTGTCTCGGCCTCGACAGCTGCAACAGGCGAAGCAGTTATTGGACAAATATGATTCGCCTCAGAACAGAGCGAGTCTTCAAAGCTTTTCCAATGTGGAATCGTTGACGTAAGTCGAAAAAAAAAAAAAGATATTGAAGGAGGGGGGGTTAGTGTGAAACACATTGAGTTACATTCAAACCATATCATGAGTATTCATTTTCCTCTCACTCGCTTGGATTTCTTTTTTTTTCTGGCCTTAACCTGACAACTGTTATGAATTCTGCATTAGCAATCAAAACAAAAGACTATTATGCCGCGCGGTGCTGGCCCCGGGTTGCTACTTGGCTCAAATTCCCTGTACAGTAAACAGCCCACAGATGTTTTACATTGATATTAAGAACCTTAATTTGTCCTCTGCAGAAAAAGACCAAGCATAGCACGGGGATTAAGTTCTCAGCCATGTATCACACACAGCACAGACAGCAGTCTCATTTAGCTTGAGTGAAGTTTACAGTGAGTGGGTTTTGCATAGGTCATTAGTTGTCTCAAAATACCCCCCTGTCACCATGGCAACTTCAAGTGACTGCTAAATTGCCTTATAAAATGAGATAAATTATTAATGGCGAGAGGGTTTTTTCCCGTGTTTAATATGTGTGCTCATGGCTGCGAGCTCTGAGCAAAATACTGTATTTCCTCTCATGCGCCGGCTGTAATGGAACAATTCAGCAGTTGTCAGTCATCACTCAAAAACGTATCCGTCGTCTCCATTCTTCAGCGGGCTGATTGCCGTGTCCTGTTCTGCGGATACATCACAGGGATTACACACATTACGACAGCGTTGCACACATGACAACTGGAGCTGTTGTGCATTATGTCACATTTACAAAACTAGCAGTGTAAAATGGCTGCATTGTAATTGCAATTACACACAGTTTTTTTGTTGTTGACATACATAATGCAGTGATCGCAGCCCAGATGGGAGGGTGACACGCTCCAGTGAATAATCTGATCATAGATGTCTGCTGACATTTATAGCCGTTTCAGAACAATTCAGTGTTTGACAGAAAAGACAGTTGGTGATGCATTACACAGATGGTAAACGCTGAGGTCACTGTCCTCAGCGACTTCATAGTCAATGATAGTTTGACCGCTGGGTGTAATAACCTGACTGATGTTTTAAAAGCACTGAAAAAAGATTGTGTATTAATGTATTGCTCAGATGTAGAGGTTACATTTTAACCTTTTCGCTTCAAAAATACAGCTTTTTATTCAGTGGTCTCTCTCTCTCTCTCTCTCTCTTTCTCTCTTTCTCTCTGCACTAAAAACATCCACAACGCACCGGCAGTAACTCAATCTAACAAAATACCTTTTCAATCACTCTCATATTTTATAGTTATACCCATAAGACATTTACATAAATACATTATGCATGGTTCTAATCCCGGTTTCATATGGGGAGATATCAAATGCGGCTGCATGAGTGCCTATGTGTGTGTATGCATGCGTGCGTGTGGGGCTGTGTGCGTCTGTGTGTGTGTGTGAGAGAGAGAGAGTCCTGATGTGTTTGCACATGGGAGGGGAATGAAGCAGCCTATTTTGTTTGCGGTTTGCACATTTCTGATTCAGAGGAGCACTCTCGATCAATGAGGCACATTTACATTTGCTGCGCCGGTAATAACCTAAAACCCATAGTGATGTTAACACTTGTATACACTCAAATTCATGTCGGCCTGCTGCATGATTATATTTGTGCGGCGCCTAATCAAATGACTCACTTGACATTATCAAACAATTCAGCTGTAATAGTGGCCCACTAATGGGAAATTGTGTTTTTTTGCAGGCAATTAGTTCATTGGCTTGACATCCAGACCGGCCCAACCAATGGCAGTAACACATTGACATGTTCAATAAGTGATAAGTGAATAACCACACCTATGCATCCATACAATACTTGGTTGGAAGTGCCAGACCTCAATGTTGTGTATTGTAACTGAATTGTAGAAAGCATAACGTATGCATACGACATAATTAAGTATGGCTCGGATAAACACGTGTGATACTAGATGATTAAAAGAGATACATGTGCTTTTATTTCAAGAGGATGTTGGTGCTGTGAACCGTAATAATCCCCACAATTCACTGCATGCTGCAACTCCTTTGATGTTTTGAAGATATCCTTGCTCCACAGATGAGCTAAATCAGTTAATATGCAGCCAAGAGTACACTGGCTGACACCTGCTGGTACACAGAAATCCTCTCAAATAGCCTCCAGATGAACATATCAAACTGAAGACCTGATTCAAAGTGATCCGTTGGCTAATCTAATTGGATTGCATGTGTGCACACGTGCTGTTGACTTGGACTCATGTGATTGAATGGAGAGAAATGTAACACCGTGTCGTAATGAGTCTAAGAGGCTAAAATTAGCACCGCGACACCACTCCGGTCTCCTGTTACCGTTCCTAAAGTCGCGCTGCAGACGGGGGCCATTGTGATTACAGCAGCACAAAGGCCGAGGTGTAGAGTTACTATTGAAACGTGTTCCTGCGGACACATTTACTTGATGGATTTTTAATGTCCCAGGGCTTTCCACTGATGATAGATGGTAGTTATCCACTGGGTAATGCAATTGTGCAAGTGGAATTAGGAGGAAACAGAGTGTGTTGCCCTAATTCCTTAGAAGTGTTTTTGCTTTAGACATCTGTGTTTTCATAATGCCTGGCAGTAGTATTACAAATCTGGATCCCAATATCACATTTAAAGAGAAATGGATGAGGGAGAGTTTTGGCCATGAGTAATGCAATTTGTTGAAAACATATTTTTTCAATAAGTCAAACTTTTACAGTGTGTTTTTTATTGAGTCATAGTACTTCTCCCCCCCACCAAAGAATTATAATTAAACCCCAACATCTTTTTGAAGGTGCAGTGTGTAGGATTTGGTGTCATCTATTGATGATGTTGTAGATTGCAACCAGTTGAAATACTTCCGTGTGCCAAGTGTGTAGGACATGGATCAATAACCGATGGATAATTAAAAACTATTATGTCTTTTCACCGGCTAATCCCATGCAGAATAAATCATCTCACATGATGCAACTCAGTGTGTATTGTGACTTGAGTGAGATATACAAGGGAGGGACGGGAAGACTGCATTTTCTGAGAAGAACTTAAGTCAAAGAAGTGATTTTCACACGCCGTCTTCCAAGAATAAAAATGTGGACAGCGAAACCAGAGCCTTTAATCAATAACGGACTGTTATTTGTTCATTCTTCCCTGGGCGGTTCAAAAGCAGCAAGTCTCATATGTTCAGAGACCGGGGCGATTATTAAAAGCGTCCATGTGAAGAGCCATATGAAACATTCACAAATCTTTTGAGCTAACGTACTCACTCAAATCCAAAATGAAGCGCATAAAATAAACAATGTAAGAGCCCAATATGATGGATTCAACAGAACCCTAACACATTGTTTCACTGCCCAACAATGATGTAAACAGAGAGGAGAGGAGAGCTGAAACAGGTGGTTTCAATAACCACAGATATAATCACTGCACACATGAAAGAAATATAGTTACCGTTGCTTTTTTGGTTGACATCACACCTGAATTAATTGAATTTAAAAGCTACAGGGCGAGGAGAATTCCATAACAAGTAAAATATTTTATTTATTGATGCTCCAGCCCGAATTCTTCTTGAAATGAGAAAATAAATTGATTTATTATTGATTTATTTGACTAAAACTGACAACAACAAAAAACTAAATATTGTTGAGATTATTCAATTGATTTGTGTTCATTTGATTTGACGCTCAGTTGTTGATAACATACAGATGTTGATAACATACAGATGTTGATACAACTGCAGGGCTTCTTCAATATACATGCACTAAATCATAGCACATGAATTGTTGTGATGTTCCAGATGTTTTAGATATTTAGTCTCACTGGACCTACCCCCGGCCTCAAGGCTATACACACTGTTCTTTTAAGACAACTTGAGATTAATGAAAACTCAGTCAAATGATATTTTATTGGAGGAAAAAAAGCTCCAACATCTGAAACAAATAAATATTAATGGTACAACATTGAATATTTCCATAGTAAATGACAATGTATAGTAATAAGCATAAAAAGTGTATCCATGTAACATTCCATTGCATATTTGTTAAAATTATTATAACAATATTATGTTCAGACATTTTTAAGCTGAAGTGGATGAATATATAGTGATGAGTAAGTAATACTGGTAAGAATTGTTCTACAAAGTCTGTAATTTAAACTTGCAATAACTGATTGTCAATCAAGGGCAGTGAAAACAAGCTGGAAACACAACCTCACATTCATATTATCACTTGTTCAGTTAATATGGTAAACGTTCTGGTCACCTGACCAATCTAAGTCTAATGTTTATTCACTTTTTAGTCCAGTTTAACTCACTTCTGAAGGGAAACTTCTGCAATCTGAGCTAAATGCTTCATTCACGATGTTCACTTGCTAGTTTCTAACATGCTGTGTGCGGCTCGTGCACAGTGAGTTTATTAGACCAACACAATTGTAACACTGTAGTATGTGATTTATTGTTAATGTGAAGCTATTGGAGATATCGCACAATGACTTCACTGTCATCACCGGGTGTGGTGCAGCTTCTGTGTCCAGATTTGACTATAAGTAAAATTCCATTTCTTGTATTTTCGGAATATAAATCAGGAATATTCAAAGCTTGCACTGTTTTATGACAACCATTAATTAATTAGATTTTATTGTACTTATATTGTACTATATATATATATATATATATATATATATATATATATATATATATATATATATAAATTAGTTTATGTTTTGTTGAATGTTGTATTTATTATGTTTTGCACATTGCTTGGCAGTTTAATGGGGACAAATTTATGGAGATTGCCAAAAGTGTACTAAATGAACATTTCTATCATTTGATTAAGGCTCATAAGCCTAATAAACATTGTTTTGTTCAAAGGAATGAAGAAACACAAATATATCATTCTCCCTTTGCTGTCTTCTGTGTTGGACCATCAAAGGGTTGATTTAATGTTTCTTTGCAGCTCTTTTGGAGTTAATTTCCTACCTGTAGCTCCCATGCTATATGTTAAAGGCATCCTAACATTCATATTCATTATTAAGACATGTCAGCATATGGTCAAAATTATGTAGGAATATGCCTTTTTTCTTTTAACGCCATTTGTATTGCTTTGCTGCGGTTTTAACAGTAACTAACTCCAGCTCTAATACTTTAAGATGACTTCCCAAACTCATGTGTGGCTCCCTGCTGAGGCTGCCCTATTTGGGAGAATGTGGAACACCTGTGCTTAAAAAAACCGACCTCATCCACTTATCGTACGTGTCTGCCATTAGCAACACGTATGCAAGTTCCTGCCTAACGATTTCCTCCAGTTTTGAACAATATTTCCCATAATAAGGCTTTTAGTGTTTCCATTGTGGAACTTTTTTCAGGCGTCTTAGCTCTCTCATGCAGTCAACACACATCATTATTAGCGGTACAAACAAGTTATGTCTTATTTCACTTAGCCACTCAGAAAAATGTCCCAATAAACAATTTTGCAAGCAGTGATTGCAAAAGTGGGAAAACAGCTTGAGAATATAAACGGAGTCTGAAGTGAAAGAAAGAAAAAAAATCTCCCTCTGCAAGATTCACACCCCACATAAGTGGCTGGACTTAAAAAGGGTTATGTTCAGATTAACTGAAGGGGATTTGAGCTGTAACCGGTGCGCCTGAAATTAAAGTTTAATGTTCAGTATGGCTTACAGTGTGTTCCTCAAGCTACTTATACCATCTATATACTAATGTAGAACCCTTATTATTGTAAATTAATTAATTATTTTCATGTTTTTAATTAACTTGCCAGGTTAAACCATGTAAACATATCTTGTTGAAGACTATCTTGCGATCTTACCTGATCACAAAGACATGCTGAGATACAGAGAAGCAGACGAGATCAAACATTTAGACTTTACAGTAAACATGCAGTATCCGTTTTGACGTTGAATCGTCACATTTGTCCAACGCTAGTTGTCCTTATTTATCCCCCATAAAGATTGCATCAACATTAAGCTCAACTCACATCAATCGGCATCAATATCAGCATCTCAGCGTTGCTCTCGGCCCTGGGTGTTGACAAGCAAACACTTGCAATTGCCAGATAAGAGCTCTCGTGGTGCCATTGATTAACCAGGGACTTCATTATCGTAGCTGCCATTAACAATGCAACCCCATTGATTCAGTCACTGAAATGGCTGGGAGAGAAACCAGGAGAGGTAACACTTAAGAGTGATGGTTCATATGAGATTCCCTGCAGGATTCCAACACTGCAGCAGCCGCACGTAAAACAACGAGCCTCTGTGTAATCCATTTTCTTTCTTGTTTTAAACTGATGCACCAAACTTGTACTAACAATATCAAAGCTTCACAGAACATTGCCTGCGGCTATTTTAGTATTAATACATCATGCTCTTTGAATAGAGAGGGCAGAGAAGAGAAACTGAAGGTGAAATTTGAAATTTAAGTTTTTGATCACTGAAATCATGATGCTGCTCTGAAATGTTCCATATTGTATTATGTTTGTATGCATGTTTTGTATTATGTTATGTACTATAATGATACATGGCACCTCATTAAGGTAAAAGGCATAATATATGAGCCTTATGAGACTATATGTCTTTCTGATAACAACCAGACAGACATTTATAACGTCATGGAGAACCAGAAGAGAAATACACATGTCCGTTTACTAGACAGGGAAACACTTAACTGGATGTGAATCAATGCGCCTGTCTGTATGCTCTCCCGTCACTTCAGAAAAAAAGCGCATTGCGTAATAGTGTTCTTGTAATAGCTGGTGTCAGAACTAGGCCTATGTCGCTGTTGCATGCTGTTTGATCGGAGTAGTGGATAAATGCAGGGCAAAGGGTGGAGAGCGGTGTGGAAACAGCACCGCCGCGTGGACGTACCCGGTACTGCGCCACACTTTGTTTATTCCAGACAGCCGATAAAATACAGCTGACACATTCAGGAAGGACAATGAGTCCCACGCATGTAAATATAGACCGTGAAGTTTGTGCAACTTTATCGAAATACAATAGCTATATTGGATCATTCGCGGTTTCCTATTGGTCCCGGAACACCTTTTGTTATTTCCCGAGGTGCATGAAAGCCTAATAAATATGAATCAACACAATGATATATATAAAAAGGCTTCGATCGTGCAAACGTGTTAACCCGTGTCACATTTATTTCGCCGGCTTCACAAGGTCAGCGTCTTCGGGTGATTTATGTCTGCATAATGGACCGCCTCGTGAATTCTGTCTCGTGACGCCCCGCTTTCTAACTCGGCCAAATTGTGTCTTTTCATGCTCAAACATATATATATATATATATATATATATATATTTATATAAAAAGGGCATTATGTGCAGTATTATAACGCCAGCCCGCGCACCGGAGCTCTAGTAGCGTCGCAAGTCCCGCTGGAAGCGGAACCGGCACCTCACGGGTCCCGCGTCGCCTTTTGAGGAATCATTTGATAGCCCTATTAACTTTCATGTAACATTGTTTCTTGAAGGCATCCACAGCAAGCGCCTCAGTGTCATTACTGTGAGAAATGTGCTTTCATAGTGAACGTCTTTTACAGAAGTCCTGGAAGACACAAGGAGTCGGAAGAGCTCATAAACACAGTTTATGAGCACAAATGAAGCTTCTATGGACAGATAATTTTCCGAAAACGGTATTTAGTATTTCTCAAATATAACTACTATCTCTTGATGCTTGAATATTATGTGTGTATGATTATATGCCAATATTTTGTCTGAATCCGTGATTGCACCTGATAGAAATGCTCCCAAAAAATCACAGTTATATATTTACTTTAATAAATAAACACACGCACTTTTACAATATGTCATGCAGTCTATTTACCGCAAAATATGTTTTCCAGCGCTCGTAATTGACTTATACACGATGTTTTAAACTCTACAGGAATATGTCCCTTGCAGGACCTTCGCGATCCATTCAAGCCAGCAAGTTTGGAGAGCGTGTTGAGTTTAATCAATTCATAACGTCGAGATGGAGCCGAACTCACTGAAGGTAACGTTTGTTATCAACCGTCTATTTATTTTATTTTCGCATTGCGCTAATCGCCACTTACTGTAAAACGTACTCACGTGCCTAATCCACAAAAGTTTACCACATTGCCTTTAGCATGACCACATCTGTGTCATATGTTGAACATTAAAAATAGTTACATGATAATAATGTGCAGAAAACGGAGATGGCTTGATGTGATGTTTGCCAACCGTGCGTAATTACGCACGGATGTTTTTTACACGTTTGTGTCCACTTAAGACACGATTTGTTTACCAAATGAGTTTATAAGCCATTCATTAATTTCTCCATTTGTGTTTCCTCAACAGTGGGTGGGCTCGTCTTGCGGTTTACATGGACCATATATATTCTATAAAGCCTTTAAATTTCACCGGGACGGCAAACCGAGGATTCTGTCTCTCGGAGACTTTTTCTTCGTCAGATGTAAACCGGAGGATCCTATTTGCATAGCGGAGCTTCAGCTGCTCTGGGAAGAAAGAACAAGCAAGCAACTTTTATCAAGCTCCAAACTTTATTTTCTACCCGAGGATACCCCCCAGGGACGCACGGTCATCCACGGAGAGGTAAGGATATATATTGATAATTAATAATCATAAATGATTGGTGGTTTCGGCGTGTTGTATTATCTGTGCTCTAGCCTGGCTCGCGAGCGTTTCATTAACCAGCATCTTTACTGCATTACGAGTTGGCAGTGCATGTGTGCTCTCCGTGCATCAATACTGACATTGATGTGCCCGAGCAGCTAAATGATTGACCTACTATTTGTCGTATGTGTTCTCTAGTTTTAGTGAACCTATATCTCCCTATTGTGGTGTCAACTGCTGAATGTGCACGTGTCCAGCTGCGCTCAATAAGACTGCTGCTGCGCTCTATGGGGTTAATTGTGTTATAAAGGGGGTAAAATCCGCAAGAATCCAGCGCGTATGGTCTGTCATTTCATTTCTTGGTAAACCGTGTCAAACGCTGACATATGGGCGGAAATTGCGAAACAGTAATGAATGCGTGGGGTCAACCGGGCTCAGATCGTTCGTTACGATATAGTTATTAGATATGTTGTAATGCCGCCTGATGTGGAAAGAGGCAGAGCGAGTCAGAGAGAGCGTGGTGGAGAGAGCGCGCGCGCACACACACACAAATACACACACACGCACACGGCCAGCGCCGACACGTTGTAACTACTTTGCTTTGCATATTATGTTTTCCATCCTCAGCAATGTGATATTGTCAGCTCTCATATGAGGCGGCACTTAAAAAAAAAAAGCCTCCGTGTTACATTACGCTGTTGTTGGCACAGAAAAAGGCAATAGTTATGATTGACTGTGGCCATATGTGGCGTTTGTGATCCGGTTACATCGCTGAATGGCATTACTCAGATATTGAGAGTTCGGCTGTGAAACAAATGCTGTGTTGTTTTTCTCCCCCCGATATCCCTCCACAGCGACTACAGCACTTTAATTACTACTCTCTGCTTGTGATCACTTGCGGCTGGATGGAAATTATTCTCTGCTGCTGTTATATTGTTTATGGGGAAGGACAAAGCCCGTGTTTGTACTCGACTCTTCCGCTGATGGTTTACTTGCATTCTTTCCTCTTGAGTAATAAGAGTGGCTATCACATTTCCCCTTAGAAAGGTGGCTATTTATGGGCTGTCGCTTAGACAAGCTATCATCTTTGTGGCAGACTTCTTCTATGAACGGGTATCATCTCCCGAAGCCCTCTCGCTTTAGCCTCTAACACGCTGCAATTATTTAGTAATTACTTGGAGTGCATGCACCGCCGATTCCAAGGCCACACTTGCGCAACGACAAGCTGGCTCCGCCCCTTTCCCAAAGACTTATTTGCATTTCAAAGTGCTTACATTCCAGTCCATTTGGGGTTTTTTTTTTATCGGAAAAATTAAACCAACACTACCTCACTACACTTATCATGGTCAATATGTGACTTATTATTACTATCTGGAATTTAAAACGGTATATACAAGCACATGTATTGTCCCTGTACATATTACCACCGTCTGTATAGTGTATTATTATATATTTTTTATTTTTTTCATTCTTTCTTATCATAGTGTTATTTCTAAACTGTTGACTCTGGATGGATTGTTGGTCTAGGCATACATGCGAAATAAAAAACTTGAATCTTGAATCTTAAATCGGAAAAAGGTTCTGCTATTGCAACGGTGACGCAGATCAAATTCCAGAGGTATGGTTTGTGTATTCAACAACAGAGTGCATAAGCAGAAGAGGAATAAAAGCTATCTGCTTGCATGAATTATGCAGCAACTTGCATCACAGCACACAATCCTGCCGCGCACCAGAGACACATGGCACATGCTTTGAAGTTGCAGTCTTCTAATAGAATAAAGCAAACAATGAAATAATACAAATTGAGGATGATATGTTTAAGTGCAGTGTAGGTGTCAGCAGACTGATCTCAATTAAAGGGCTTGTCAGGCCTCCTGCTCTTTAGCAAATCGGACTACTTACTGTATTACACAGCGGAAATTGCCTGGACAACTTCAAGTCAGTTTATGACCTTCACTGAGCCCATTCAGATTCTCGCTGACTTTGCCCCATAACAGTAATCTGCACTGTGTGAGTCAGATAGTGCTTACAGATGCAACCTATAATCCCCAAAACAAACAGGAAGGGTAAACCAGATTCACAAAAAGAAAACTGTGACTTTGAACTCGTCAGCTGTTTAAATCTGAGTGATGTGTGTGTGACAAGACTATTTGTTTTTAAAACGTAACCACTAGAGAGGAGTTCATTTACGGCTCCGTGGGGAAGCAGAGTTTATAAAGCTCACATTACACATGTTTTCTCTGGAGCAGTGTTTGGACACAGATTAATGGCGGTGGAGTTACTCTGTGAATCTGTAACTGAGTTCAAATTATCGAATGGTTACACACGCAGATATGAACTTGATAACACGCAGCGCTCAGGAAGTGTGCTGTTCTCACCACACACACCGTGAGGTAAAGCCACAACCTGGTGTCTTTGAGGCTCGTGACATTTGTTCTCACAACGACTTTCAAATATTTTCACACGTAAAACAGAAGCATGTTTAACATTTGACATGTAAACAACCAGGACTGTGTTTCTCCTTTTTTCTGTCTGTGAGATTACATCTCCTAGGTCCGAGGATAGTATCTTAAGGCTGAAGCCCAATATCCCCCAAATACCCAAAAGGCACAACTGTTTCCAAAAACATCAGAATAACCTCATATTGAACTAGCTCACTGGAATTGGATTACTGATTCACTTGTGTTCTCAGCGCCGAGGTATGATGTAATTTCCTGGTTATTTCTCAGGTATTTGTTTGCTCTCAGCCTCTCCTGCGCTGTGTTGCCATGTTTTGCTGTGCGGTGACAAGAGGAACCAACCCATGACCTACTGTGCTTGTTTTTCTTCTGTCACAGGGTTGGAGGTCAATTCCTTTTTAAATGCAGCCAGCTTTAAATCCAGTCAGCTTTGGCTGGAAATAGAAATAGTGATTCATTGAATATACAGAGAGCCCCTCAGGGCCTCTGTCCGCTGGATATTTGGTGAACAGATCCAGAGAAATTTGACGAGTCTATTTATGTGTTATTGTATTTTGTTTATTCTGGGTTAATTATTAACTCCATATGTGGAGGAAGCTCTATTTTTCATTGTATCTCAGCCTGACAAGCAGTGTTTACCCCCACCAGTGGAGCTCTGCTTGCTCTTTAAACAGGCTTTGTGTCGAGCTGCTCACCCATTATGACAAACCCTCTACTGGGCCTCTGCTCTATTTGTGTGCCTGCAAACTGCCACTGACTAAACAGTCACATGTGTTTTAAAACTCATTGAGTGACACATTACTTCTCCTTACTGCAAATCGCCCGCCCCTCCTGCTGGTGTGCAACGCTTTCTGTTTCTGGACCCCTCGTTTCAGGAGAGAGCTGTTGTAGATAACACCCACTTATTGTATACTCTGCTCCAGGCGGTTAATTACTTACGCTTATCTTACACTATACTTTAGTGCAAATACAGCAAGGCGCGCTTCATGGGAATTCACAACTGCTGTGGATATTTCTGGATCATGTTATATTAATGTGCTATTATCATCACCTCTGATTTCATCTGACCTCTCTTCTCCTCTATTCTGTCCCTGTAGCTGACAAGGTATTGGCACACACACACATTCATACACACACACACACACACACACACACACACTGACAGGCTGGGGACTGCAGCACTAGGCCAGTATTGATTGCTGTGGAAAACACTTTGGCATGCATCCAGAGCCATTTCTTCAGTACATGGCAGTAGTCCATGCATGTGTTTCAGTGCTTGGAAAGCCAGCTTGTAGGGAAATTAGATTGTATTCATTTGCTGCTTCTTTGATTTTTCCTAGGGGAAAAACCCTGAATGGGTAATTCAGGCATCTGGGATGCTGGTTGAGTTAAGTGTAAGTGGCTTAGATATGCGACCAGCATTTTGATGGATAAGGTCGTTCTGCCAAATGACTCGAGTTTAAATGTTATCGTGATATTTTGCAGAACTTTTACAGTGATATTTTTGCAGAACATCCAAACTACTGCCGTGTCTTGTCTAGTCTGCAGATTATACCACATTTCCCCATTCACACAACAATAGCAGGAGTTTAGGTGGTTGGGGGGGAGGGAGAGAGAGGGGGGTGGGGGGGGGCTTTTAGCGTGCATGTGTAGCCTCCTCTCCTGCCGCAGAACAAGTCATTAACTCTGAACACTGCCCTCCAGTGAATTCCTTCCTCACCATTGCTGGAATAGCATGTAAATTATTGCCAGCTTTTTATTTTTTAGTATAGTGTAATTTAAAACCTTTAAAAGTGAATACCCTGGACTTCAAAGACAAAAAAAAAAAAAAGCGCTAATATTTCCCATTTGGTTAAGGAGTTGTCATTCTCATCCCTCACAGTCTCCTGATCCTTCTCACCACACGGTGTTGTGTCTCTGCAGCCTGAGTAATGACACGTTACAGCAGCGGCCAGATCGTCAGGAGACTTTTGATGCTCTTTAGCCTGTTTTTTCCCACTTTGTCATTGCCTAACCACTTGAACAGGCACACATTTGCCTTGATGCATGACTCCAGTGCCCCCAGCTACAGTGGATCGTTATTATAACGTTTGAGGAGAATACAGCCGCAGATGAGAAGCTTTTGCTTAGTACTCCAGCCAATATTTCTCTTGTGTGTCTTATTTAGAGCGAGTCGAATCATCAAGCGTTCAATCTGTTTTTTATTCTTGTGTTTGTGCATTTGTTAAAATACGAGAGGACAAAGCTGCTGTGATTCAAGGGGAGCTGACGCAGCTTTTTTCGTGGTGTCACCTTACATGATGGATGCCTCACCCACTTTCGGAAAGCCTTTGAAAACTCCTGTTATCGCTCTCCTTTTTTTCCTGTCATTATCACCGTGAAAGAATGCTAAGTTCATATATCACCCCGGCTCATGTGAGTGCAATCTCTTAATGGAATCAGTGAATAAAAGATGAGTTCAGGACCCCTGCAGATATTACAGCAACGTTTATGCATGTGAATAAACTGCATGCATTAAGTGGCGGAACATTATGTACAATGATTCTCACCTTTTTAAATGTTGTACCTTGAACTCGTTCTAGTCTTGAGGCACTCTCGTAAAAAACATATTCTAATTCAATTGTCCCCGGCTTACTCCCCAGAGCTCCCTTTTAATTCCTAGATAAGTTTGTTTTGGGACACTGAAGCCAAGGTCAGTCATGGGGAGGGGAGATAGATAATGAACTCATATTGTGTTTCATAGTCTCGTTCTCGCCAGCTCTTTCGTTCCCTCTCCTTCTTCTGCTCTGTCTCCTCATTGTCCATGTCACCATGTCCATTACTCAATTACTAATCTCCTTTGGCCTTAGGAATTCCAGTGCTGACCTCTCTGAGGCAGCAGGCTGAAACCTTCCCAGCATGACAGGAACACTGTGTCAGTGTGTATGTGTGTGTGTGTGTGTGTGTGTGTGTGTGTGTGTGTGTGTGTGTGTGTGTGTACCCACGATACAGAAAGACACCCACCCACCAGGAGCGTGCACCCCTTGACTCCCGAACTGAAAGTCCTGTCCGAGCGATGAGACGCTCCGCCGCAGAACGCTGACAGTCAGGAATGTCTCCCTCACTGTCCGCGCACAGTGGCGTGGAGTTCTCGCAGGGAAATTGTTCAGAGTGATATGGAATACTTAAGGCTGCATTGTTTCTAATTGGATCACCGTGTACAGAATCGGGAACGTCCCTCATGTGCTGTTTTGCCACCAGTGCACTGCCGCATCCATACAAATTCAATGATATGGATTTTAATTTCAATGCGATTGCTTGAGTCATGGCTTTGCTGGAACAGAGTTATCTCCAGAAGTCTGTTTTTCCCCCCACTTTCGGCTCCATTATGTGCAGTCATAGCAATAAATTCCCTCCGTAATGTTTTTGTAGATATCTTGCCGCTGCAGTAATAACATGAATTATTGATAGAAGAACGGAGACAGAATGTAGCATTCAGCTGTTAATGTGTCACCTTGCATTTTAACTCGATCATAAAACAAGCAGTTGGAGAACGCGCACGTTTATTGACATAGCCGAGGTACAATCTGATAACGCATTAAGACATTTAGTGCGGGATTCAATTTCAGAGTGTATAAATGCTCTGAAGGCGTCTGAAATGACACCGGGCCGTTTGGTATGTTGCTGATGTGTGGTGTCACCTCTTGGCTGGGGGCTCGCAGTCCTCTGACCTATATTACCAAGTGGCCTGCTGGCGGTGTCTGCCGCTTTGCTTAACTATCAGCTGCCTGACTGGAAATGACAGCACAGGGTAGACGGGCAGCGTTTACATTTACAGACGGGCAGCTTCCGGAAGCACAGCTAGCAAACCCCAAATCGGATGAATGCCGCTGGTTTGATTAATGTGTGTGTGATGTGCTGCAGGACTTAGTCGATTCATTGATTTGACAGAAAATGAATACAACTTTTAAAAAAACAGACAAGTCAAACGGTTTATTGATTATCAAAACAATCGCAGATACATTTTCTGTAAATTGACTCATTGATTAATATAATTGTCATTTTATGTGATTGTAAATTGAATAGCTTTGAGTTTTGGACAAACATATGTAATATGAAGTGTTGTTTTGGTTCATCTTATTAGCTTATATTATTTATAATATACAGTATTGATGACACATTAATGAAAACAATCATTAGTTGCAGCCGCTTCATCTCGTTATTGGTAGAAATTCTTCTGTTTGTATTTGTATTTTGTCGAGGCAAAGGGGAACCGGGCTGTTGTTGTGATAGTTTCTCAATAACTAGTTCCCACGAACCCCTTCCAGTGGAAACACAGCCCAATTTCTTCTTCTAAATATTCAACATTCGCCGTAGCATTTCCCAATCAAAAATCCCGACCCGTGCAAACCCCAGGCGGGTCTGCAGCTTCCTGACCGTACGAGCGTTCATCACACAGCAGCCCGCAGACTTCAGCCGGTGCAAAGTTGGCTGGTGAAGGAAAGAAAAAAAAAAAAAAAAAAGCTAATGGATGCGGCCTGTTGCAGCTCCGTTCATAGACTGATTATATTCTGGACTGTGTTGACAGCTGCTGAATTGCTCTCACCTGTTGTGTTTTGCTCTCAAGCCGAACAAGTCCCCAAACAGGATCTGTTGACACTCACACAAGGCGGCGTGTCATTCAGCTGATTGATATGGAGGGAACGGCTGTGTGTTTTTACGGTTTGCTGTTTCCGTGCTCACGCTCCGGTGTGCTATTGAATTACTTGAAGCATAGCTGTTTGACTCACACATCAGCCCACGAAACATTCAGTGCATTATTTTTGTTTCTCGAATGGACTCGACTGAGATATCTCATGGTTATGTTTCTCCGTGAGCTGCCAGTACATCGCATCAAACTACAGTAGCACATTCTGTAGAGATACAGTGCGGTGTGGTTATTGGCTGCAGGCTGACTGCTATTTTACTGCTCTATATTATTCAAATGGGTTGCTTTTCTGAAGGTAGAAACGGCAGTCAGTTTTTCATCGCATGGAAAGCCAGTTACAACCACCCGCCACCACTTGACAGCTGAAGACAGCTCATTATAAGAAGACCGAAAACCCATGTTTGATGTTTCTACTTAGTGAGGGGAGGCACAGCTATATCAAGCTATCCCTCTCAGGCTTTTCCTTTATAAGGAAATGCTGTCTCCAACTGGTTGGGATTTGATATGCCTGTAGTTGCAGATGATGTGAGAACTGAATATGGGGTAATTGTATAGACAGAGCACTCAGAGTGAATCAGAAACGCTGAACAGTCACGCTCGTGTGTTTGTTTTTGTAATATGGCGACGGAATAACGGGAACACTTTGAAATAACTTTTTTAAACACGGGAAATGCACCTTAAAAAGACAAAAGATCAACAAAACGTGACATTTTAAGCTCCGGATCGGAAGGATTTACTGCAGAGTTGTCCTTTTAAATGTTATTGGATCGTATAGTTTGAGATTTTATTGCGTCCCCCTACCCCCACCCCCCCTCTTTACATTCATGCATACGGTGTGTAAATATGTCCATAATGAGTAAATGAGTGTTATTTTAATGTCAGTGGTATACGGGCTCTTTGAGAGGATGCATGTACAGGCGGACGTACGTGTGGTAAATGGTAGATAACCAAGGTAAACATCAGAGACCTGCATTTCTGCCTGCACACATCTGTCCTCCAGATTTCCCTGTTTCTGAAATAGCCATCTTCCAGCACACTACTCCACTCGGTCGGTAACAAGCACTTCAGCCATTAGCCCTTCGAATGGAAACACATTTAAGCGTCTCTGTTTCCTTGCATCTACATTGGACTTGTAGTTCTTCAAGTATGTGAGTTATTAGTCGGGGTTGAATCAACCTGAAAGAAAGAAGGTTGAAGGGCACTGAGAGCAAAACGTATTAAGCCAAGCTGAACGGGATAACGTATGTACACAAGAGCGCCACAGTTACTCAGAAATGCACACCGCTGCAATAGATTTACATCTGTAGTTTTCTGACAGTGTTGTATTTATTTTATTGTGTGTGAGGGAGACCACTGGCTCACAGCTTTCTCCTGTTCAATCATCACACTCCCATTCTAACAGATTACATTTCCTCTACTCCTCTACACTCTGGAGGTGTAAACACAGCCTCTGAGCTGAAAGCGTACAGATCTCAACATTCACGGTGAACATCGGCAGCCGGGCTTCCTAAATGCTAATCAAAAAGTCTAAAAACATCTACGTCCCCATTGACATTGATTTAGCTGCTGGCATAAATTAGATTCAGCAATCGCACGTCATCCATATTCATGGCGCAGTAATTTACTTACATTAATGTGCATCCACAGCCGTAATGCTATTCGACTTACAAATCAATTTAGTTGATAAATATGGACGCCCTGTTGTTTGTCCTGTTACTTCTACAAGCTTCTGATTCAGATCTGTATCCTCATGTTAATCCTGTTATTTTCACTCTGATTATACTACATAGCGTAGTACATTTACTCAACAAATGTACTTAAATATATTTATTTGAACTATATACTAGTTCTACTTGGAGTCCACTGAAGGTTTTACATTTATGGTTACTACAATTACTTTGCTGATTAAGATTGTACATTAAAATGTATAAGTATGATGCAGTAGTATATGATTTCTCTAACCAGCAGTGTACTGTAAGTATCAAACATGTATTCCACAATGACACGGGAGGTATTTTTAGATGATGGCATTTCTACGTCTAGTTAAATAAAGGTTTCGCATACTTCTCCCACCACTGTTACATGCTCAGTGCACCAATGGAGAAACACACAGAAGACAAACACAAGTTCTGTGCTTCAAAGCAGAGCTATAATTGTAAACAAAACTGCCCATTACCAACCTCCTAACCCACCGTTTATTGAATTAAAGGCTGTACTTGACTTGGTAGATTTAAAAACAGCAAAAATCAAGTCAAAATGTATCCAACGGTTGTTTAAAATGAGAGAAAAGTGCACATTATTTGAGAGCGATACGGTTCAAGTATATTTATTTATTCTTTAATTCAGACGCCAAGTTCCATATATAAAAAAACAGACATAGACCTCTAAAAGAGACAGAAAACAAGAAGATACAACATACATAACATATAATGTAAACATTCACTGTTTATTTGTTTGAAGGGGAACTGAAAATGTGAGAAAAGAAATGCTAAAATATGTTGGCACTAGTACACCAGTATATTCTTTTAATCACAAATTGTTTGTGCAATTATTTACTGAGCAAAATAGGTTTCATGCCGATTTCAAGCTGTAAAAAAGTATTCGTCTGTTCCACAAAATTGTTTCAAACTGTTGCAAAAATGAAATTATCCATGACCTAGACACCGTTCATGCGCTGATTGTAATTGTCATTCTCCTCCGCTTCCTTTCAGCACGAGGTAATCGCGGTGTCGGAGAAGGTGGTTGTGCGGCTGGAGGACTTGGCGAAGTGGACGGTACCGGACTTCTCAGGATGGACCCAGTGTCTGAAGGCCGAGCCGCTCAAACCCTCGGTGCTCCGGGAGCTGGGGACCAACGGGATGCGGGAGGCGCTCCACCGCTACCGGGACAGCACCCTGACCAGCGGACTCAACTTCAAGGATGTCCAGCGGGAGAGGGCGCAGCTGGGTGAGCGTCAGCAGAAACCCCCATTTATTGTGTCTTTTTTTGAAGGTTATTCCTTCTTTTTTTTGCATTTTTTCCCTCCAAAAGGTTACTGCGGTGTTTACAATTTCTCCGGGCTGCTGTGTTGAATGTTTCTGCATTTGAGTGCCGTCTCCACCATAAATCAGCTTATGTTTATTGTGCTTTGGTTGGTTTAACAAGTGTTGTCTTGACTGGAGTAATTCATCAGTAGTCGTTGGAATTCCTCCCGATATAATGAGCTAAGAATCACGCTAATAGAGGCGGGATAGAGGTAATGGCGTCGTGTTTGCCAACACCTTATCATCCTACGGTATAACAGCTCTTTTCAGAGTGCCACAACAACAAAGGCAGCATTGCAAAAATCACATCATTCAGCTAGTAATGTTTTGAAATAATTGAGTCACATCAAACCGCGGTCTACTTCTCCTCCGACGCCGTCTTATCGTAATTGGCTGTGTATCTCAGGAGCTTTAAGGATCATTGCTGTTTGTGTCTGAATGGTTGACTGGTGTATTCATCATGTACACGCTGCCATTAAGTGTTGGTGATTGTTTGATTCCCGCACCGGGCTCTTTGGGTCTCTCGTCAGCATTTCCTATGAATCAGTCCCAACATAGAGCTGGATGTCTCTGCGGATGATTCATCTGATGCAAATAGGAAACTCTGGCATTTGAGCCTAATAATCAGAAAGAACATAATGTTCCACTTGAAGCTGTTTCCCAGTTATGTGCCTCTCTCTTTCTCTCTCTCTCTCTCTCTCTCACATTGCTGTGATGTAATGCCTAATACTGATTATAATGGTACAATGTAGCTTAGCAAACATGCTAGAAATACTATCACGTCTTGCCAGATTATAAGTATGTATCCTGCAGATTTAAGACAGAACTGTAGCTTTCTAATCCTCAATTAATTCAGGCTTAATAATCATTTTATGCCTCGATCCTTTGTGGAAGTGAAACTGCTCTGGGCTTGAAAGAATTAGCCTCTTTTTTTTTGAGAAAAAGTGTTTTATTGATGAATCCTGTATTGTTTTCTGCTCCTGATCTTCCAGGAAGAGAAGCTGTGGTGTGTTTCAGTGTGATGCTGTAATGCCCTTGATTACTCGATATTTGTTTGAATCTCATACACAAAAAAGACAAGAGGATCAATAATGGATGCTTTGTTGTTATTCCAGTAATCAATACAGTGTGCTTGAGTGTGTGTGTATATGTGTGTGTGTGTGTGTGTAAGATTGCTTGCTTTCACAAAAAGATGTCAGCCTGCTTCTTAAATGACATTATGTTCCATATCAGGGCTTTCTATAAATGTGCCGTTTCGACCAGATTGTATAGATTTATCTGTTGCCGGACGATGACGCCATTGCTACTGAGGAGTTGTGTGTGTGTGTGTGTGTGTGTGTGTGTGTGTGTATGTATGCATGTCTACATGTGTGTGCGTGTGTTGCTAATGAGCAGCGCTGTTGTTAATGACTCCATCAGGCTGTTTCTAAATGCACTTGTCACTCCGATGGGACACTCCGCCAGAGAATCTGCCCACTCAGCAGAACGGGCTCAGACTCTGGCAGGGCACCAGAGATGCAGACACGCACACACACACACACACACACACACACACACACACACGCACACACATGACCACATTCACACATGCTACACACCGACAATCAGTGGCGTACACTCACTTATTCATGTGTTTGTTTGTTCACTACGTCTTTGACATCTTGGTTGTTGACAGTCTAACAAAATGAGCGATGCAGGGAGTTTGGGAGAGAGGGAGAGATATCACTTATTCTTCAAATGCAAATGCTCGTTACTCTGAGCAAGGGTTTGCATAGAAATATGAAATATGCCACTGCAATGCTGCTGACTACCGGAATGAAATATTCATGCCCCAGCAGCAGATCAGATGTAAAAGTACCCTTAAAGCGTCTTGTATTCTGTGTAATATTGGCTCATTGACTAAACTGACTGTTTTATGATACAGCTGTATGCTTCTTTTTGCGTTGTATGCAGAATGGATCGAAGGGACCGCTCGCTCTTTTCACTTGAATTATGTATTTGCTGATTGCTATTCTCGGGCTGATCTGTGTAACTATGTCAGAGGAATTGGATTGTTCCCCATAACAGGATACTGCAGCACTATCACAAGCTGCACAGAAAAACACTGTGAGCTAAAGAGCAATAAAGTGTGCCATTGTTATCGAGGGAAACCGCTCTCTCTTTCGTTTCGGTGCGTATCCAAACTGTTCCTGGCACACTGACAATGTGAATTAAATACACTGCTACATAGATATGTCTCACAGTCAACATATGAAAAATATTACAAGACAAATGGGTCTGAAATATCAAAACGACACGTTCTTTTCCTGATCTGCATTATGGTTTAATAAGTGAACAAAAGCTACATTCTGTCTTTAGAAATGCATATAGGGAGAAACCAAAGAGAGGGCCACACAAAGTAAAGTAATTAATTAGAGAAACGAGTGACCTTTGCTGCTGTCCTGCAGCATCGACAGCTGTGACTCTGAAACCTGTGAGGCAGAGAGATGATTGGGATCATGATTCAAATTACAGCTTTCGCCAGGCATTGTAATGCAGTGTTTTAAAAGTGCGGCCGACCATGAATAAGAGGACCTTGAGAATGATGTAACGTTCCCAAACGCCTTTAAAAAACCCAAAAGAAAGAAAATAATTTGAAAAATTCAGATCAGTCTCTTCTTGCCGTGATTTAGACAAGAACATTGAGATAAACTCTCATGGCCGCACTGCAGATGGTATTACCTGCTACCAGTTAGCTTAGCTTAGCAGGACGACTGTAAATAAGGGGAAACCGCTTGCTAGCCTCTGTGCTATCGGATCTAAAGCTCACAAATTAACATCCTGTTTGTTTATCCTCTACACACAAATGTGGTGGACTATTTCTTGGCTGAGTGCAGTAACTTATTCCTCTTGTTGTCACTGTGTTGTTGCCACAGAGGCAGAATAAATGTTTCCAGCCTCTGTGCTAGGCTAACCGACTGCTTGCTGCAGCCTCTTATTATTTAAGGTACAAACACAAGAGTGGTATCATCACCTTTTCCGACTATATCTGGATTAAAACACAGATTTGCACTTTAGTAGCACTTGAATATCTCTTATTATGGTACTTTTGTAGTTTGACTATGTTGAGGAAATGTTACTTTCTGTATTCTTGTTATTCTTAGTTTGTACTCTAGGTTGAAATGCACTTATTGTAAGTCGCTTTGGATAAAAGTGTCTGCTAAATGACATGTAATGTAATGTAATCATCTAACTATGAAAATAGTTGACACAAAGTCTCCTTGTGACCTGCGTACAGCCCAAAGAGCATTAATCACATCACAATCAGTGTTTCCCACATACAGTGAGCCAAGACGACAGTAATAACACATTTCATGGAGTACATGAAGAGTGATGTATTGTACTTTGCAGTCCTTACATAATCTGTAATGTGTTTCACTTAATCAGGTAAGGCAAACTGTCCACTCAGTTTATCTTGTATTGGACTGAGCATTAGAGCTTCTTTTTTACTGTGCTATCCACCAGGGATGACTTGCCAGGGAAGTTTACATTCTGCCCCACTATCTCTCCCCAGAGAACTGGCCTGATTTTTTTTTTCATTGCTGCCTGCCGAAATTGGTTTCTGCTCGTATACTACGAGGCCGAGCCGAGCGCCGGAGAGCTGTATCTGCTGATACAGTTTGTTGGATTTGGCCAGGAGAAACAGAGAGCTGTAGAAGGAAAATAATAATAATACAAAAACAAAGAATTGCTCTTGCTCACAAAAAAAGCTTTATACGTTTTCTGTCTTGTTTTTCTTCAATTGAAGCCTTTAGTGCAGAGGCCAGTGAACAGATTGTGAGTTGAGATGATGTGGAGGATTATACAAGGTCAAAGTGTGTGACTACTGCATTCTCAGAACATAGATGGTGTACCTGACTCCTGCCCTCCCCGAAAGTATCATCGGTAGCTCGTTCATCCCCCAGCGCTGAGCGGATCAGGGCTGTCTGAGAAAACGACCCGCGTATCCGAGCAGGCGGAGAAAATATACAGTGTATTACCAAAGCAGTCTCCCCTCCCCTCGACCTTTTAAACTATATATAATATTGAAAATGTAAGTAAACAACACCATACATTTCCAAAAGGAACATTATCAGACTTATTAATATCTTATATCTGTTGTTCTTCCATTATTTGACCCACAAAATCTATCTGGTGAAACCCAGTAAAGTCGAGGGTTGATGATGGATTAGATAGAGCAAAAAAAAAGTCATAATTTTCATGGAATATTCAATTAGATGGTGGTTAAGGCCGGTTATTCATTTTCAGGGAAAGGCATGTTATTCATTCAGCTCCTTTATTCTGTTAAAAGCTATAAACAGTGAGCTTTGATTGATGACTTCTATCCAATAGGCCTCTTTCACTGCAGACATTTTGACATGTAGTTGCAGGGTAAACACAGGTGTAATTGATAAAAATGAATTATGGCCCCATTTTATCCTGTGAGTCACGGTGAGCCAACAGGCGCAATAGTGCCCTGGCCCACCTAAATTGAACAGGGCCATAATTAATGTTATTAATAACACCTGTGTTTACCCTGTGAGGACAAGTATAACTGGCTGCTCTATCAAGGTCTAGAGGCAAATGTGACGTGACATATTTGAATAAAAAAATCACTTAAGCTGTATGTTTACAATTAATGACATTATGACATTTACCGAGTATAATCCTCAATAACTGACCTTTATTGTATACTTTAGGTTAAGCACACAACATAAATTATTTCCCCAGAGCACCGTCTATCTCTATCCAAACACATACCGGAGGAGCAGATTGGGGTGCAGTGTTTTTCTCAAGTCCACTTGGCCGACCTTCTCCACTAACTGAGCTTCATAAAATTGCATTATGCACCGTGTCCTAAATACATACAACATACTAATTACACACTGTGTATTGTTGTACTATTTTTTTGCAGTTAAGCAAGCATGCAGAATACCCGGAAGCTGAAATCAAAGCAGCTAAATGGAAATCAGCCAACACCAATTATATTAATAACACCTGGGGTGATGCTACCATGACAAGTGGCTCATGTGAAGAAAAAAAAGGCGTATTTCTTTGTACATTGTATTGTGGAACAATAATTATAATAATAAAAAAAAAACGTGAGCTCATTTGGAACGTACTCGGAACGACAGTGTATTCTGGAATTGGGACAAGCTAGTACTTAACTTTTTGTGATCAGAGCTAAATGTGCATCGATTGAGCTGGAAAGAGGCACAGCGGGCCGGCGAGGCACGGGGCGATATCGCTGCGTTTCAAGATTCTTTACAGCCTCGGCCCCTCGGGGGCTTACACCACTGTATTTCCCTCTGATGCAACATCTGATCAGTTTGCCCGGCTTGGCACATATACCCGAGTTGATATCCCGACAATATTTCAGTCGGAACATTTCAATTTGATGCCGGGGGTAGATTCTGTCTCTTTTCAGAGGCTGTTGAGAGCGTCACTGAATGTTTATGCGGGCAGGAACTGGCGATAAGGAAACAGACAGATGCTGCCTTCTCATGGTTGATGTGTCTCGGTGACAATACAGAACAATATTTGGGACTTTGAGTCACTATCACACATGAAAATGTTTTATGTTTCGACTGCAACGTGGGAAGGAGTAAAGCGGTTTTCTTGGAAAAGATAAAGAGAAAGTGCCGTGGTGTTACAAGAGTAATGGTATGTTGTGACTCCGGCAGAGAGAGAGCGTTTGTGTAAGACGCGCCACCACACCGTATTCCTCTATTCAGAATATGTGGCAGATTGTATCGTTTGCACTTGTTTCGCTTTCCGCCCTTCAAACATATTTGCTTTCCCTCCTGCTTTTTTTCTTTTCTTCTTCTGCAGAATTAATTCTACAAACTGTTCAAATTCCTTCCTGAAGTAATTTAATGGTGTGTTTGTATTGATTATGTACCTCGCTCACCCCTCCCCACTTTCTCCAATTCTTTTGGTATACCCCCCCCCCCCCCTCCTCCTCTTTCTTTTTGGTGGTGCTGCGAGTGTTTATGGCAGTATCTTCTTCATTATGCTCAGACCTGTAGGAGAGAGAATCACAAGCTGTTTTTCCTCGCTGATGTGCTCATATCATTAATTCACTTCTGACTGGCCAGAAGCCAGAGAATTTTAAATCTGTAAGCAGTAAATTGTGTGCCGGGGTGGAAAAATCTATTAGATGTTTGAGCATGCCTCGAATTTGAATGGGAAAGAGAGAAAACAGAGAGAAAGAGAGAGAGAGAGAGAGAGAGAGAGAGAGAGAGAGAGACCACCCTACATCTGAGCCATGTCCTGTTATGGCTCGCACCGTTATCAAATTCCGCTTCTTCGGATAGCTGTATTCATTAATAATTTGTGTTATTTTATTTCTGGAATGTCACATAATGTGTTTTTTGACTTGAGTGAGGGAGTGGGGGCTGAAGGCTGCTGTGGATGCTTAAACAATGAGAATGGCCTCGGAGGAAATGAAGAGCTCTGTCTCTCCATTAGCGAGGTCTGGAACAACAGTTGTGTCTCTCTTCTCTCCATTAGCCGGGTCTGGAACAACAGATATTGATGTGACCTCTGCCAGGCATCTTAAATAGACAGAAAGGGAGTGAGGTTCTTTTGTAACACAATGGCTTGTCTCCTTTAAGAAAAAAAAATCTTAATTAAAAAAAAAAAATCATTATGAAAGGCCATAACATCTTAAGAATCAGGAGTTTTTATTATTGCTTTTTTATCTCAGGTTGTGTGTTTCTGCTAGTTCCAGTCACACTCTGACTCACGTAAATGTTAGCCTACAAGCAGACTTACTGCAGATATTTCTAGATTTGTCTTTGTCAAGATGATACTCATTTCAAGTATTAATTACTGTAGCATTAATATTTCAGTGCCAAACTGCCTTTTCTACACGGCCCCTTGACATGTTATGTTGACATTCTGCCTCATGTATGTGGGCCTTCGACACATCACAGATTGTATACAATTAATAGCTCTACATATTTTATGAGCATGCCAGTCCATCTGTTTTATGAATGCATGTAAAGCTGTCCTGTATTAAAATTACTTGAATTTCAAATCAACATAAAGAAAACCATTTTAATGGACGTTGCATTGTAAAATGAATATGAGCAGTGGTGCAATGTAAATAATTTACTCAGTCTCTGTGCAGATTTGAGGTACTTATACTTTAGCAGAGTATTTTATGCTTCACCATACTTCTCTTGCACCACTTTTTCTTACGTCAGTTTAAATCACAGTTATATACATACATGGGATTAAAATCCAGAGATGATGCATCTTTACAGATTAAACTACCCAACCATGGATAAAGTAGTGAAATACTACGAATACACTCATGCATCAGTACTCGTATTCCATTATTATATAAGTATACTCATAGGAACAATGTTGAGTACCGAGTAGGCATACAAGCACTTTCCATTATGATACTTATGGTACATTTTGCGAATAACACTTACATCATTTTATTAAATTGACACTTTTACTTAAACACAGGATCCGAATGCTTCTTCCACCTCTGAATGCAGCATGGCCTCACCGATTTCTGATTAATACATGATTCCTATTATCGCATTGTCTTGCATAAGTGAATCTTGGGAGTGGAGGTACATTTCATTTGATACTGATTTTCTATTGCTGTTGCTGTTGGCTCATACCGTTGATCGTGAGCGTAAACGATCCGTCGCTATCTGTTCAAACTTGAATTATGGCTCACTTTACAAGCTTTGTTTCGTTATGATTCATAAGGCTGATCTGCGCACATTGATAAGAATAACTTGAGTTCCGCAGCATGTGTGTGAACAAAGTACCCATTTATTTCTACCGTAACATTACGGCGTTAGAAAAACAATTTCACTCAGAGCTGTGCCGAGGTAAAAAATAGCTCTTGCCGCTGATTGCAAAACAGCTTTCTCAACATCCATTTAGTATCTGTTAGAATCTGAAAGGCAGCACTGATGCGAGAGGGTCACATACTGTAGCCAGCTGCAGGATATATACGGGAGTACACAATGTGGAAGATAGACTCAGCCTTGTAGGAATAACATAGTGTTCATTTCACAACGCAGAGGTAATGCATTTTTCCTGCATTCAAAGGTAATTGCAATAGGAGGCTTTGATAGATTCCAGATTGTGTGTTTGTTTGTGTGTGTGTGTGTGTGTGTGTGTGTGTATGTGTGTGTCTGTGTGTGAGTATGCTCAGACATATTTGCTTGGATACATAACTAATGCTTTTATTAAGCCAAAGAAATACATATGACGTAATTTGTATTAGCTAAATATCTCTGTGCGGATGGTGTAATATATTTTGGTTTCTTTGATGTATTGGCTGCCAGAGGAGTTGGAAGGAGTGCCTTGGCTACAAACAATAGATCACTGATGCCTCTATGTCCTCTTCCTCAACCTGTCAGTCCATTTCCTTGTTATGTACTGGCCTGAGGAGCACTTGGCAAAATGAGAGGCATTCAGCCAGTCTTGTATTTTTCACCCTGATTTTCCCCTCAGCCATAACTCAGCAAAGCTGTTGTTTCATCAGACACGTTGGGGGATAATATCTACACTTAACATAAGCACAGTCCCAGAATTCCAATCTAGCAATGCAGTAGGTGCAGCCTTTATTGTTGTTGCTAATGATGCTCATTAAATGTGAGAGAGGACATCCGAGCAAATGGAGATAATGCTATACAAACAAATCCAACCTGGTATTTAGGTATTTGGTTTTCACGATGAACTATGGCTTCATCACCATGACTGGCAGGGTTTCAAATAGAAACTGTCTTTCTTCATTTTTGTCTCACTTCTTGCTGTGTTATCATACTGTTTTTGTTCTTTTTGCGAGCTGTAGTGTGTATGAACACAAGCAATATTACAGAGTGAAATACAAAATATGGAGTGACCGGTCAACATAAAGTTTTTATCGGAGCAAGTAGATATTCTCCATTGAAGCTCTTATCTTCCCTGTGAGATATGAGACTAGCAGCTACAAACACGGTATGTGCTGCATTACCCTGATTATAGCTCTGCTGCTAAAGCACAGGTCTGCCACATTAGAAGTCCTGTTCTGTAATCCAGAATGAATACGTTTAAAGCCAAGCCGGTCGCAGTTTATCAGAAATTACCGGCTTGTTTAGGCAGATACTGTGTGTTTCACATGAGTAACACAGCAGCCTTGTGAAAACAGTTTGTGCAGCAGCGAGCCGGGGAACTTCAAACTGAGATCATTAGGGGTTGCGGAGAGAAAACAATTGTTAGTGGTTGTTTTCCTTTTTTTGTGGTGCTGTTAGAATGTGTAATCATAACTAAGTGCTGGGAGAATTTCCTGCAGTGTGCATTCCTGGGACTTGCTTTTGTATCTTCTGTACGCTTTATATCAATGACAGCTCATAAACAAGAAATCTGAACAGATGGCGCTGGTTTTTAATGACATATTGCTATCTGTAAAGTCTCTCTCTGAGACACAGACTAAAACGTCTCCCCTTGGGGAGTGCACCGCTCTAGTTGTTATCATCCGTTGCTAATGTCACCCTTTTCTTTGTCACATTGTCAAGTCCTCCAGCTAAATAAATGCAATGTAGATTGAGTATTGTTCTGGATGTAATTATTGAAAAGGGTTCCAGTTGACTTAACTCTATGGGCTGTTTATTTAAAGCCCTCCTCTTCTGATGATAGAGAAAGAGAAAGAGAGAGAGAAGGAGAAAGAGAGGTTCTTATATAATGACAGGAATTCACAATGGAGCCAAGCTGAATGACAATTCCCCCCCTCCCCAACAAACAACCCCCCTCCTCTTCCTCATTACTGTTTTACTATTGGGAAACTTGCCTCGTCTCAAATAGCCTCTAGTATTATTCCTTTTCCCCCGCCTGCTCTTTTTTTGTTCTTCATTCTTTTACTGAAAACATATTAAATCATGTTTCCTCGTACACAGTATACACCCTGAGAATAAGTCTGAGTAGATAATGAGAGGCTCTTCTTTGAGGAAATACACACAGCAACTTTGATCTAGAATGGCATGCAATTCATTGCCTGACCCAATTCCCAATCTCTTGATAAGATGGGTTTTCTCTTTCTCTCTCTCTCGCTCTCCCTCCTTTGCTCTAACCTTCCCGCAGAACTCACTTAAATGGGAACTTGCTGTCCCATTAAAGATACATTTAAAGCCAAAGATGTCATCCATTTCATTCTGCAGGGGGAGGATATGTGTGGTTGGAAACGCTGGAACTCTCTCCGTGTGTCCCTCTTTCTCCCAGTCGGTGACAAACCCTGAGATCTCTGATCACAGCTGCGCAATTGAGTTTGTGTCGGACAGAGCTGCGTGACAAATGAAAGTGGCCGTCATAGTAGATAGAGTATCATCACCTGGGTGTAAGAGCTTTTAAGCTCGCTCGAGGGGAGTGAAGGAGACATGGAGAAGGGGTTCTCTTGTTTGTGGATATGGCAGCTGTATTGCTCCAACCAAAAGATAGTTGATTAAATTTGCTCCCCGTGGTATTTGCACATTTCGGGATTCTTGCAGAGCAGCTTGTTTTTTTACTTTCAGAATTGACTGCGCCATAAGTGGATTGACCCCCGAAACCCAGCAGTAGCCTTTCATTAGTCAGGATGCAGACAGCGAACAGGGTTTAGGGTCAATCCATCACGACACAAAGGGGATCAACATGGCACAAACTTGTCTTAGGGGACACTGTTGCACCCGACGTCACAGTCATCACGTTTTCAACTTCTCTTCCTCATGACCGGGATAATTCGGAGGGGCCAAAGCTTCAAATAACTTCATCTCTGGCCCTTTAGAGCTTTTTTTTATTTGCGATAGCTTTTCTTTTTGCAAGCCCTCTGTTGTTTTTTTTGATAGTCAAAAGAACCAATTTGGGGTTTTTTGACAAGGAGCCCCTCTGAATAATTCCTTCATGTATTACAGGACCTATTAAATGCAAACTTTTCAATCTGGCAATCAATAAGGCAGGCAGCTTTCCCTGGCCCCGCGCCAGACACATTAGGGCTGCGAGCGATGGTTGCTAGGGAGCTGAGCCTGCTCAGGGGAAAGAATGTTTAATGTAATAGAATCACATAAATCAACTGGAGGAAAGTGCTTGTGTTGTTTCTTCTCTTCTCTTCTCTCCTCTCTGTTTAACTGAAAACATTTAATATGGGTGTGTGTTTTTGAAAATCTAGTACAGCCCCCACCGCCCCCACCTCCTTCTGTCAACCGCAAGAACATCTGGGATGAAATTAAGCTAAGGGAAGTTGAATTTTCTCAGTGTTTATGTGTGTATACGTCCTTATGAGTGTCAGTATATGTGCGTGTCTGTGTGTGTGTGTGTGTGTGTGTTTGTGTGTGCACGCTTGTTTTTATACACATGGCTGTGTGTCCTCAAACATTGGGTCTCACACTTGAATACATTGAGGTGAGAATTATATAAATGTTTCTTCTTCTTCTTTTTCATTTTTTTATTTGTCACAGGCCACTGCCCCACCCTGCTGAAATGAATGGGGCACTTTAGTGCTTTACTATAATTAAGAACAGGAGCCAGCATGCATGGAGGGCTCTCTTTCACTCTCTTTTCTACGTCTCACTCCCTGTGAGTGTTACCCTCCCTCCCGCTGCCCTCTCTACAGTCTCAGCAGAACATCTCCTCTGGGTGTTACTGCCCTTTTGTGGGAATATGATTATTTTAGAAGAATTAGTGCACAGTCGTGGCCTGTGAATGTAGGATGTGTCTTAAAGTCATACTCCAACCCGCTGTATCTGATAACGCAGAATCGTTTGTAATATCAGATAGTCCAGCAGATGTGATCAGCTTGAATCTTTGATATGTATAATGTGTTTAGATTAATAGAAACTTCTCAAACTACTGCAGCATAAACAATAATCCACTACATTTTGGAAGCTCATATTTTCCCGCTAGTGTTGCATTCTTCTGCTCCTCGGTTCGTCACTTAAACTCTCGCAATAAACATAACACCAGACGCAGGACAGCTGGAGGTGTGTGTTAAAAAGAGAAATATGAAGAATGTTAAAGTTGAATGTTTGGATCGCTCCGAGTTTACAAATGAACAGCAAAGAAGAGGATCATCCCGCTGTGTGTCTCGACGGAGAGTTGATTAATTTCCACTCTGAGAGCTTCTCAGTGGAATATATTATAACCATGTGTGCGTAAACAGTTGCATCTTTACACATTCGTCACATAGCAGCGATAGCAATCATGTTGTGTTTCTGGCCACCTGGGAAAATATATTTACTCTGGTTTTGTTTTCAGCAAATCTTGAGAAAACATCTCTGAAGCTGCTAACCAGTTAGTTTCCAACTGGTTCTGTCTTTTATCTGGTGCTGAGTGGATTTCTACTTTTTCTCAAAAATCGGCACGAATTAGAGCCAAAACAGGGAAGTTGTGGACCGTAAAATCAAAACAATAAGCCGAAAGATGCTGAAACCATCCATAAAGCTGATGGGTAATCGACACCCATGCATAATCCATTCAAATCATTGTTATTAAACTCTAAATGCATTGTTTAGCTAGATCATAAGGATGTATCAATAAAAGAAAATGCATCACAATGAGAAAAACTTGTTTGCATAATTGGTGAAATTCACAAACATGATGACACTATCATGATAGACAGTTCAGCCACATCGCCACATCTGACCCTCAAAAGATATGTTTGAGGTATCGATTCGTAAAGTGTGTTGTGTGCATTGTGTCTGTGTGTGAGAGCACAGCTTGCAGCTGACATGATGAGCAGAGGAAAGGCGAGTCAGTGTCTGTGACCGATGTGGGGATGATGACGGACGGCCACCGAGTCATTTGCAAACACATTTGTACGTTACTCAATAAGGATCAATTAAATACATCTGTAATATCAGACCGATTCTTCTCCCTTTGAGCAACATAGGCTAAGTGCCCGTGACACACTGTGTGATCGCTCTGCTTTGTCTTGCACCAATACGGCGATTTATTGATGCCGCGTTGTCCGCATGATTAACAAGGCTTGTGTTTACAGCACAAACTAGCTCACAATTAGCGAAATGTTCTCGCACATTGTGTTTTATCCCAAAATGCAGTAGTCATTCACAGATTGGACAAGCGATGAATCATGCAAATTCAATGAGTTTATCTCATTGTTTTGTTTAATTCTCCCCCCCCCCCCTCCCTCCCTGACACACCGTGTCCATTCGGTGTCACTGACAGATGCTGTTCCCTCTTTATTTGGTCAGGTTTCAATAACATGAAACCAATAGGCAGATCGGGCGCCTGCTGCTGCTTATGTGGACCCCTCTCAGTGTCATGTCCCTCTCATTGACAAGTGGGAGAGAGAGAGAATGTGGATGAATCAGAGACGTGTTATATATTATGAGAATAGACTAAATGGAAACAGGGCGACCTCAGAGATCAATACGCCTGCAGGACGGAGCGAGAATACCAAACGAGAACATCCTACTCTCGCCGTTCTCCCACTTTATTTTTCTCGTCTCCCTCTTTTCTTCCCCAATGGGTTACTTCGATGCTGTTTTTTTTTTCACCTTTTTTTTCTTTGCTTTGCTGTAAAGAAAATACAAAAAAAAACTAATATGAAAGTGACATTATTGGCTCTGGGTTACATGCCTCGCCATTTTTCAGCCTAGTGAGTGATTTAAGAACTTCAGCGGGTGACAGCGAGCAGGAGAGTAATGGTTTTCAGCTTTTTCCTGCGCGTCTGTGACAAGAGAAATGAGCATACTTGCCTGAAAGATCTTGTCAGAGCTTGTGGGCAGTTTGAATATTTGGACGCTTGGCTGAATGTAAATTACACAATATACATGAATCACATTTAGGTTTTAATTAGCCAGCGCAGATCTGCTTTTAACTGTCAGCAGCCTTCATAGTACGACGTCGTTCAGTCCAAACTTGCAAAGCTGCTGTAGAAATTCTCCATTAAGAGCGGATCGGGCTTTTTATTTTTATTCTGGATTGGAATTCAATGATATCAATGATGTTTCATCCGACATCGCTATATCTATTCATCCAGCAGAGCAGCTGCTTCAACCACAACTAATGACTTTCATGTCATATGCACATTTCTGAAAATCTGATTATAATGAGTAATTTATCATGCTTGTTATGGAAGAGATTTTTTTTTCTTCTTTTTTTTCTTTTCCTGGAGTAATCACACAACATATCCTTTAATTCTTTCTGGTGTAACGCAGTGTCAGAGCCTCTGCTCCAGCCTCTCTCACATACAGTTGGGCTGCAGTACTCATGTGGGTTTCTTTTAAGGCAGAGCTGGCTCACTGGAATATTTCCCTCTCAAATATCAAATTCTTCCTGCGTTGTTAAATATATTTTTGTTATATTCATGAGCCAAATAGTGTTCACATATATAACAGAATGTTACTTTTACTACGTTGGAGTAGACTGAGATCTGTATTTTACTGTGCAGTGTCTCGTGACGGCTTCTGTAGCTAATGACTCTACCGTGCTGCGCTACAGTGTGGGCCAATATTTGTGTTTTTAAAATGACTATGTTATCACTTTTGGGAGTTTTAGCACATTAATTAACTAGGAATACTTTGGACTTGACATCTGCACCAAGACATTTTTAGATGTATTCTCCCTATTATTGTCTCATTCAGGGCTATTATGTTGATTAATTTTACTACAACAATTGTTTAATGTACTCAAGTTTGACCCTGAGTCAACTCGCCTGCTTTGTCTGGAAAAATACAACAAATATTCAGTTGAGGATATTCAATTACGAGAAAAGCAACGAATCCTCCCATTTGAGAAACTGCAGACAGATGTTTATGTATGGAATTTTGGCTCAATAAGTCAATGAGACAATCCTCAAGAAGTCAGTCAGTCAGCTATTGTTTCTGCACTTGTTTCATTTCATGCCAGCGCAACAAGAACATCAACTTGCAAAGATTCAAAAACTGATTTTACAGCATTTGAAAGTTATTGATTTGCGTGATTTCGAAATACGACGATGAGTTCAAAGGACATTTTGTTTCAAAGAAATGAGGACCGTCGGCTGCTGAAAGCATCTAATTCATTAGTATTTTGAGAGGAAGACAGACAGGAAGCAGACACATGATTTTATTTCATCATGTTTTGCGTTAAAACGTTGCTGTCTGGCAGATGGTTCTCCATTTTCCTGTTTCCTCAAATGCATCAAAGAAGAAACATTTATTATAGCATTTATTCTCTGTGATGTATGACTAGATGTATTATTAGCAACATTTAAGTCTTTTGTGAACACAAAACAATGGTTGCCTGGAAGCCAGTAAATCAATACAATCAAATCTAGAAGTCTGGTCTTTGACTCTTTTTGTACAGTTGTTGTTTTTCACGTCTTGAAAGATGAGCAAAAACAAAGCATTGCAAACAAAAGCTCTGCAGTGTAACGACTCATTTTGTTCTCCGTTAGTGCGTCGCTCTCCATCTCTGCTTGTAATGTTTTTTTTTTATTAAAAGAGGTGCTGGAAGAAGAATATTGCGACACCTGAGTGACAGATGTTTGTACGCTTTTGTTGTTGTGAAAATCAAGAGGTATAGATTTCTTTGAGTTCAGTCCCCTTTCATTTGTGTGGCATCTGTTGTATCCCCTGGGCCGGGATTCATACCAAAGCACAATCCCTACAAAGCCACATCAGAAACAATCTCTATTGATTCACGGTAGTTTCTTCAATGCCACATTTGGTCAAAAGCGGCAGAATGTTCTCATGAATAAACAAAGAAAGTGTGTGTAAAAGGCTCTGTGTAGCCAACTGATTGGGAGTTTAAAAGTAGTGCAGGCCACAAATGAGTGATGAAAACTGTCCCTTTCATTTAATTGTCTTCCTGACATTAGAGGGTGGAAGGCGTAAATCTCCAGTGGAAACATACGATCATTGATCCTGACCCATTGCGCCTGCAGTTCAGTCATTTCTGCATTCTTGCTTCAGTCGCGTAAAGCCGGAAATTCTTTATTTATTTTAAGACATGAACTTCTGCTTGCGTTTTAATTTTCATCTTACAAAGCTGGTTCAGTCATGTGTCTTCAGTCTCGGCAATTCGAGTAAGATCAGTCTCATATCCTGTCAGCTCAAGACACTGGGAAACTCATTCATGCCTTTGTCGCTTCCTGATTACGTTATTGTTCTGCACTTTTGATTTAAGTAACTCAGTCATACCTGCAGGGTTCGTACGGTCATGGAAAACCTGGAAAAGTTATGGAATTTTAAAATGGTCATTTTCAGGCCTGGAAAAGTCATGGAAAAAACTTAAATCACAAACGTTTTGGAAAAGTCATGGAAATGTGTTATAATCACATGTTCATATACGCCAAGTTTGAAATAATTCATATGTTTTTGAAAGGAAGACACTCAAAATATAAGCCGGCATACGCTCTCATACTATCGGTGCAATTATTATTTTTTCCCGTTGCAAGTGAACGCACCTTAACTGGAAAGTTCGCTGGCCATAGCAACGGTAGCTCAGGAAGCGGTCATGATAATGTAATTTGTTTCATTTAAGGTGTATTGTATGCTTTGTAATTCTCATTGTTTGAATACTACATTTTCAAAAATGTTCATGTATACACCGAGATTTCAGTTTGGTCCTGGAAATTTGGTTTAATGCCATGAAAAAGTCATGGAAAAGTCATGGAAATCCACTGGTTAACATGTGTAAGAACCATGTACCTGGAGCCTCTGCAGCTTGAACACAGTTCTGCTACCAGACTCTTAAATAAGAATACATCCATGCAAATATCCCTCCTGTTTTCGTTTCATTCAATCAGTGCATTTAAGAATAGATATTTTAAACAACATACATGTCAGAAGCTAGCAGAAGACACACAAACAACTGCAACAATCACACAATATGACAAAATAGATCAAGGTCCTTCAGCTGTCTCTGACTGATGACATTTTAGACAGAAAACATTATTCAATTAAGCGTGTTTCCCTTTAATGCTACAGAGCATGTATTGTACGGTATAGTACAAAATAATGTACATAACACTTACTCTACTTGTATCAGTTAACTGTTTGATGTATATTGCATTAGAATGTATCCAGTGAGTGGTTATAACATCAGCGGAGCTGCAGAGCAGAAATGACCCTGACACTATTGTAGTATATGAGGTCAACAACTTGCTTTACAGCTTGTTCTGAAAATAATCTGCCACGCCACAGCTGCTTTATCAACACACTGCAATGAGCCGTCTTACAGACAGACGGAGAGAATAGATCCTGAGAGAAGGAGAAATAAATTGTATAATGTTCTCCGTGTCTTTCAGCTCTCTGGTGATGCAGCCGCAGCCCCGACCAATTAGAAACCTTACGTAAAGATAAGGACGCCCTTTATTTTGAAAGGTCAGCCGTGAGAACAAAAGGATTTTTAAAAGTGTATATATTATCAATGTACATCACGCGCAATAACGCTCGCACACACACACACACACCGACACACACACACCGACACGCATACCGTACGTCTTTGTACTGTTATTAATGCCCTGCGGCTCTCTTTCCAAATTGAATCTAATCAAGTGAAATGCTGCGAGGGTCCTCTGGAGAAAGAGCAGGTCTGACGGTGACCGCTTACAATAAAATCCCTGACATTTTGAAACCAGGCTCGCTCTCCCTCTGAGCTGTAATTGCATACGACAACAACTGGCACAATCTTTGATGAATGTGTCTCTGCAGTGTGCAGTAATATGCAAGTGCAAGTATGCAGGAATATGTGTTATGTTTGCACATTTGTGGGGTTAGTGGCAGCTACCTCTGCATATGTGTGTGTGTGTGTGTGGTTGTGCGCGTGTTGGATGAATGGTTTTAATAATTTCTTTTGAAGTGGTCGTCATATTGGAGAATAGTGGAACTAATTACGCTGATTGTCGGGAATGCAGCTGCTGTTACTATGAATGGTGTCCTTCCTGTCCTGTTTCTGCTGCACATTTGAGCCTCCAGCTTGATACAATAACACCAAAGAGGGAAAATACGTTTTTGTATGCCTGTTTGCGTGCCTTCTTTTGAGTGGCGGGGGAGAAAAGCTTGCTAGTTAGCCAACCCTGAAATATTAACTTTCCAGCAGAAATCATGAATGTCAAGCCAAGGGCTTTCTAGAAGAAGACAGGACAGTGAATAATTAATGTGGAAATTGTGTTTCAAACTGCCTGACTCTGCTTCATCAACTGTTTGAACCGTGTAGTCGGCTTTGTAAGCCAGAAAAATATTAGCACTCTACATTCAAACTGTCTCTGAGAGCAAATGAAGGAACAATGCACATGCAGAAGTTGTCTATGTGTTACGATTTGGCCAATTCCCAGTCATTGTGCAGTGCTTTATGGTGTTGAATCACCTCTACTAAGGTCATGTGTCATTGTATTATCATATAATCACCACCGAAAGATAAGAAACAATACGCCCCTTAGAGCTTTGGACCAGAGACACCATATTTTTCCATGTTATTTGGTCATATAAAGCCACCTTATATTTATATATCACATATTAGAGCACAATGAATCAATCAATTAATGATCAATCAATCGAGAAATAGTTGACAGATTAATCAATGATGAAAATCAGACATATTTTACATAATTTTAAATATCTCTTTTGTGCATGTGGTTACATGTTATATTATTCACCTTCTGTGTTTACGGTGAATAAGATTTAATCCTGTTTTATGGCAAGAGTGTTGAAAATGATGCAGACAAAATTAATGAGATTTAGTTTAACATTACAACTCCTGAAACTAACACAAGGGAAACATTGTGTATAATATTGTCTTTAAAACATTGTCTTTAAAACGTCTGCCTGAAACACATACTAATTGAGCATGTTTTATATTTGTATTACTGTGTGTGGGGGTAGTTAAATGCAATTGTAATTGGAATCAGGAACATGTAGCCTTGACAACTTACTTTTATGTGTATAATATCTACATATAGACAGCATTGAGAAAAGCTTTTAATAGAAGCAAAACCAAGAGGCTACATGCATTAACATTTATAGTCGGCTGGTTCTGTATTTGTAATAGAAGCAGTATAATGCCAGGGTAAATGTCATGAGCATATATTGGTAATGAATACAGAGGAGACTGTCTTGGTATTTCATGCTATCATAGATGTCTTCCGAATCACATTTCGCTGTGAAGACACACACACACTCACAAGGTGAAAATAATACCTGCGTCACAGCCGGTGAAAAAAAAACATTCCAGAGCAACGAGTTCATCGCCGAGTCCTGTAAATGTATTTGGTAGATTTTCCTGTTGGTTTAATATTAACAGTTTTATTTGTCTATCAGCATTTCTTCCTGTTTTTATGGGCGTTGATGGGGTCAGTTCACTCTATCATTGCTGCCCAGAGGGTTCCTTTGCCAGTTAGTGGTCAGTCACAGGTGATAATGCCTCACTCGAGTTCACATACCGTTAGTGGAATATCAATTACACCCCCACATCAGAAACAACAGACCCGGTGTGGTGGTAATGTCTGGCTCTAATGGGACGTTTCCCAACCACTTAAGTAAAACAGGGAGCCTTGTTATAAACCAACGGTGCCAGATTATTATTATTATTACACTAGAGGTCATAGATCTTAAAGCAAGATGGAAAGCTGTCAACCAAAATATCAATCATCGAGAGCTGTTTTTGTATTATTAACCAGTCTGGTTAAATGTATTATTACCACGAGGAAAGGGAGTCACGGTGAAACAGCAACTTTCAGGCATGTTGCTTCTTGTATGTGATGCATTTCCTGAAACAGGTGGAGAGATCACCGTGATGGGACATCCGGGAGCAAGAGAGATGAATTGATGTTGTATGGGAACTGTTGAAAAGTCAGGGTAATACTTGGTTGGACGAGGCAGCATCGAGCCAAGATGTATTGCTTCCCGGCAATTATAGAAAATTCATGAAAAGAAATGTTTTGGCATCTCTGAAAGCAATAATTCATGAAAGGTTTATTTGTTGTTGGCATTTTTCACATTTAGCTTTTTTGAAAGGTATGGGGTACTTAGTGAAAATGGCAGCACAAAAGAATACTTAGCTTAAGATCTCAAACATTACAGGCAACCTTGCATTGTAAGGCCAATTGTAAGGCCAAAAAATAATCGTCGTGAAGGAATGATCTATGAGAGAAAATGAAGTCATCAAATCCGAGGAGAAATATAATAGAGTGAATGTGCGATTTAAAAATTAAATTCTGCCATTCTCTACAAATCTTACAGGAGGGGTTCGTACGGTCATGGAAAACCTGGAAAAGTCATGGAATTATAAAATGTTTATTTCCAGGTCTGGAAAAGTCATGGAAAAAACTTAAATCACAAAAGTTTTGGAAAAGTCATGGAAATTTGTTATATCCACATGTTCATTTACGTCGAGTTTAAAATAATTCATATGTTTTTGAAAGGAAGACTCAAATTATAAGCCGGCATACGCCAAGTCCAAATAGATGGATTTGCACATAAAGGATAATAGTTTGATTAATAGAATACATTAATAGAAACATTTTATTTTTTTTAGGAATGTTTATTCTCTCTCATTCATTTTTTCCATTTAAGGTATAATGTATTCTTTGTAATTCTCATTGTTTGAATACTACTTTTTCAAAAAGTTTCCATGTACACAACGAGATTTCAGTTTGGTCATGGAAATTTGATTTAAAGTCCTGGAAAAGTCATGGAAATGTCATGGAATTCCACTGGTCAACATGTGTAGCACTTGAATGGCTCTTATTATGGTACTTTTGTAGTTTGACTATGTTGAGGAAATGTTACTTTCTGTATTCTTGTTGTTCTTAGTTTGTACTCTAGGTTGAAATGCACTTATTGTAAGTCGCTTTGGATAAAAGCGTCTGCTAAATGACATGTAATAATGTAATGTAATGTGTACGAACCCTGTATAAAAGAATACTAAAAGCGATCTATTTCCCTGCAAAGAGTTCCTTCATGTAACGTTCATGTCTGTATTTTGTCTTTTTCAGGCCAGGAGGAGGATGGGCGGAAGGTTCTGGTCCTCAGTTACCCCCAGTATTGCCGGTTCCGTTCCGTGGTGGCGCGGCTCAGAGAGCAGCCGTCCTCGCTGCTCATCGACCACACGGTGCTCGCGCTGGGCGGCATCGCTGCGTTGGACGGCAGCACGAAGATCCTGTACTGCCGGGACACCTTCGAGCATCCGGTCCTGCTGAAGAACGAGAGCGTCTGCGACGAGTTCGGTGAGTTCGGCCGCCGGCGATTGCGATCGTAGCCTTTGGGATAGATATCCTATTAGCTCATCTGAAAGGTCAACGGCCATTACTGTGGCTGTTTATGAGGTTTGGAGTGTTGCACATTGAGCCCATGAAACATCAAACCACTCTTGTCCTGGGCTCTGGACGCACTTAAAAACTCATTCTCACAGTACGGTTCATCTCTAAGTTTCAATTATGGCATTTTGGTTATCCTGACTATTTCTTGAAGTCTGCTTTTCGTGTGAAAAGTACAGTGTTTTGCTCTTCTCGGGCCAAGCGATTTGCGCTCGAGATCGTTTGAAATTCAAATTTGTGTAATGGCTTGCTGTCAAAATGAAGAGCATCAAAGGGCAAACAAAACTACCGCAGCGAGTTTCAAAGACAAATGCAGTTACTGTCCTGAGATAAACATGCAAACAACTAACAGCATTTCATAAGCTGAGAGGAACGGCCCTGTTTACAGTTCTCCTTCCATGCGATGACGACTCGTATCATCTTACACATCAGGGTCTGCTCCCAGGTCTTGGATACTATAGCACATGAGAAAAAAAAGTTGTCAATCCTGTTGTGTGAAAATCCCATAAATTGCTTGAGGTGGAGTCAGCATCAGTTATGTGTACTACATGGACTACAAGTTTGAAAATGAAAAACACCTGGCGGGGGTGGAATTAGAAAGAAGTGAGCTCGACAGACCTCTGCAGCCCGATACTCAGCTCTGCCTGCAGCTAGCATATTGAGGCTATATTAGCCGCTACTAGCATAACAAACCTTCATATCCCACAGAGCTATTTGTGGTCAACTTGCTTTGTGGCTAATGTAGGCGTAGGCAAATGTATATACCGTATCTGGTTGTCCTGTATCAATTGTTATGCTTTTGTTTTTGGGGTCTGTTGTAGGAGTGCAAAGCTAAAGCAACAGTGGATTCTTTTAAATGAAGTCATTTAGCTTAAGACGTACAGCAATTTTCTTATTTCATAAAGGAACACTTCATTTTTCAGTTTTCTTGAAAAAATCTGGTAATTTGGAGAAGTGCATGTTTTTCACGACGGCTTTTATAAAACTATACGATCTCACTTGTGTTGCCTCGGAAATAAATAAATGCAACACAGACAAAATAGTGATAAACAGAAGATGGTATTCATATCTTTGTTGTTTATTATTCTCTATGAGGTCGTCAATGCTTCATTTTCCGTCCATTCCTGAATTGCGTGTAGATCCTAAGTTTCTGTGCTGTGGTCTTATTTCAGTGGTCTTTCTTTTGTTTCTGAACATTCATTTGAATGTTTATTGTAGTTAATTAAGACTAAATGATATATTATACCATGATTGATCATTTGTTCTCATTATGTTCTTCATTTGTCTTTGTGTTTATGAACACAAGTGACCACCATTCAAACACATTCACTAGTCACACCTAAGAAAAACATTTTGTGGTTCCAATGAGGAATTCTGAAGTGCTTGAACATGTCTATTGGCCTTTCTCAGTGCTTTCACCACCGCTCATGAATCCACACATTTTATTAACCCCGAGCTGGGCTAAAACAAAGGAGTAATGTGATTCATCTCTCTTTATATTTCCTCTGCTCGGTAGCACAGTGGAGCTCAGCGGGCTCTTGTGCAGCATCAATTTGACATTCACCGTAACGGCTCCTCTGGTCAAAAGTCATTGTTTTTCTTTTCCTGTAAATTTGCCAGTAGGTAATTGCATTTTAAGAGAGCAGCAGAGGTGAGACCAGAAGGGAAAACGGTTTTAGGCATTGGAAAATAAGTTATGAATAGTAACGCTAACATCCTGTGGCTGCTATTGCTCATTCACTTGGCTGAATAATGCCATTCCTCTCCGTGAGACACATTTAAGCTAAAGGTTTATTTTCCAAACCCAAGGGAGTTCTTTTTTCTCTCTTTCTTTACTGAGGCAACCAGATTTCTAATGTTATTCACATAAAGGTTTACTAGATTCTGGAGCAGGTTTTTATTTCCGTTTGAATTGCTGCTTGGTGATTTGTTTGAAAAACAGCAGAGGTAAGTAATTTCCACCACTCTGCCAAGTGAACTAAGGCCTCAAGGGCGTCTCACTTATTAGCCACAAACACACACGTGAATGTTTGCACATATGTGCTTAGAAACATACACAACTGCTGAGCTAAGTTCTCCTGCCATTTACAGGCTGCATATGAAAAAGCAGCTATAAACGCCGTATTAAATCCACCTTTATTAGGATAAATACCAGCTCTGTGGACACGTAAGGGGTGATACTGTGCAGCTGTGAAATATAAAAAAGTTTAAATTGATCTGGGGAACAATTTTAAGACTTTCTTCTACGCTTCTTTCGATGCTAATTCTGACCTTTTGGATTCAGCCAAATCTGCTGTGGCAGCTCTAATAGCCGTCCGTCTTGTCTAAGATAATTCATAAAAGTGTGTCAGGCTACCTCAGGGGGTAAAGAAGGCTGAGGGAGAAGAAGAAAAAAGTGCTATGGCAGGAATTTAGCAAGCCTGTTGGTAGAGTATTGTGTGAAATGTAGCCTTCATATGAAAGCCTGCTGGTCTATTTTTAATAGTCTGGTTATGGTTTCAACACAGCCCTGCAGTCGGTGTGCATACAGCGTAATCACGTACAGATAATCATGCAAACAGCAGCATACTCTTCTTTGATTATGTGCAGTTTGTGCGCTTGTGTATTCTTTGGAGGTAGGTAATGAAACGGCATTCTCCGGCTCCTGTGTTCCCACTTTACAGGATGATGTAAAGGTTGTCCCTGGTATGACGATGACAGTTGCCTGAGTCTGTGCTTTCTCCATTTCATCTATATTCTTGTGTTTTCATCCACGTCGCCGCCGTGCTTTTCAACCGGCTCGAGCTAAAAACCGCAGTTGCGTCAGTTACCAGATCTTAAGTCCTGTGATCCATATTCATGTTCAGCATCCCCTGTGACCCCTGCAGCTGCTGCCCTCACGGGGAATGACACAGTTTTTGTTTATAATTATCATGCATTCTCTGCCAGCGTGGATTGATTATACCCACTCTACTTTGTGTGTCCCCAATATCATTTCATGCCGGGAGTAATTTTTACCGCTGCACAAGAGCTCACTGGGACATAGAGTGCTTATTGAGGCCTCGCTGACGCACTGATTGAACAACAAGCTTTTATATACATCTAAGGATAAAGGAGATATATTCTGTACTGCACTTTCATAATATTGGCAGTATTCTGGCTCCTCCGCTGTGAGAAGCAGCCAGAAATAGTTTGAGTGGGCCAGGTCTTTGCTGTGCTGAATGACAGATGACAAGATTTCAGGTTTTGTTACTATCTGTCACGGCTCTGTCGAGTATTACTCACAGTCATCTGGCATGGGTACTAAAAAGCAATCATATAAACATTTGCAAGCTCAACCTAGAGGGGCTGTGTATGATATATTTAAGCAACAGCTACTCATTTGGGCGTCTGTTAAGGAAAATATTATGACCGACATATTTCCCATTTTCTCTTATTCTGAAGTTATTCTCCCAAACGGCTGACCTTCCCCTTCACTTCCCTCCCCCACTCCTCCAGAAACCTAACACTCCTTATGTGCACATTGCTTAAATCAACAGTATTCTGAAAGTTAGTGAGGCAATCAAGTTTGAGGCAAAGCAGTTGAGTTGAGTCCCCCTCTGCCCCCCTTCCTCATACTCTTTTTCATTTGTCCTATATTCCCCAGGTTTCTTCCTTGGCTCAGAAACTATATATTTCATGCTCAGCTCAATGTGTTTTGTTTGAAATATCTATCGCTCTGTGCTAGTTTGATTTTTATTAAAAAGAAACATTTTGACTGCAATCCTTTGGAATCCTTTTTTTTCTAATCCTACAGGGAAGTACACAAAGAAAAAATATTCATTGCTTCAGTATATTAACATTGTCCAGATGCACTGATGAGAAACAGTATTGCAGTCTATATTTGTAATGTGGTGCGTGTGTGCTAGTCTGGTACATCTGTGGCTTCTCTGTGTGTATTTACGAGGGTGTTTTCTGCATGTTAGTTGCATCTGTTTTTAACGGCGGGGGAAAAAAGAATTTCCTGTTCAGTCACTCGTCCTCAAACTGAAACTGATACTGAAAAAATACTTCACATGAGTAAAAGAGGTGGGAGGGGGGGGGGGGAGAAAAGACAATCCAAAAAACAGTAAACTAGTAAACTTGCTTAAATTCTAAACCTGTACTTATAGATAACATCTATAAAAACATGCAGTCCTGCTAGCTTGATTGGGTTGGGTCACCAGATGAACATACAGGCTGATGTCATTGTTTCCACAACTTGAACCACTTTCTCTCTCGCTCTTTAAACATGAAATCAGATTAGATGTAATATGCATAGGCCAGTATCGTCCCATGACAGCCCCGTCTGTTAATGTAATAGGCAAACTGCTTGCTAAGCTCGTGTTTTCCCATCTCCTCTGCAGATTTGTGTTAACCACCAGCCCATGAATTTTTCATCGTCCATATGTCGATGCAATACAGAGGCCATAGAGGAGAAATTTAGAGGAGAAAAGAGCTCACTCTGTAGCTGCATAGTCACATTTTATAAGCAGGTCACGGTCTCTTTATAACAATAAACTGGAGATCTGTTTAAAAGACTCTTGTTTAGTATGTTGTCATGTCCTTAAACATCTGTAAAATAATGGTTTGACACTAAAGGAAAGATACACGCTCGGCTGCTCTTTCACAGCTTTAGCAGTATCACTTAACATGCGTGTGACGTGCATTAACACACTGTGAACAGGATGTGTCTTATTTATTGCCTTACCATTCATGGTATGCAGCGGCTTTATGGATGCCACAGTGCAGTTTTAACTAAAAGCCCTTTTATTCTCTGGCATTAGCAGCATTAGCAGGACTCTATAGCTGAATGAGACCCAATTGTCCCAATCATTTCTATGATCTCATCAGCAATATTGCTTTGCATTGCCGCTTATGTATTTTTAGCAAACATCGCAGAGAGATAAATAAGTATCTGACGTTCAGTGAGACTCTTTTCAGAAGAGTTATTCACAGTACAGAGGTTTGTCAGTGAAGCAGAGCTGCTGGTCGAGGATAATTGCCCTGCAGAAGAAGAAAGCGCATACTCAGTTCAGTTACAGGATCATAACATGTCATCCTTTTTGTCTCTTGAACAGTTAAGGTTTCATTTCCTCACTAAAATCTCCCTGGACAGCCTCTCTCTGAATGTCCAGCTGTACAAATATAAATTGGAGAAGTGAAGTGTTGATACACCCAAGAAGAACAATTCAACTGTATATATATATATATATATATATATATCGCCACACGCTCACAGCAATCAGCTCAAATGGAGCAGTAAGTGCTAATTCGATCTTTATTTGCCCTGGGTTCTGCCTCTCAGGCCACTCTCCATCCTGACATGTGCAGAGGATGTGCTTGCAGCCTGAGACACAGTCGATACTTTAGGTTGAACAAATGTAGTTAAAATAATAAATGTAAACAATAACGATTAAAAAAAATCATTATTGCTTTTAATTATTATTTTTTAACAATCAAATATTTAATATTGATTTGATAGTGTTAATGGGCTCCGAATTAATATGATGTGAATTTAAGTAGGGATTATGTATAAATAATACAGTAATTTACACAGCATGCTTATTTTCATTTTCTGCAAAGCAGGATATTACCAGTGGCATGAAAATGTGTTATTTTTTATATTTATATAATCATGTAAACTGCAGGAAGTAACATGTGCACACTTTTAAGTCTGGAAACCAAACCTACACCCTTCAATATTTATTTATTTTAGAGATTTCCTCCCTTTTCAGGCAGTTTTTTTCATTTCACTTCTGTATAAAAATCTGTTTTCAGCAACATAACATCTACTTTATATAGGTGATCCAACACAGGGAACCATTTAGACAGCTTTTATTGTCACACTATCATCATATGTTATTGCAGCTGTGAGTGTTTTGAAATCGCTCCCCATTGCTGCATTTGGGGAAACTCCGACATCCAAGACTTTATATTATCAGCCAAGTTGGAAACATGTTAAATAAAAGTAACGACCAAATAGACATTATCATATTTGGTGTGTTTTTTTTCCAGGGTATAATTTTCTGTCAACACATCATAGCTCATGAATGCAGTGTTTTGTTTCCAGACAATAGAAGGTCAGGGTGTCCTCAAACACACCACCAGAGACACTTTTCAGACTTGTTTCTGCTTGTAACTGCTGAACTACACGATGTTAACATTGACAACATAATAAAGGTGGTGAAATGTTGACTGTGAAGAGTGATTCATCAAGTACATTTCATATCTCTGCATGTTGATTTCCGTAGCAAATTGAAACGTCTCGAATGTAGGATATGAATAAAAGACTCTATGTCGTAAAAGTATTTTTTTTTTATGTGAATATAGCTGCCAGGTAATTTGACAGGTCATTATCAGGCATGGAGGTAAATAAAAAAAGAGTTGCGTGGTTTAAAACTCTCATAAACTACAATAGCATGTTATTAATTACTTTCCCACTTCAGCTGACCAGACCGGCTTGACCTCATTCATAATTGCTTCGATGGTTATTCCATTAATACACTTGTCAAATGTGGAAGAGCCACTGTTGGTGAGCGTGGTTTAAAATCCGGCAAGATTATGATTTATAAAAAAGATACTGTGGGTTGTGTAGCTGGAAAAGATGACAAATCGAGAGTCATATCTTCACAACATTCCAAATGTGAGTATGATACAACTCCTGAATGTCCCCGATAGAAATTACAGAACAGCATGTTGCAACCTGAGGAGAACACATCTGACTCATCGGTGTAACTGTAGATGCTGTTTACAAAGTCTGTCTCTGCTTGTGAGGCTGGTGTAGAAACGGCTCACGGGTTGCCGGGTTAAGTGTCGAGCTCCTTCCCACATGTCTGCAGGTGGAGGCTTGTTGCCGGTTGTTGTTTCCGAAAAGGAGCGTGTGTAATTTAAGTGACGACAACAATCATTGTCCCGCCGCCGTGACACGATGGCAGCGAGGATTAAACGAGAAGATTTCTGTGTTTTTTTTCAGACATTTGGAAAGAAAACGCCTACAGTGTCACTGCTGGCAGCTGCTTTCAAAATGTATTTAAGAAAGTGTTAATTTTCTTTTTTATATGCTGCTACTTTCATATGAATTAAAATATCAAAAGCAGGGGAGAACTTGTGGGTTTTAAATTACTTGTAGATTATTTTAATAAACTGACTGAAAATACAATACATTCGCTATAACCAAGAAAGAAATTACCAAAAGATGAAAGTATCCAATGGGCTATTTTGTTATGGGAATGATGATTATTTATAATCACCATGGCTTAATGCTGCGTAGCTTTTCAAAAATGATAAAGTCCCCATGATTGGGCTCATTGGCCGACTCAATCCCATCAAGTGTAAGTAGAGCGTGATCTATTAGAATACATATGTTTTATTGATGTATGGGCTTCGTGTTTATCCTGGCATTCATTTATTTATAGGTCGATGCTGTGATTTTTTTTTTCACCAGTAATGAATAGGATAAGCCTTGAAGCTTATCCACTGCTCCCTTTCATCTCTCCCTCCCTCCCTCTCTCCCCCCCATTTCCTCTCTCTCTCCCTATCTCTCTCTCTCTCTCTCTCTGCTTCTCTCTCCAACAGCCAAATTGAAATACTGTATTTTTAAAGGCCCGGTCCGAGTTGTTGCTGCAGTCTGTCAGTATCAATGATGTAGAAGTGTTTGAAGGTTATCCAATTTTTTGAAAATCCTCCATATTATGTAACTTTCAATGTGTTTTACATTTGCCACTCTCTGAACAACAGGGTGTGAATTTGGGATAGTCCCTCTGCATACATTTCAGGGTGTGAATTTGGGATAGTCCCTCTGCATACATTTCGGCACCACGAAACAATGGCCATTAAGAGCTACTTGCCAACACTGAAATAATATGTTAACTTGCCAGTTATTTACAGCATGTATTGTGCTGTGGCATATTCATTTATTTTCGTCTTGACAGCAAAGATGAGTTATTACCGATGAAATGCTCACAGGGAGATATTTTTGCCTTGGTGGAGTTCAGCCAACATTACGCAGGTTGTGTCTTGTGTGTGTTTCTTAAGCCAAATACTGGGTGATGGTCTGAAGTTCTACAGGGTCAGAGGTCATTGCATTCCTCAGTGTATGTGTCAGTCAGTGGATCTGGGTTAAGCTTAACCCCAGCCGTGTCTCGATGTGATGTGTGTTCATAAGTACTTAACAGGCGACGCTAGCATCATGAGGCGATCACATGAGGCGGACGGAATACGAACAAAAAGAACAGGAAATAAATGATTTTCTCCCTATGATCACCGCTTATTTTGACTATAAATTAAGTCGGTAAAAATACTCTGGTAAAACACGTTACACTGTGACTGCTTACCATAATTTTCTATTTACTCTGAAAATGGAAAGCGGGAGTCGACAGCCTTTATGAGTTTGCGCGGTGGTTCAAGTACACACATTCACACCCCTGTTGAAACACACATCCCAATGAATCAGATGAGAATGATTTCATAATCCGTCGCAATAATAAACTTCTTTGAACAGTTTAATTGGCTCTTCCTGGAACGGCACGGCTCCGCTTCATTTGATCTGATGAAAGAGTAATGTTGCCTCTCCCCAGGGGGAGAATGCACAACGGCGCACAAATAATGAATTAAGAACACTACCCTATTTTTTTTCTATTTCTCCTGATGACTGCCACAATAAAGCAGCACATTTCAAACTGCACTTATGCCACTTCCCCCCCTTAATTGCTTTCATGTTTACTTGCTTATGTATTTAATTCTCAGAGCTTGTTTTAAGTGAAAATAATCCCGATTCCTGGAAGAGTAATGGATTGAGGTCACGTGGAAATTGATTGTCATCTGAAAGCGCCGTAGTCGTCAGACACGATCGTAAAGTGTCCAGAAACATTCCCTACATGTGATTCTGTCAAAGTTCACACTCACTGTGCACTGTTCAGGAAATACTACCACTTTGATAGCCTGCATGGGAAGGAGAGGAATTGGAATTGAAGGCATCTGGTGTGTGTAAAAGCGTAACTGAAGTCGTCTATGCAAAGGAGGGAAAAGGGATATGTAAAATTGAAACTGACAAAGTCATGACGGTTTATGAGAATGTCCTCTCTCCTCGGCTGAGGAGTATTAACAGTGACAGTCTGAAAGGAGAGTCTGTGTACAGCAACAGTATGTCTGCTCCCAGGAATGAGCTCATTACTGTGCAAATACATTATGTATGTGCACATGCACACATTTAACTTAATATTTTTACGGTGAGATGATTCCATGTACATGCCCATCTGCTAATTGTAACCTAACATGCCTGAACCTGATGGCATGAAAACCAAACAATATGAAACCAAAACCAACCTCAGACGAAATTCTACTCAACTCTATCCCTGAAAAATCACTCTCCCTCGTTTAGCTTGGCAAGAAATCCTTTGCACACACACAGACACACACACACACACACACAAACACACACACAGACAGAGACACACACACACACACACACACACACATTTGAACAGTGCCCATAGTCGAGAAAACTAAAAGAACGATTAACACAGTATATTTTATTTCCTGGTAAACAACACACTTGCTGAGATGTGGGCTTGTCTCCATGGCAACGCTAGTCAGAGCGTGCCCGGCGCAGCGTTTTGACAGCTTCCTCCTGATGATGATTGATAATTACTACCTGACTTGTTGTCCCTGTCGCCACAAACATATGGTCGCCGCTGCCCTCCGCCATAGATCTGCCAAAATGTACCCTTTTCTGATAATAGCTTTTTAATGTTGCGTTTTGTTGTGCATGCATAGCAGCCACACTCACACACTCACACACTCACACACACACACACACACACACACTCACACACACACACACACATACATACATGCTCAACCCCACCCCTTTGTAATTACATTTACCACCGCTCACATAGTTGTTGCAGAAAGGAAAGAGGACTAGATAGGAGAAGCAGGCGAGTGGGAGAAAGTCAAAGAAAGAGGTGGAGGAAAGGGGGATTGAATTGATTTCACTTTGAATTGATGTGTTCCTCCCTGTGCTGCTGGATTTAAATTTGACAAATTGTCAGGATTAACACAAAGGAGCAGCGGGTTTAAAAGAAAATATATATATTTTACAGTATAGTCACATAATAAAATATAAACACCGGATAATAGTGCCGCTGTGGTGGGCTGTAGTTTAAAATAGCAAGCGAGACGGTTTATTCATGGGCGCAGTATTTTATTACGCGCTGTGTTCGCATGCATAAAGCTCATATTTAGATGCAATTGGAAGCAATCTTGTTATATTCACAGAGGCCATAGAGGAGGACAACAATCTATAAACATGATTTATCCACTGCACATTATCTAGCGACGCATTAGCATAGTCTCTCTATTGCGGATCTTATTACCTGACTGTATACTGAAACCTCACAATACAACTTTAGACCTGATCTGAATGTTAAGCATCACGCAAACTCAAATAAAAGATTGAAGTGAATTAGTAGTCCTCCTACAGAACAGTACAGTAATGCACATTTAGAATGAGAGCGTATAAAGAGTCCTTTGTTATTTTAAATGCTTTTCAGAATGAGCACCTTTGTATTCCTTTTATTTGGATTTCCTTTCACTCCATCAGTTAAATTGGCCTCAACGACCTCACCTTGCAGGAACAGGAACACTATCCGCAGCCCTCTCACTCATTATCTCTTGGCTTCCGCCAGTTGAATCCAATGAACTTATTAGCCCCAAGTGCTTGATTTTGTACGTCTGTATTTCCAGAAGGGCAGGACGACTTGTTCACTTGCATCCCATCGGTTCATAATAACGCTTGGCGCACCTTCAGCTGCAAAAGCTGCGGCGCTCTGTTGAAACCAAAGTCATTTATAATACTGTGTGATTGAGGTCTGCCACAGGCTACGGCAACAGACAGGCTCTGTGAAGGAGATAATGATGCATGCACACACACAGCTGTCAGTCAGACAGCTAAGGGGAATTGTCTTGAGGAAAATAAAAACAGACTGTAGCTGATATAATGCAGTATTTGTATAGGAAATGATGGGTTTGGGAAATGGAGGAGAACGGGGGTGTCAGAGCTGTTACAACAAGGAGAGGAGATCTGGTGGGAATCCAACCCGAACCAGAACATCTCACATGGATCCCTGACTCATAGTGGCAATATATTTATACATTCACGTTTAACACATGGGTGCCCGTAAGAAGAAGGGAGATATTTTGTTCACTTGACTCTATTGATATCAAACGATTGTGTCTTATTGGTTCAGAAGTTCCTGGCTCCGCCCACAAATCAATGGAGATCAATGTGATTTAGTTTGTGGTCCTCGCAGCCATCACGAGCAACCTCTCTCTGCAGGAGCATTTCCCTTGTTACTCTGAATAATCACATTTCTTCGGGGGAAAGTAGTTACGATGATGTGGACACTCGTTCGCCTTCTCATATTTCCTACATTAGAAATAGATCATGTGGAAGGGATGACTCACAAGACAGTGTTCATCATTTTAGTGTCTTCCAGCTCACTGTTTTTGTTTTACTACGCACAACTTCACTGTTTTGTTCCAGTCTCCCTGTTCCCATACACCTCGTTTCAAGCTGCCTTCCTCTTCTTGTTGACCTGTGCAGCACCAAACACAAGACAGACATGTCGAGCTGGAAGCTGGGAACATTCATCAGATATAGATTCAGATAATTCCCACAGGAGTTGGTAGATACCGGGAAAGAGTGAGGAGGAGAGTGAATATTTTGACTTAGACTCCAACAAATGTGGCTCAAAATGAATGATAATATTCCTCCAAGTTGTTGGCAACTACTGTTTCCTAAAACAACTACCCGATAACTATTGTATGAGGTGATAATAAGGCCTGTGTTTTGTTTTCAGCTCCAAAAAAATCAATTATTGCAGTTTTAAATGTATTTCTTTCCAATGCTGCGAGCATCTCAAGCCAAATTAAATGAACCGCCATTGTATTTGGACATTTCCGACCTCTCAGATATCTCAGAACATGAGCAAATGAGGTTATTGAAATACAAAAACACAAAATGCACTGCAAGATAGAGGTGGAGGCAATCAAAGTGCTGTGCGGAAAGACCTGTTTACAAGAAGCTGTTGAGGACTTGCGGATGAGTCGGCAGCACCTCGGGGGACCGTTGTTAGAGCTCTTTTAGTAACAAGCCGGACTAATCCCCGCCTTTCACTCAGGCACATGCTCTAATAGCCCTGCATTACAGCGGGTCCGCGTGTCAGCAATCAGGGCGAGAGATCCTGACACAGGTGCTCTCTCCAAACACAAAACTGACATTTTCTTTTCAGTCGACTTGCTGGTGTTTGCTGCTTTTTTTCCTTCATCTGTCTCTCTATCTTTCTCTCTCTCTCTCTTTCTCTATGGGAGTGATTCTGTTACTTCTCTCCCTTCTCCCCTCCCTCTGTCTCTCAGTCTATTTTATTGCAGGCGGAGGTTTGTGTTTGTGTAATAGCAGTAACTAGAATCCATTGTCATGCCTATAAGATGGAGCCAAATGCATTCCTCATTAAATTCAGAATAGCTCTGAGCCACAGCCGTGCAAAAAATATCTTCTTATGTTGCATTCACGGGCGAAAAACAGGCAGGAAAATAACACCGGGGTTGAAAATATTTCATTGTTATTGACGCTTAGCCTCCTGTGGTTTGCCTAATATGTAACACTGCACTCTTACATTCTGCTGTGAAATGTTGTACAGTCTATTAACGATGATCTCCCTCTGCATAATTATGAGAAATTAATTAACACTTGTATCATCTATCAACCTACGGAGGTTTTGATGATTAATAATAAAAGAAACAGTGTACCCTGTCCACCCACACGCTCTGTCTCACTCTGTGGGCACATTGTGTATTTTCTTTTAGATATTGCGAGGATAGAGATGCTCGAAGTAATACTGTTCATTAAAAACATTTTGTGCTGTCAGTGCGTCTCAAATGACTGTGAGCGGAAGCGTGCCTCGAGCGCAGGAACAGAGGAATAACTCTGCTGTCAGATGTGACAAAGTGAGAATTATGAGCGCGTCAGAAATGCTTGATACCAGCACGTGAAATGCAGCGGTGGCTACAGTCGGGAACTAAATGATGGAGCGGAGGGAGTGCTTGAAGCTCACGACTAGTCTGCGGTTGCTCAAGCAGACCAAATTATTTGTTCAGGTATTTTAAATCCTGCCTTTTATTTACATCCATATTTACTAGCTAGTTGTGCTCCTCCCCGCCTCTGTTGGCACGTCGATGCATTTCATGGCACATTGCCGCCGCCTGTAGTCACCGGTGTGTGTGTGTATCCCTGTGTGTGTGTGTGTGTGTGTGTGTGTGTGTGTGTGTGTGTGTGTGTGTGTGTGTGTGTGTGTGTGTGTGTGTGTGTGTGTGTGTGTGTGCATGAGGCAAAATGGGGAAAGTCTAATGAAAAAAAAACAGTTCCCGAGCACTAATAGAGATCAAATCCTCCCTTGGGAACCTCTAACCTAATAACAATGATGACATGTGTCCTTGTGTTTCTTCATACTTCTAACAAAATCATTGAAACCCAAATGTGAGTATTGTTAATAAAAACACCTAAAAATCTTTTTGCACCATTTCCTTTGTTGAGATTCGGGAAACTCTTCTGGGACTAAACAATGTAGATCAGGGCTCGTCTCTGAGGGCGACGTACACCACCAGGATTAGCTATTTATGCTAACAGCCAAGGGGCAAAAACTAAAAGAATTTAAATTAAAATGGAATAGTATTCGTAAAGCTGTTATGACCCATTGTCAGAACGACAGTATGATATATAAAAAAAGAAATAATAGTTTCCATTTAATATTGCACTTTGTGGAAATGATTAAAGCCTGATGAATGAACTGTCATCTGATAGTGAAAAACATAATTACAAATACTCAGCAGACATTACTCATAATACTATTACTAGTGTGTTCGGATTTACAACTTTACTTTGAAAGGCAAAAAAAAGGCAAAAAAAGGAAAAATCATGATGTATTGTACATATGCATGTGCTCAGCTGGACACAGTTTCTAAGACATCATCTCAATCCAATAGAAACACATAACCTCACATTTTTCAGTCACCTCCTCCAACTGCGGTCAGAAAGAAACACTTGACACCCCTCCACCCTCCGAGGTCTTTGATGTGAAGACGCCGTCGCCTGAGGAATCAGTCGCCACCGCCTTTTTCTATAGTCTCTCTGGTACTGTTAACTCGCTGCTTTGGCTCCTCCCTCCCTTGTCACACATCCCTGTGCCTCCAGTGGAGTTAATATGTTCCACCAAAAGTGTAATATCACTTCGCTGATCGCACATTTAATGCTTCGCTGCTCCACAGATTAAAGTCTGCGTCTCAAGAGCTGGATCCGAGGCTGTGTTGTATCATGATTTGTCAGGTTGTATTCATTACATGTAAGGTTTTATTTACTTTGGTTTATTTTGTTCTCCCTCTGACAGGTGACGCTATTGTTCCTTAGAAATCCCATTTTGAAACACGTGACTCATATTCTATTCTATTTTATTCTATTCAAATCTTATTTGAATTACAAAAGTCCGTAACAAAAAGTTTCCAGCCATATTAGGGCTTCATTATTCAGATATTTTTCATTTTTACAGCCATAAAAATGCATCTGGTCATTGCTTACAGGGTTTAAGTACTGTCTGTCATGGAGCCTTGTGTTTTATGACTGGCTGTAAATTTCCAAGGAAGCACTGTAACCGTGTATGCCAGAGCTGAGCGACCTCCTTTGTCTGCGTGTGGGCGTATTCACAGCTACAGTTTCATTTACAAATCTGTCCCAGGGGAGTAATCCTTCTCACCTGTGCAGATACATATCCGTCCTGAAGCTGTGGGCATTGCGGTCTGTATTTTGGTCTGCAGAAACACGCTGTGTTTGGTTAATAAATCCTTTGAGTCAGCTGCCCCTTCACCATGTGACTCATTAATAAGGAGTAACTTCAAAAACTGACGAATTCACACTGGAATATAACGCCGCTCCGTGTTTTTGTGCCGCTCAACCGACTTAAACGGTTTTGATATTTAAATCTCAGGATCTGGTTTGCGTCATTATACTTTTGTTTTTTACACGCCGCCCTCTTGGCCTCGTCGCTCTTACCTCGTAAAAGCTTTGTAAACTCAACGAGACATTACTTGTTAGTACCGGAGGTGAACTATAATTTTAAAAACATTTAATGTATTGTTTTGTGTTCGGTTATTTCCCGGGGGACGCACTGTTTTGTAAAGACAAGGACATGCATTGCAACACGAGCGTTACCATTGGCAGAGAGCTGCGCTGATAATTGCTGAGTGGGTGTTAGGCCTTTAGTGAATTTGCAACCAAGTGAGATGACAAAATATGTCAAAACATGTTTTTATTTTCCTACCACTTCTTGTTCTAGTCACGCCTCACTCATCCTCCCCCTCCTCCTCCCTCACCTCTTTGAACTTGGACCATGTTATTGTGAGAGGAAGCTGAAGTTAAACTGCAGAATTTAAGAGTTTGAGTGAAGAGATGTGTTTAATGTTGGTGCCGATTGGTTGATAAATACAGTCAGTCTGTCACAGTTCACCTGCATGGGGGATAAAACCACTTTTTTATACTAAATATTAACATAATTGTCAAAAAGATATTTTGTAACCTGCGTTTGAACAAGAGTTGTGTGTCATTAGTAACTTTTACACTCAGTAGAGTCTTTTTCAACAACTTTTTAAAGTGGTTTATCTCAACTTGACCTTGATGAATCCGCATGAAATTAATAAATCAACATTCATCACAGTCTTGTATTAGTGATGGCAAGTTGGTATGATCTTGACCATGTTTACTGTTTTTCTTAAGCACATTTTTATGCTAACATTTGCTTAATAAAATCAGACACAGTTGATAGGAGAATACCTGAAAAACTATTTGAGGTTGTGCCGCTCTAGCCAGGAGTTGTGGAGATAATTCAGTTTGGACCAAAGTCATGTGCTGAACAACAGACCAACAACACCACCTCTAGAAAGCAGGTGTCAAACACAAGGCCCGGGGGCCGAATCCGGTCCGCCACTTCATTTTATGTGGCCCCTGGAGAAAAAAGAAAATGTTATACTTTTATTTTGAAGGTGTCAAATTAAATGGGGTTACGTTATAATATTAGAGAAATGTTCTCATGTCCAATATTTCTACACTTAAACAAACTATAATCGAATGAAAAGGCAGTTATTTAACTACAACTTCGGGAGTAGTTTATCCAGTTTGAGTTACACCGGCCCTTTAAGAGGCAGCCATGATGCTGAAGTGACCCACGGAGAAAATGAGTTTGACACCCCTGCTCTAGACCTTTAAACAAGTAACCACTGCACCATCTGCAGTTGTGATGCATGATGTCACTGATTAGGGTTATCCCAAACTGATAATTGAAAGTGTTTTAGAGCGTCTGCTCATCCGCTCCAATAAATCAGACTATGTTTTTAATTTCAATTTGCCAATCAAACCCAAAGTAATGTGCCCCATCAGAGAGATAATGTGTCCGTCTGATTCAAAGAGGACGTTTAGAACCGCCCTCCTTTTAAAGAGACGATCATTAAGTTACCACACGTAGATATTGAGCTTTTTTTTCTTCTCAGTCCATTCCGTGGGTGTTATCAACCGAGGCCTCCGTCAGATGAATTCTCCTCGCCAGCTCTCCATACCCAGCAGCCTCTCAATCAATCAGTCCATTTTGTTGTGCTTCCCTGTGGCTCTCCTGTGCTGATGCATAGAAGTGTCAGAACCCTTCCTGAGCTTTCTCTAATGACTTTTCCATTATCATCGACATCAACTGAATGGCAGCGAAACAGAGGTATTAGGGCTGTTTTTAATTGAAACTGAGGGGGTAAGAAATTATCAGACGAGGACGCCGTGTAAAGCTGGTAAGAGCTGAGAGCGTTCGGCTGCATCCAGAGATCAAGTTGTCAGGCGGTGCGCCTCCCCGCTACAGTCGCTGTGACTTCCATGGCTCGGGGGCTGAGCTCTGTGGCAAGACATGACGGATTCACACCCCTGGGAATACCCCTTACCTGTGTGTGGGGGTGTGTGCGTCTGTGTGTGTGTGTGTGTGTGTGTGTGTGTGTGTGTGTACCAGAGGACCAGGAAAGAGTCCTCTGGTCACTCGTCTCCAATAATGTCAAAAAACCCAGATGAGCAGAAAGCCACAGAATGAGAAATAAGTAACTCAATCGGAAGCAAAAAGGAACTTTGCAGTTTGGTCAGCAGACATTTCTGGTGTCTGACTATCGTGTCCATTTTTGGCTTGTTCAGGAAATTACCATATATACTTAAATTCCCTCTTCGGTTTCTAGTCCCAAAAACACTTAATGTTCACAGTGTAGTAAAAATATCACATCTCCCAGGGAGCAGTAAAATCATTACCTTGTGATGTTGCCTCTGTTTTTTTGCAGACTATAAATGTCTGTGTATCCATTCTAGAAAATCAATCTGCACAGTTTGATTTTCTTTGTGTTATTCTAAAGCTGATGACTCCTCCCTTATGCAACTCGAGGAGAGCAGATCAGCAGTGCTGCACAGAAATATCACCCTCGCTTCATGGCCTTGTGTGTGCGTTAATCTATGTTTACAAAAATACACAAATGCACCATTTGACCGGAGTGTTCAGTCATATCCGATTGTGTTGTTTCACTGCGCTCAGTTTGTCCTTTATTCGAAAGTCGATGGACTTAAACTCCCTCACTGTCGCATTATGCAGCAGCATTTGGCTGTAAGTGCAGCACCTTCTTATGCAGCAGTATTTGACCTGATGAAATATGTAAACAGAGAGACAGCTTATGTAACCCAGTGTAGGATGTCGGGGTTAGTGATTGGACTAAAAACAGAACCGCACTGAGAGTGTGACCTCACTCAGACCCACGCTACGTTTGTTTGAAGTGATGTCACATGTTGAAAAATACATCTCCTTAAAAAAAACCTGCAGGAATTAGTCATCTGTCACATAATGTTTATGATCTGCACACATTCATAATGTGTTATAAATGCTTATGTATATGTCTGGCATTGAATCATCCGATACATTTCCTTAAAAAGCATCTATTTGTGTTTTGTCTCCGCCAGGAGGATCATGTGATCCGTCACGCGTGTGTGTGCATATTCGTGTGTGTGCATATCCGTGTCTGTCGTCGGCTAATCTTGCATCCTGCTGCAGCAAACTGCATAATATTAATTGTTTTGCATGTTTATCACTGCCACTGACTGCATGCTGACTCCTCACTCACAACTCTTTAGTGGCCCCTGGCTGGTAGGGGCCACTATTGTTTAATATGGTTTATTTAATAAGGGGCAGTGCACATTGATAAAAACATTTCTGTAAATGTGCCAGAGTTAGCCAAGAGGCTATTTTTCATCTGCAGTCCTATCGGCTAACGGCTAACAGCTAACAGATCTACCAGTACACCAAACTGCTAATTATATCGACGCCACTCAGTTGCTGCTCCGTGGACAGACGGCTTAATGAGATTAGTTTTGTTTTTGGTAATTATGAAGGGTTTTAGACGACAACATCGGGGAAATTAGCTGCATACATTCTCACTTGTTTTGAAGTTTTGAAGTGTGTTTTTACGACGCCTTTTACTCCCATTAGCGTCTAGACGGGGGTTCAACAATTGTGGGTTATTCATTCAATCACACAATACAGCAGTTGTCGTGGCAGACACACCTGGCAGAGAGCTGCGCTCTACTGAGAGCACATTTCTACTTACATATGGATTTATTTACAGACACTCAGGCATTGTAAAAAATAAGGTATAAATGATTAGATATGTGGCGTTATGTAGCCGTCCCTTTATAAATATCCACAAGTAAATCCGTAAATAATAGCGTTTGTGTAATTTCTCAGCATTAGTGAGTAATTGGAAGAATAAAAGAGGCAGTGAGCGAGCAGAAGAATGGGAAAACATTGGCGGGGGAAACACGCCCAGTGCTAAGTACTAAGTAAAGATTACAGGGTTGAAAACTTGTTTTTTTCTTTAATGCAAAAGGGATGACAAATGCACAACAGATGCCCTTGGAATTTTCCCTGTACTGTTTCTCCACACACAGCGGTTGTGATAATAACAACATGGAGTGATAGGATGCTGAGTCTTGATCGTTTTACCCTTTCTAATTACTGCCTCTTAGTTTTACTCACCTCCAGTGTTATTTCAACATTTTCATGATGGGAATTTGATCTGACAAAAATAATCACAGAGCCCTTTTGGCAGAGAACAACCTTGGATGTGATTTAATTGTCATTGCAGATGGAAAGAAAGAATGTTGACGCTGGGAAATACGTGACTGAACTCGGATTATTTGAAGCTTCTCTCTTTCTCTCTCCTTTGAGCTTATCTCTGTTTGTGTTGCTGCGTGGAGGCAGGGCACTCTGCCAAGAAGTTACATTACAGTCGCGGGTTGACATAAACGTGGGTGTACAAAGGACTGGGAAGGCTTAAATACTTTATTGTGTGTGTAATGTGAACTGAGCAATTATATCTGCCAGCCTTTCAAACAAAGAGCTCCTATCAGGCAGGTTCATGTGTTTTTAATTAACAGCGTTCAGCTTTAAGACATGAGCAGCTTAACCAGAGAAGTAAAGCCACGATGATTCAGCAATGCTTTCGCATAATGTCATTCTTTAATATGCTGATGGTGCCGATGAGATGGCAACTGAAAAACAAGATAAAATAAACCACATGACAGATGTTGTTGTGATGAGTTTTTGTTGCATCTGTATCGAATATATCTTTCAGCAGAAACTGTTCTTCCCTTTGAGGGTTTAACTACATTTGCCATTTACAGTATTATACTAAGATTGTTCCAACGCCCTCATTTCAATTCCTAAAAATACATCTGTGTGAATTTAAATCTAGTTTCTCTTTTAGGCCGAGGGGGAAATTGAGGATTGTGTTTACTAGCACATTGGAGCGATTTGGCAGCCTGCTTCCCCATTCACCACAACGTTGCACTAATCCAGTTTAAAAATAATTAGCTACAGGCTAGCAGGCCTGTGAAATTCCTTTCCCTGATTGTCAATGTTTTTGTTTTAGCCTCCTCCTTCCCGGAGAAACGCATCTCAGAACAGTTTCTTATCTCTTTTATTCTCCCTCTCAAAGTTTATTGATGATCGTTTGAAGATAAAAAACGTTAGACGGAGCTAAATTCTGAAAATACAAAGTGATTTATAGCCTCTGTAAATTGTTTCCCAGTTAAATGGTCTGATTAGACTTCTTCACGGTCTGTGTGGACGTGTCCAGACTCAGTGAGTGACGTCCCCCCTGAGTTAGCTGCGTTGAACCTCTTAAGACGGGACACATTTCACCTTTGACGTTCTTATTGGTGGGTGAAGATTTGTAACCAAATAATTCCCATCAATGCTCCGGCCACCTTTAACCCGAGCAGAGGTCGGATCGGTCGGAATAACTGAAAACACCTGTGTGGTTGTTCGATGGCCTGAACTGCACAGTGCTGCATCAGCGCCCGCCTTCCCACCTAAGTGGTTATTCTCATTGTCCCCGTTTCCTCTTCCTCAGCTCCGAACCTTAAGGGGCGACCGCGGAAGAAGAAGCTGTCCATCTCTCAGAGGAGGGACTCTCAGGGTCAAGGTTCATCGGGGTCAAGCCAGGGGTCAACAGCAGTGACAGCACAGGATCCCTGCAGCCCGGACATCAAAACTACTATCAAGGTAAGATAACAGAAGATAACGGTGGTCAAAATTAGACTTTTATGATTGAGGGGAAATGCACACGTTTTACATCACACAACACAACAGGCTGAGAGGTCCGAAAACAGATGAAGAAAAAAAAGTTGTGTGTGTTTTCAGCAGATTTCGTACGGTCATGGAAAACCTGGAAAAGTCATGGAATTTTAAAAGGGTCATTTCCAGGCCTGGAAAAGTCATGGAAAAAACTTAAATCATAAAAGTTTGGGAAAAAAGTTTTGAAAAAGTTTTGTTATTTACACCGAATTTGAAATAATTAATATATTTTTTAACAAAAGAAACTCAAAATATAAGCCGGCGTACCCTCTCGATACGCAACATTTACTTCAGTTTTCATGTTTATACCGAGATTTCAGTTTGGTCATGGAAATTTGGTTTAAAGTCCTGGAAAAGTTCTGGAAAGTTCTGGAAAGGTCATGGAAATCCTTCGGTCAAAATGTGTAAGAACCCTGTTTCAGGGACTTCTTGACTACAACACAACTGTAAAAGAAATTTAAAATGTGATTATAACAGCTCACTATGGAGGCCCAGCAGCAGTGGTGTTACAGTCCGTCCAGTAGGGACAACGCACAATATGTGTAGCCGGCGGATATCTGCAATTTGGTGATAACTGCCATTGTTTACAGTCCGACTAGCAGCTTGAGACGCGAGAATGGAGCTGGAGTTGAGAAACAACATGGACTACTGGATTTCACAAATAGCCAGTTTGAATTCAGCTATTATTCTTTTTCGCTAATAAAAGTAAAGTCATCTTCAGACGGTAAGATAAGATAAGATAAGATATTCATTTATTAGTCCCACAGTGGGGACATTTCTGGATCACAGCTGTGGGTGTACATAGAGCATTAATACAAATAAAAGATACTAATAAAAACACAATACTAAATACTAATACTACTACTAAAATACAAAATACTAAATACTAATACTAAATTACTAAATACTAATACTAAAATACAAAAAAATACTATATTTATATTCCGACTATATCTGGATTAAAACACAGATTAGCACTTCAGTGGCTCTTAAATACTCTTATTGTGGTACTTTTGTAGTTTGACTGTTGAGGAAATGTTACTTTCTGTATTCTTGTTGTTCTTAGTTTGTACTCTAGGTTGAAATGCACTTAGTGTAAGTCGCTTTGGATAAAAGCGTCTGCTAAATGACATGTCATGTAAAAATGTAATGTACTAAATACTAAATACTAATACAAAAATACTAAATACTAATACTAAAATACTAAAAAATACTAAATACTAATACTAAAATACTAAATACTAAAGGGGGAAAACAAAGTAAAGTGTTGAGTAAAGTGTTGAGTCAGGATCTCAGCGATGTACTCAGCCGTCAGCTGGAGGAGGAGCTGTGTTCCTCTCCTCAGACACCGGGGAGGAGTCAGTTGGTAACCACTTGTATCCGACATTGTATTCTCGATTAATCGTCGAGTAGATAAAATACTACATTAAAGTAAATAAAATGCTAGTCACAGTTTCCTTGCGATGTCATCAACTATTTATCTCCCATTGGTTGTAATATTTAAACTGAAGGACATATCCATAAAAGCTGCTCAACTGTGGTTTATTGTGACCTCAGACAGAACAAACAAGTCTCTCTCGAAGCTGGAGTCAAACTAATCTGTGATGACAGGAAGATTTGCTCCATTGATAACCAATAACAGGTTGCCACTAAACATATTTATTTGAGCTTGAACCCAAATACATCTCATCCAAACGGTCTGATATCATTTGTATAACAGTCTGTTCATCAGATGTCTCTCTCTCTCTCTCTCTCTTTCTTTGCAGGTCAAACCTAACTGTAAAATGGTACCCAACGGAAGAATCCACCCGGCAGCCAAACACAGGGCCTACGGCCTCAGCAAGAAATCCTCAGCTGAGGAGAAGGAGCGAGAGAAGGAAAAGGAGAAGGAAAAAGAGGAGAGGAACGAGAAGGAGGAAAATAAAGAGGAGGAAACATCAGAGGAGAGCCGAGCCGAGGAGCAAGCATTCTTAGTAGAGCTCTACAAGTACATGAAAGAAAGGGACACGCCCATAGAGAGGATCCCATTCCTCGGCTTCAAACAGAGTGAGTAGCACAACTTATTCTCTTATTCCCTCTCTGGCGATGTTTAAACAATGAAGTACTCGAGTTTAGACTCAAAGGCCTGATAGGGAAGTTAGTGTGGATACATAACACGGGTTATTTAAGAGATGTAGGTCATACCATTAACAGTGGGGAACGTTAGCTGGCTGATAATGGTACCAGAGTAAAATAAACTTGTAGGAGCAGGCGTTAAAGTACTAGACTTTCCATGTAATACATTAAGACTAAAGAAATGTCTTGTGGTATGAGGGAAGAAACAGAAGTGAAAGTCGGTTGGGATATCAGAGTGCAATTGCACTCCATAAAAAGAACACGATAGTGAGATAAGAAGAGGGAAAAGAAACCTGTGTGGATTTTAATCAGCGTCTCCAGCCACGTTATCTATGGTGCCCCCCTGCTGTGATCAGAGGAGAAACTAGTCGCTGCTTTTTAGTCAAGTCAAGGGCAGACTGTGCTCCAACTATGCATAATATTAGAGCTGTAGGGGAAAAAGTCAAGATGGCTGCCAACTACTGCAGGCATTACGCCCAAAATCCCTAAATTACCCTGCTGGTAATGAAAAACACATTCAATCTGCGGTAATAATAAACTAAAGGAATAATTGTCTCTGTTGAGAAAAATCACATTTAGTGGTTAGTAAAAAACTCCAGAGGCTTCCTGTCAGAACCCAATTTTGGCTTTCTTTTATAGAATGAGAGAATATCGTCTCCCAGTCGTCAAAGGGGTTTCCTGTGAAGGCCAAGAACGTCCTCTAACAACGTTAAAAGAACATCACATGCATGCGAAACACGTCTGCCAGAGATAAAAGATCTTCCGATATAGGTTGGGTGCTTAGCTTGCACTCGGTGTGCACGGAACAGAGAGGAGGAACACGCGCGTGAATATCACAGAGGCTCAGCTCTCTTGAAACTCTTCCCAGAGTTCGTCTTTGACTCGAGTTTCATCTCCACGCGAGACCAGGGGAACGCGGGCCCTCGCCTCAAAACCGCGGTTTTCTTTTCACACGCACGTCTTTCTAAAGGTGTCTTTACTCGAGGAAGGAAGTCAAATGAGCCGAGATAGACGAAGCCGGTCGCATCGAAACGTCGCATGACAACATCGGCAAATTAACGGGAGGCAGAAGAGGGAGAGAGACGTGTATTTAATTTAACAATGACAGTTTATAGCAGGGTAAAAGCTCATTACTCTAAACTGTTACACGAAGGTAAGCTGCGGTCGCCTCGACTCTGCTAACCCTGCCGCGGTATTTTGACAATCCTGTCATCTTGACTGCCGACATGTTGTTGCTTAAATAGGTCATTGTGGTTGAGGGAGATATAGCGAGGGGGGGGGGGGAGACGCAGGGAAAATTGCATACCCAACATGCTTTGCTTTTAGTTGGCATTTCTCAGATTGAGCTGAGAATAAAGTCGAAGTCCACGCGCCAACTGTTTTACATACAGTACATGCTTTGAATCTCAAAACCAGACACATCATAAGCAGGGCCCTCATTAAATGGTGAAATCATGCTGTTTAAACTTCGTCCTTGGCAGCGAGCACACATCAGCGCATGTAAAGAGGAGGGGTGGAAAAAGGAGAAAAAAAACATCATAATTAATACAACAAACCCTTAGATGTAATCAGGCGCCGTTCTCTTATTCTTCCCTTGAAACTCGCTACAAATGCATTAAAAGATCAAAGAACGCGCTTTCCCGTAATGGAAATTGAAATTGTGTTATTTTAGTTGCGTTTGACTAGTAATCTTTTTATGAAGTTCTCTGGAGTTTAACAAAGCAACAGATGGTTGAATGATTTAGCAGAATTACTCATGCTTTGGTGGCCGCGCCAATTTGATTCACCTCCAAAAATAACCCTATCTAAATCTGAATCTGACTATGTATTCCTCTTTAATCTACTAGCTCTGGAGTGTCACCTGATTTTTTAAGACTGCAATTGTGACTCTTAACAGCCCAGCAGAGACACATAAACCCCCAAAAGCCAGTCAATCTTTCATTAAACCGATTGGCTCATAACATATTTTAAAACCAGTGAAATGCATTTTTCCAGTTTAACACAGTTGCCACCTGTTTTCCCACCTCACTCTCGTGCTGAATTTATATTTCACTGCAGGGTTTGGTATGCATAAAACATCTGAGCTGAGACTCCACACATGTAATAATCACCAGATATTAAGTCTAATATGGAAGGAAAATGTAGCTAATACTATTCTGAACATTTAGGGATGAAATGAACATGTATTGTCTTTTAATTCATCAGTTATTGGTTAGTCTATAACAAAAAATAAAATAATGTAAACATGCCCTTCATAGCATCCCAGAGTCCAGGTGACATCTCCAAATCCCAAAATATTAAGTAAAATATGTAGGTGTTTTTCACTATTTCTGCTTAAATATTGAATTGCTTTTAGAAACTGTTGCAGATATTTTTACTGTATTGATTAATTCATCTGCAATATGCGACGCCTGGAGGGGGCACCATTTAAAAGTCCCCTGACAAAGTATTCTTCCAAACGACAAAGCGAAACGTGGCTCTAAATTACTTCCCTAACACCGTTCACGGAGCCTGAATGCACACTTGCATCTGAATCACAGGGAATGACAGAAAATAGTTGGCTGCGACATCCAAGGAGCGGTGCAGTTGGAGAGGAAAACAGTTTTGTGCTCCGGTTTATTCATGTAAGCGGCTGTCCTTCTATTTTTTATCACTCGGTTAATATTGACTTTGCTCTACGGCTGCTGCCATTGAAGTTGTGCTGTGCAGCAGAGGACAGCCGCTGAAAGAAATGAGAGAGAGGGAGAGGGAAAGTGGATTTAGGAAGAATAAAACAGGAGTCGTTGTGGTCGCATTGTATATTCTGAATGCCCTTGATCCGCAAGATTAACTCGTAACTGTGTGTGCGCGACAACGCCAAACTCGCGTGTGCTCCGCCGCTCGGGCATCAGCATGTGATTGTGAACATCAGTTCCAATTTGTCTCCCTCATTCAGCCTTGTTGTCTAATTGCCATGCCATCGGTGTGTCATCGAGGCTGCATTGTGTTCCTGTTTTGTCATCCTTATCTCAGTGATAATTGCTCCTGCCAAATAGAGGGGAATTAAGAAAAGAAATTGCTAATGACAAGACATCTAAGAAAAGGCATGTTCTCTCATTTCCTTTATCTGCTCTGTTCCCTCGCAGTCCTGTGTGCTATTGTGGTAATTACTGTCGATGCATAACAGGCTAGTTAAATAGACCATCTTTCTGTTTCTACAGTCGGAAAGCACAATACGGCGGAGTGCTCAGTTCAAACAGAAAAACCTACCCTGCTCCCTTTGTTATTCCACCCGTGCATTGACAACGGTAGCACAGAAGAGGGAAGGGAGAAAAAAAATCAATGCTGTCAAATGCGGAGATAGGAAAATGTCATTTTGACAAATGCAAGGCTTTGTGTACGCACAGATTGAATTTTGATGGATTTCTCCCCAGGCGAGGCCTCCTTTTCTTATTTATATGCCTTCATATAAAAATGTTAAACAATGATGTTACAGAGAGCAAATACAAATGTCATTGGCACAAAAAAGGGCTCCAATGAACTTGTGGTTCTTTGTTTGTGGGAAAAATGTTATTTCAAAGATAGACAGCCATGTGAAGCCTTTCTAAAAGCTCACATGGCTATTTTTAGGAAAATGTTACACAAGACTTGTGTTTTGATACGGCCTGTCATGGAGTATTTGCATGGGGAAATCAATGCAAATGGATTTGCATTAGTTCAAACAGAAGTTTGAGTACATTGTCATGCGTTTGATGCTCATAATGGTTTCATTCATATCTGCAGGCAGCGGTTGACGGTTAACACGTCTCTTTGTCAGGATGAAGCATATTCTGTATTTTATCACATAGCCGTGATTATACAAGCACTCAATATTCATCCTTGCAGCTGAAGAGCAGTGTATGTGTGCACATTATTTTAGAAAAAGATGTTATCCTTTAACACTTATATATTTATATATATATATATGTATATATATGTATATGTATATATATATATATATATATATATATATATATATATATATATATATATGTATATATATATATATATATATATATATATATATATATATATATATATATATATATATATATATATATATACGTATATATATATATGTTTATATATATTTATATATGTGTGTATATATATTGTCTGTCTGTCTGTCTGTTATTGTATGTAGTACAATACTTAAGTATTCAGAAATAATATAAAATATGTAAATAGTGTCCATATCACTTCAATATATGCATTTTGACATTTCATAATGACTACTTTTCAGTATATTTGGTTGGTAATACTTCCTAAATGAAGGACTCTAACTTGTAATGTAGTATATTTATTGTTGCTGCTTCTACTGACCTAAAGGATCTGAACACTTCCTGCAGCCCTGTACTTATCTGCCTCTCTCCGGTGCAATGGCCGATGTGACGTCACGTCTTTCAGCTCCGTTTCCTGACTGCCTTGTTTGTCTTCTGTCTTCCACAGTCAACCTTTGGACCATGTTTGAAGCTGCTCAGAAACTAGGAGGATATGAGTTGGTAAGTATTCACATGTGTGGTGATGTAGTCCCTCACTTTGGTGGACGTCTTTTCCTTCAATCTTCTACCCCCCCTCTTTCTGTTTCCCGTCTCCCGCTCTCTTTTTTATTTATTATCTCCTCTGTTGTCACTTACACCCTACCTACCTCCCTTGTTTCTTCGCTGCCTTTTTTTCTTTTCGTTTGCCCTCCTTTTGCCCCTTGAGGTCAGTCACTATTTTCCCAGGAAGAAAAATCTTGCTCGGAGACGCATTTAGCAAAAATATGATGCCGTTGCTTCAAAACCCCCTTGGAGTGGAAAACACATGTTCCTCTGCTCTGCGCTGCTCACAAGGAAATTTATCAAATCGCTCATTTTTTCCCATGTTGGAGATGAAGTAAAATCCACATACAGTGTGTAGCCACATGCACGCACACACACACACAACCGAAGTATAGTACAACTGAGTGTGCATGAGGCACAGCCATTTAACTTGGCAGCCCCACCTGCCATTTATTCATTTACTGTTCATGTGCGACGTGTTTCCAAAGGGAAGTGAATGTTTGATGTTTAGTCGTCAAGTGTATTGCTCATGCCTGTTTCTTCATTAGCTCGGTGGTTTAATGTCATCCAAACAGACAGCCAGACCAGACCATAAACAGGATCCAGCTCATATAATTGGGGCTCACATCCTTTTAAAAACCCTCATATCTGCAGCTGATTATCTCACGTTTCATGTCCAGGCTTTGTTGGCTCAGTGGCAGCTTGAAGTTTTGTGTTTTGTGTTGTATCCCGTCATCTGTTATGGGATACGGGGTTAGAGCAGGAACAACTGACTGCATGATGTTAACGGAGCTTATTATGTTAGAGAATTGAGTGTTGAGGATTCAATAAATGGAACATCATGACTCAGTAAATCCCCAAGACCTCAAAGTGATCTCAATCACTTGTGTTTTTCTATTTGTTCTCCTCTTTTCTTTTCTTTCTTCAATTCTTCCTCTCTCTCATGCTTTCCTCATTGCCGTCCTCCGTATTTGAATGTTCTTCTCTTTGTCTTATCTCTTTGTCTTGTCATCCGTTCCTCCAGATCACAGTGCGAAGACAGTGGAAGCATGTATATGATGAATTGGGCGGGAACCCAAGCAGCACAAGTGCCGCCACGTGTACGCGTAGACACTACGAGAGGTGAGTTATCATGTTCGGTAGTTATATATGACACGTTGTGCACACACACACACACACACACACACATGGAACAGTTTGCATCGTCTGAAATGAGTAAACTTCCTCACAGCTGCATCAGATATGATTTCACAATGCTTTATTCATAACATCAGGGCACTACAAGAGAATAATTGATCTTATTCAGGGGGAAGTCAATGCACTTACACATATGTGACGAATAGTCTCTCACTGGTGGGGCCTGCAGTTCTAATAGGATTAAGCAATGCTTTCCTTATGGGTCTAAATCAATCCATGATGAGATGAGATTCTGTTCTTTTTCTTTGGATTAATTGATTAGTTGTGTGGCACTGTGGAACCAATTATGCAGTAACCTCCACCCATGTTGCTGTACAAGCAGGCTAAAGAGGATTTAAAAGCTCAAAATTACTGCAAACTTTTGAATTATTAAGTGACCTACATGGATGCACATTTATAGAGTAACTACCCTCTCCACCGCGTATATCCATTACAAGCACACACAGCAGCAAGTTAAAAAATGAAAATGTATTCCACTAATCATCCAGTCAGATACTGCAGCAGTTTGAGTCTCCACATCATAATCACTCAGATGGTATTACCAAAGCAAAGCAAGCATATGAATACGATCCTGAGGGAGTTGTTTGGGTATTATTCAGGGCTGCTTGCACACACAAACATGCACACACGCCCACTTTCCCAAGGTTAAACAAATGCCAAACACGATCTTCTCAACGAGAGATAACCAGTGGCTCATGAGGCAGGTCAGTCCTCTGGGCCGGTGACCCTCTCCACATCCCTCCAGCTGCTGCATGTTCATGCATCAGCACAGCTCGGGCACACACACACACACACACACACCTGTCAGTAATGGAGCAATGTGCCAGAAGTACCATATGAGGAGGAGGGCAGCTTTATATTGTGTCAAGATTGCATGCTGTAAGCAAATTTGCAGGCGATGGCGACCGTAGTGGCTTTTTTTGTTCCAGGGAAATTTGTGAAAGCGTGAGAGAGTATTGTTCAGCGTGTTGTGTTTGTACAGTGTCTCTAAATGTTTTGGCTCAAGGAGCTTTCAGTGTTTACGCTGCATTCCCCACTGCCTCCAATAGGGATATGCTTCCAAGTGTCAGAGATGATTCTGGTCGAATATTGTTGATTTTTTTTTTTGGTGCAAAAGTCAGAATATACGTGTTTGATCCTTTTTTGTGAAGTCAGGACGAAGCGTCTCTGCCAATAAATGACTTTGAAGTGAGATATGAAAAGCCACATTCTCCATCAGTTTTAAGGTGTAAACGGGGTCGCGGGAAGACAGGCGGGGTGGCACGAAAAAAAAGCCTCGTGGGAAGCGGCGAGGTGTGACTGCTGCTGCGCTGGCCTTTCCTTCTCCAGCCACCGAGAAGCAGCTAAGAGAAAATATTGCTGAATCAATACAAAGCAATAATATCCACACACTGCAGTGAATATCAGGCTGACAGGGAGAGAAGGTGTAAGAGGGAGGGCTGGAGGTGATGGGGCATGTGTGTGTGTGTGAGAGAGAGAGAGAAAAAGAGGAAGAGAGAGAGAGATCAGCTGAACCTGAGCAAGTTTCCATTCAGGGGAATAATTTTAGCTGAGCCTTGGTGTTTGGGCTGCTTGGAGGGCAATTAGCTTCATTGTATTAACTCAGCAAACACGGCCATTCCCTCTGCATGATGAATGAGGCTGTTTGTGGGCTCGCTGAAGTGTGCGTTTGTTCCCCAGAGGCGTCTTTGTTTCCACCTTTAATCATTAGTCAATGTGCAACAGAAATATAATTCACAGGGACCAATGTACAGTGTGCAAACTGGAACAACACTTATGTTTTCACCCTCTTCTCTGAAGGACCACTTTTGATTTGTCTCGACGGGCCAAAGTACAGTAGAGCAGGACACGTGAAGTATCACACTCGTGGGGAGGAAGGACACCATATCTCAGGATTTAATTGCGTTAAATGAAGTAGATAATATTGGCTGTATTGGCGTTATTCGAGTAAAAGATTGTGGATACATCCACAAGCATTCAGCTCTCATTTTAAATTATACACATTATCCTTTTACAGCCCTAATGGTAAAATCATATGAAATGGTTTCCTAGGAGATGTTATTGTGAAAGACGGAGCCGGGGGCATAATCACTATATTTATGCTGTCCAGGAGCAGTTGGTAATGGAGTTACATGGCTGAAATTGAACAGGAGATAACCTCAGCTAATTGTAATTTTCAAAGTTACTGTTTTTTAGTCGCTGAGCGTCGTTCATTAGTGTGCAGGGGAAAAAATCAATGCAGAAATGTCCAAGCCAAGGTCTGCCGCTGCAGCTACGGGGAAGCTTTAATGATATTTATTTAAACCGTTTCCCGAGATTAGCTGTCAGGGCCCAGCGCTCTGAATTAAAAATGAGGTCATGAAAAAGATGGCATCAATAACCTTGAAATAGACTGCCTTTTGCTTCTGTGCTGTGCCATTTTCTCTCTCTCTGTCTCTCTCACTCCCTGCTTTGCACTTCATGCTGTTTCTTTCATTATACAGGTCAGCGCCTTTTAACAGCTCCTACATATTTAATCTTCCCGGTTTTCCTACGTGATCTCTTGTTACAGAAACATCACATTTCCCTATCTCGGTTCATTTCTGCCTGTTACACATTTTTAATACCTCTCCATGCCTTGGCACTCTAATGTAATTGCACAACAGGGTTGGTATTGGGGATATTGGAGGGGGGGTATCCATGGCAACAGAGAAGCAATTTAGAATAATTTGCTATTTAAAAACTCTTAGGTTTTTTGGGCAATAGCAGAGAGCGCAGATGAGGAGTTTTGCATTAGATCATTTCATCTTTTAACTATTAGATGTTCGCCAGATGTGCAGATATGCGTTTCTTTTAAGACAGATGCACGCCTGTTCCAATTTTAGTCGACTAGATGTTTTATTGATTCAGCCTTCATTCATTCCTCCTGGTATCGATGTTCCTCTGCATTCACTAAAGCTGCTCTACAGCTATAAAAATACATGTGTTGCTCATGATTAGAAGGAAACCTTGAGCCGGTCTACACACTGGGAATTACAATCAAGTTCACAATTGGGTAAGCGAAAGAGGAAAAAGGATGCTCGGTGTCTGGCGCTCGTCAACATCTGCCGGCATTGTCCTTGCAGTGTTGCAGATACAGCAAATATGGCGCATTACACTTTAGCTTGCCTCGACTAATACTGTAGCGCAAACAAAGATTTCAATTACTCTGGTGTCTCGTTCTAAAGCATAGGGATTACAACAAGAGGTGGTGGGGAGGGAGTATCACCTCCATGTCCTCCCAGAAGAGAGAGAGAGAGAGAGAGAGAGAGAGAGAGAGAGAGAGAAAGAAACAGGGGCATGAAGAAGCAAAAATGATTCAATATTTAGAAATACATTCGGGGAGAAAAAAGGCAGAGAAGTTGCAATGTGACAACATGGTTGCATATTGTCTGTCAGCGTTTCTTAACACTGTAAACAATGTCTCAACATGTTGTCTACATCAAAGGCATGGCCAAATTCCTTGCATATGCATGACTCTCCTGCTGAATCGGGATGTGAGATGCGGTGGGAATGCAGCCAAAGCGCTCCATGTTCTTTACACTAAAATAGAAAGCAGCTATTTTAACCTGTGAGAGCTTAGATGGTTTTGAGAAGACAAAATGCTTCATCGAGCATTCAGTGTAGAAACCGCTCCTTTTTTTTCCCCGGCGATCTAAAAAATCACAATATTGGATGATTTCTTTATGCACGGAATTTAATCAAAAGGTCCAAGGTTTCTCTCCCTAGCGGCAATGAGAAATCACAAATTACGCCACTGACGTGTGACAGGCAATCGACTGCATGAGAATCTATTCAAGTCTACTGAGATTAATAACTAGTTCAGTGTAGCAAATTAAATTAATGACATTCTCGCAGAGATTTCAGTCCACTGTAGGGCAGCGAGAGGGAACATATGCTGTATATTTTGGGAAATTAACACTCGAGTGTGTCTTCATGCAGAATAGCCCACGCTTATTTTAAACAGTTAGCGCTCTTGGCTCACACCTGCTATGGCGAACATTTACCACAAGCTGCAGCAGCAGCAGCTAATGAGAGCAAACCCCGGGGGAACAGTAGAGGTCATTTTAAATCTGGTATTTTCAGACTTGACAAAGGACTTAAGTTTTTCATACATTCCTGCGCTGCCCTCCTGTTTTAACTGCATGAATGAGGGTCACCTCAAGTGGTTTGGCTTCGAGACAAAAGAGGGGCTTTGAGGCACGAATCCAAAGCAGAGGGACCAGCTACAATGTCTGTTTATCCCTCTGCAGGCATCGTGTCCCTCTCTTTCTCCACAGCAGTTATCGGTTTTCTCTTTGCTGGGCTAATCATTACATTTAGATTCGATAAAGATTTGATGTTATCTTTTTTTTTTATATTATTCTCTTTTCCTTACAGGCTTGTAAAAGTAAGTCATTTTCTTCCCTCCAAATCTCTCCACGGCCCCCGGGGTTTGTCCACCAACTCTTTAAAAATAGTTTCTTTTCCTCTTTCACGCGTGAAGCAGCTCCTGTGATCTTAACACAACACCAGTTAAAATTAATTTCAGCACGGATGGGAGGGAAATAGTTGAAATGGAACAACCCGCAGGCTTTTTCCCCTCTTTATTTGGTGACTTAGGCATTTCTTGGATTTTAGCACACAGCTTGTTCCTGTAACACAAAACTCAGATGAGAGCAGCACATTGCTGGTAAAGTCACCTTGTTTTTGCCAAGTTGTGTTTTTTTGGGGGGGAGGTGCTTTGTGCGCAATCCATTATTTCAAAGACACAAACATGCTCAGTTGACATTTGTGGTTTGACGTTGTACTTCAGACTGTTATTGATTCTTAAGAAAGATCACACAGATATAATACATTATATGTATGTATATATATGTATATATATATATATATATATATATAAAAATATGTATGTATATATATACAAATAAATATGTATGTATATATATACAAATAAATATGTATGTATATATATATATATATATATTTCAATATAAATATTCTTTAACTTAATTACATTTTCTATCTGTGCCTTTTCAATGTTTAATCTCTTCGTTAAATATTTTTTCTTGCTTGTTATCAACATGTAAAATGGCTGCTTAAACAAAAGCCGAGTGATAAATTGGCACAAGAGGAAGTTAAGTATTTATTGACCTCATAAAAATGTTGCCTCTCCTGCCTTAATGAAATTCCTTCCTGGAATCTGTGAGTGCAGCACACGGCCCCCTAGTGGCTCTAACTATTAACTACATCTGGCTCCCTCTCAACTAATGCACTGGCTGCCAAGCTTCAACCCTTCCCCTTCCTTGGAGGAAATTGCTACTTATATAAGTGGTATTGTATTATGAGTGCTATATAACATTATCATGACTAAGTTATATATACACTGCTTGAAATTACTCCAGTTCACACTGAGGCCTCGATTAGAATTTTACACTTCCGTGTTTAACATTGTGGTAAAAAGTGCCCTTATAGCTTGAACTTAATTTGGTTATTCAGCCATTTGGAATTGAAAGTCCTACTTAAAGAAATAATTGTTTTTATAGGCTACAGTTTTGCTCAAATTATCCTGTAATTATCGAGCATAACAAAGCAATTCTGATGTAGGGGACTTCCTGGGACTGATTTCTGGTTTCTTAGCCTTTCCATTTGGAACTATTTACGGCTCCAGTAATTTCCCGGGCTGAGCTCTTACATTATCCGGGCCTGTGACACCCCACCCCCACTCCATATTGACATTCCATAAAGTTGACCCTGGCCAAGGCAGCAGTCTCTTTCCCACAGATCATTGTGATAGTCAACAGTGAAACCTGGTATACTGTATGTATGTATTGAATGTATGTGTATATGGCATGTATATATATATATATATATATATATATATATATATATATATATATATATATATATATATATATATATATATATATACATATATACATATATATATATATATATATATATATATATATATATATATATATATATATATATATATATATATATATATATACATGCCATGTTGCTATGCCTTTTATATACATTTACAAGCCTGAAGAAATTAAATCCTCAGTTTTGTAACCGACAGATTTAATCTACCTGCCTTTTCTGGGAAGCGATTTCTAATTATAGACAGCCTGAGAACCATTTGTTTGTAATAAATTACCATCGTAGCCTGTTTTTGTCTCTGTTCTCGAGGATCCTTCGTTCCTTCATTCAGAATCAGTTTTGCTCCTCATTAACATGTCATTATCCCCTCTTTCACTCCCTTTGTTTCTTTTTTCCTTTTGCTCTCTTTCCCTCCCTTATTCTCTCTCAAAACACTTTCTGCTCACCGTCTTTCCAATAAGTCACATTTAATAGTACATTTCCTTTCTTGGCCTGGGGCCTGGTGCCAGACCAGCTGTATGAAATGTAGTTTCACCGCTTTCCCTGCCAGCACTTTTGTTCAGAGGAAAAATAACAAAAAATCCCACAGAGCCTCTTGAACTCTCGGAGGCTTTTTTTCTCTCTTCCTTTTGAAGAGGAGGCGAAACAGCTCTTGATTCATTGTTTGTTTTACCGCCATGTCCCTTAAAAGGAATACTGCAACCGTCTTTTGTCGTTACACGAGAAGACCTTATTTTTCTCATGACTGAGAAAGTCATGTTTCTGTCTGGCTTGTATGGATTGTTATTGTGAGAATATAAACTGGCAGAGGAGCTGGAGACATGTTCAGAGGAGCTTATTGAAGTTTGGAGGGTTGTAGTTTTTCAGTTGTCTTGGTTTCCTCTTCCACAACGTTTCTTATTTCTGGTCTTGTGCCAATTTCCATTTTCTTTTTCTGAGCAACAACATACGAAAAGTTTCCCTCACTGGTTTCGTCATTATTTTACACATGGGTATTGTTATGTTATCCAGATCTTAATGTTCCCATTAGTTATGACATTAGATGCGGAAAATTGTCTTGAGAAGTATTCAGAAGAGAAATAACAGGAGTCACAAATATTTTCTTGTTTTTCTTTCTACGTTTGTACTTAGTTGAGTTGGAGCTTATGCAGCTATCATTGGATTAAATCATGTCAGCTGAAATGTTTTATTACTGTAGCCACTTTAAGGGCTTCTGTGATTAATCACATCTATATATTAAATTAGATATGATATGATATACGAGATTTAAATTCTTACAGGCATTTCTCCTCCCTTTCACTCCCAGTGTAGATTCACTGCACACACCCACAAGCACAACACACATTTATTATTTCCTGTCAAGGATTAACTAATATCAAATGTGATATGTCTCAGCAGGAGATGACTGGTGACTCACATTCTCGCTCTCTCTCTCTCTCTCTCTCTCTCTCTCTCTCTCTCTCTCTCTCTCTCTCTCAAACACACACACATATTCTGGCACCTATCTGAACCTGGAACTCCCCATACTTAGATTAATTACGATAGGATTGTTAACGTTTGGCGCATATTTAAGCAAGGAGGTTTTAAAGCGAGGCATCTGATACTCTGCATGCCTGTGGCAAAGCTGCAGCTCGTTCTGTTTTTGCTGTTACCAAGACAAAATACTCATGTTGTATATTCTACATGTTACTCTTTAGCATGGACACCAAAATAAACAAGGGGGTTTGTTGAGAAGATGCTTGTCCTGGCTCACGTCACAGTGTGCAAATGTTTTGTGCATTTTCTCTCCAATGTAAAATTGCTGTTTGCAGGAACATTTATTTTTGCTTGTGTGTGATAAATCAAAACATAGATTAGTAATCGCGCCTTGTTCAGTCTGACATGGCATAACGTGATCATACCACAAGCTCATCTGCATTCCTTTGCCTGCATTCTTCCTCAGGCTCCTCCTCCCCTACGAGAGGCACGTTAAAGGCGAGCAGGACAAGCCCCTCCCCTTCGTCAAACCCAAGAAGCAGGAGGGCGGCCAAGAGAAGGCTTCAGGAGCCAAAGCCAAAGGAGTGGGGGCCAAAAAATTCAAAGGCTCCAACAATCCCAAGCCGGGGAGTAAAAAGGACAGAGGGGAGGCGGTGAAAGACCAAGAACAATCACAGGTCAGTCACAGATTCCCCCCTCATCAGGATTCCTCCTCGCTCTAAATTCAGTTACATTTTAATCTCCCTGTGCTTTCTCATCAATGCTTCACCTCCTGTCTTGAATTCATGTTCTTTCAAATTGCCAAATAATAAGGAAATATAAGAGTGTCCTATTTCTTTGGTGTTGAAGTGTAACGACTTTAATTTCTTTCTGCGTGCAGGACTCCAAGGAGAAAGAAGATAATCAAGAGCTCCGCAAAGACATAGAAGAGGTGGTATCTCTGAGAGATGAACCGATTGTAATAGAGGAGGAAGAGTTACACGTTACCCTAAAGAAAGAGGAGTCATTGGCAGTTGAGCAGCCATCTTCCCTCTGTCCCAAAGAGTCAGACTGCAGAGCGCCTCATGCTGGTTTGTCCCTCCATACGGGGCCCGGGCCCCGGCCTGAATGGAGGCAAATCAGTGAGGCCCTCCAAGCGAAACTCTCCTGTGAACAGCAACTTGAAGGACATTTCATTCCTAAAATCCCGTACCTGCCTCACCGTTGGGACCAGAACAGACCTGCTGGACATGTTGCTCTGCCCGAGCCCTCTTCCAGGGCCAAAGACTCCATAGAAAGTCACGGTGGGAGGGTGGGGAAGGTGTTGCCGATGTGTAAGCAGGCAGACAGACAGTGTATAGACTTGAGCACAGATTCCTTCCCAGAGAAAGAACACTATGTGGCCATAAAGAAGGAGTCCACCCAGAACCCTGCGCAGACGGCTGCCTACTGCAAATCCAGCCAAGGGGTCATGTCTCCGTTAGCCAAAAAGAAGCTCCTCTCCCAAGTGTGCGAGTCCAACCCTTTCTCCTTTACGTCTCCTTCTCTTCAGCCGCCGCATCCCACGCCGACTTCCTCTCTCCCTGTCGTCTCGGTACCCGAGAGGGAGCGGGAGAAGAGGAAGGGCGATGAGGAGTCGCTAGGACAGAGGCTCGGGTGTGTGTCGGACAGCATCCCGGAGGTAGCGCCCATATTCAGGCCGTCGGTCATCCAGCACGCCCAGAGCAGCAAGCCTCACCAACAAGCGCCCGAGAGGAGCGCCGCCGGGGAACTCTCGGAGACGTACGGCTGCCGGATCGGCCGTCACCTCCAGCCTCAAGTCAACCCGCCGTGGCAGCCCTATCTCCCCCAAGCCCACGCCCAGGATGGCGTGGAGAAGGCCGGGGAGACACTACTCCAGGGCCCAGCGTCTCAGCCCCGGAGCTACACCGCCGACTGCTACTCCTCCCCTCACCTGCACAGTCTGTACCGGCAAACCGAGAGCTGCCTGAGCCAGGAGAGGATGGTCGGCTTCCCCAACGGAGATCGGAGGGAGCGCTACATCAGAGACCACGAAGGCAGCTTTGTCTGTGGCGGCCTGGAGCAAGAGGGCTTGGCCTACAGATCTCACTACGGTGACAGGACTCAAACACACATAGAGCGGAGAGAGGCGGACGATGAGCCCAGAGACTTTACCATCGCGAAGCCTCTCTCTCAGAGGGGGTCGTCCTTCTCGAAGCCCTCTTTCTGCAACCTCCCGTATCCCCTCATGCACCAGGGTTTGGATTCCCACCCTAAGGCGTGCCGAGTTCCCCCCATGACCGTCTCTCCCCCCAAACAGAACCCGGCAGAGTCCTCGCAGCCCTTTCACAGCCCCAAGACGTTGAGCGATTCGTCCCTCGCCAGCCCCGTCCGACCCGGCAAGCGGAGCCTGGCGGAGCACGAGGGCGAGGACGCCCCGGAAAGGAAGGTCCGCGTGGTGACGCCGGTGCACCCCGCCGGAGCCATCCGCCGCAGCGACCCGGAGGAGCTCAAGCCGTCCGAGCCGGCCCACGGCGCTCACCTCAACAACCACCTCCCCGAGGGCCACCCGACCACTACCTACCCTCCGCACCTCTACAGCGCCATGTACCCGCCCGGCAGCCTGGTGTCCCCGGGCGACGTGCTGCACCAGCACGCCGGGCTGCAGTACCTGAAGAGCCAGTCGGCGGTGTCCCCCCTCATGCCCCCCTTAGCCTTCCACTCCATGATGTTTCACAGGCAGCTGCTGGCATCCAGCCCCAGCCCGCACCACTTCTACAGGCACCCTGGCGGGGCGGCACTGTACGGGGACCTGCTGCACCACCTGTACCCTCTCTCCACCCTCCCACCACCTCAGCTGTCCTCGGTACACCCCAGCACCAGACTGTGAGAGGAGGATTTCACTTCTCCTTCTTCATCCTCACAAACTTGTTCAGCTTTTTTTCCCCCTCTCGTGTTTTTGTCTCTCTTGCTCGGGGATTTTGCGGCTCAGTCGGAAAAATAAACACTGATTATAAAAGTTATCACAGACTGATAAACTCATCATTCAGACTGAAAATTCCATTTTTTTTATGTGTTTGCATTTGTTTATATACTTTGCACTGTTATTTGTTTTTTTATCACCACTTACTGTATATTGTTGGTCTCGTCGTGTCCTTATTTGCACAATGCTCCTGTGTGTGTGTGTATGTGCTCACAAATCAGTTTTGTCAGGTTGTTGCTCTGAACGTGTGAAAAGTGGAGGGCAACAGAGAAAAGCCATTTGTTTACTGCATCTGAGGGCTAAACCGTTTGGGTTTTTTTTTGCTTAAAAAACACTACAAGTAACATGACGACGTAAATTAAATTCTTTATATATAAATATATATATATCGATGCGTTCGCCTTGCAAACAATGTTCGAGAGCTGTTTAGTGCATTATCACACTTTAGGCAGCCGGCGGGGTTGCGTCTGTTTACATGTCTTCACGCTGAAAGCTGATGCCGGCTTGTGCCACATTTAATCCCCCCGGACTCCTCGGCATCGACATTAACACTCACTGAGGTGCTGAATATAGTTGTATCATGATATTCTGAGGTGCTGTGTATAACATATGTACTGTAGACTCGCATTTTACTCGGTTCAGGTCTTTCTCCACGTTATATACGTCAATCCAGATTATACAACACGTTTCAATCTGTTGACAGTTCCCCGAATGTTCTTCAGCCAGTCAACGAACAGACGTTTTAATTTTGACTCTCTGAATTGAAAGTAATTTGATCCTAAAGCCCCTTGTGATGAGGAGACTGTAGCAGCTTGTTTTCGTCTGTCGGACCAGCATGATGAAGCAGCCGTCTGCTGTGGAATGCTCACCACAAGAAATCGTCTTTTTGTTCTCGACTTGAAAAGCCCTCTTTTGGTGAACAGACTCTTTTCTTTTCTTTTTTTATTCAACACGCTGAAAAGACTCACTGTATGATTTGATAGGAATGTTGTCACTTAGGATATTATTGCTTTGCAAATATCTGTGCCTTTCGCAGTCTTGGATTAGAGTTAGCGCTACAGTCGTTAAGGTTTATCTTCTGTAGCAGGGTAGGAATATCAATATTACTGTCGCTCTCGTCTGACATGCAGCGCACAGACATTCATACAAGAACTAGATGGCACACTTGGCTTTCAGACACCAGACCTGATAGTTAAGGCACAACATTTCTCTTTTTCAATGTAAACAGTTATGCTTTAACCTCATGGTTAACGTTAGTGCTTAATGACTCTATTTACTTAGCTGAACTGCGTCAGACAGTCAATTATAGAAGAACCTGAAAAGATTTACTGATATCGACACAGGTCTGGTGTCTGTCATCCGCAGGGCATGTGTGCTTTAGGTGTTTTCTAGCAGTGATGAAAAGCTACCAGACTCCATAAAATATGCCATGCTCCATGGCCTGAGGTGAAACGACAACACCTGCTCTGGCTTTTACAACCACTATAATTGCAATCCAGGATAGTGGAAATACACAGTCTGGTGTTTCAAAGGAAGAGACGGGAAAAAAAGCTGTAAATGTCTGTGTAAAGTTGAACTGAATACTTGGATAAAGACATTCATTTTCCGATAAAGTACTGTACATTGCTGTGTGTAGGTAAAACTGGCATTACTGCTGGCTTCTGTACAGAACATTCACACGGGATCAATTCACGACAACCCCTATCTCTCGTCTTATTTTCTATGTAAATAGCACTGTAGATAGTACCGCGTGGTTGTTATCATATAAACTGTTATAATCTGTAAATAGTACAAACACAGTATAAAAATCCGTTACACAATCTAGCTGTGCCCCTTGTTTGCGCTGTTTCGAGATCACCGTGAACACTACAATTTAAGAATTAGGATGTTATTTTTTATTTCTCGTCGTTTCACTTTTTATTTTTCCCACGTCGTTTCCATTAATGTGCATCCTGAAAGTGTTTTTGATACAGTAGCCATCTGTTTACCAATCACCCAGCTGGCGAGCAAGACAAAAAAATAAAGACATTTTGTATGATATGACCTCCTGTATATTTAATTAAAATATTTTACTATCTACTCATGTTTCCTCGGTTGTGTTCTTTAACTGAAGTGCAGATAAATAGCGAGGGCTGAATAAACTGATATTTAATGCCAGTGTACTAACGTCAATGTGTTGTTCTTCTTGTCTTTCTTCCCATGAGTAAATGCAGTGTGAATGGGGTTTTATTATTGTAATACCATTATCTGGCTATGAGATTCCATCCGCCTTAATCTTCACAACAGGCTACCTCTGGGCTCCACGCCAGAGAAGCCTCTCCAGTATTTGCTGCAGTGGAGCAATGTGCCAGTGAGTGTGTCTCTATGGGGTGTGTGTTGGGCTGCAATAAAAGCTATGCTTTGACATTTATTGCCACCCCATGGTAAACCTTAACCATGAAACATATTCAGTGATACTTCCAAGCTCAGCAAAAGTAAAGCAGCCTCACCCGGGTAGAAATGTAGGCCGTTTTATTGCAGATAAGCACTAAAAAATAAAATATACAGTTAAGATGTCAAGACAACGATGAACAGATCGAGGAGAAAATTGCACTTTTTGAGAAACAAAAATAGCCGATTATTTTTCTAACATTGCACTACACACAAATGATTCTGCACTACGGCAATATTAATGCATTCTGTTCCCTACTTACTTGTACGTAACCAAAGTGCCACTTAAAGTCTAAATAATTAATATGTGAAAGTAAATTTGAGATGACATGGCAGTAGTATACTATGAAAAGGAATTACAGAACATTTAAAATCAATAACAAGACAAAGAATTATTGCTGTCGTATAAAATACAATTATAAAAAACATTGTCAATTTGGCTCATTAGTTTGATGAAACACATTTAGTCCTTGTTTAGTCATGAAGCAGTTAGTACATTTAGATCACATGCGTTCCCTCATGCTTAATAGCCACAGGGGCAACATTTCCTCCTTTCACTCACATCACAGAGTTAAGATGAAATACTACAGAAACATTAGCCTTCATAGTAATCGTCAGCGACATTGCCGTGTAATTCGATGTTCCTTCGTCTCTCGCATGCTCACTGGAACTGAAAATTGCAGAGATTATGACGGACGACACAGGAAGTGCAATATAACAGACCGCGGTGCAACTACGTCAGCCTCAGTTGAACCTAATGCTTTGAGGTTTGACCCAGGAACCATAACTTGTTTTTCCAGGTACATAAAATACTAAATCAAAGTGACTAATGTGTCGGTAACGCACAGCTGATATTGAGCAGCATCCTCTCATGATCTATTCTGGGGTTCTTTGAAACCTTAAACTAAATCCTCCTGAAATCCACCCCCCCCAAAACGCCCCCCCCTCCCCCCTCCTCCATTAAACACAATTTTAGGGGGTGAGATAAAAATAAATGGCATTGCGGCTTTCGCCACGCTGTCTCGACAATTTCAGAAAAGGCGAAACCAAATGTTTCGTGCACTGTGTGTAATTATGAAGAATGTTCTTCGACATGTGACTGTTAAGTGGTTGAAATGCCCCTTTGTCTGTCAGTATGTTCAAAACACAAGAGCATTCATTATTGTAGTCGCTCCTCAGAGCGACTCATTCGATTATGTTCATGGCGTTTACAGGCTGCCGCGTTAAGAGGACGTTGGACGTACTGTGTAGTCACTGGAAACCAAGGTCACTCCACTATTAAGACCTCTGAGGAATGGAGAAGTCACATTAGGGCTCGCAATTGCTCCTAAAATCCCGTTCCCTTAAAATCAGCTATAGTGGTCATAAAGTTGTCACAGTGAGTGGAAGAAGTCAATAGTTCCAAAAGGAATGACTCGTTCAGTCGGCCAATGGATCAATTCCAATTTGAGTGCTTTTGCTAAAGCTCTTTCTTCGGCCCATGTTCCAGAGCTGAGAAATAAGCCTTTCTACTTTAGTGGGATTGATGATGTCGTCGCTCGGGCCAACGCACAGCCTTCAAGTGCATCTGCTGGGTAGCTGCATGTGAAAGACTTCTTAAACGGAGAGTACAGTATTGATGTTGTGAGACGAGGTGTCGACTGGGATTAGGACCCTTTGTTTTGAAGAGGCCGCGTCACGTCCCCGTCCTTAAGGTTACAGTAATGGGTCGACATTTTGGGAAATATGATGAGAAAGTCGATACTCTTTTATCCATCAGTGCGATATGAAACGGGAGCCCCTAGATGGTTAGCTTAGCTTAGCATAAAGACTGAAAGCAGGGGGAAACGGCTAGCCTGACTGTCTAAAGGTTAAATTAATCAGCCAACCAAGCCCGTTAAAGCTCACTAATTATGTTTTGTTTATTTCATCTTTACAAAAAAACAAATAATAAAAATATGTTGTTGTGGGTTTATACAGTTATGGGGCAGATAAGTAGTCTGAAGCCTCTCAGATCCACTCCAGTAAGTCACGGCTCCCAACCATGAAAGTGTTGCATAGCCCTTTAAAATGTGGCATTTTACGCTTCAGTTTTTGGATTACGAAATAATTCTTAATTAGTGAGTTTTAGAGATGCTGGGAGGCTGATTTATTTTCCTTCTGGACCGAGCAAGGCTTGACGATTCCGGTCTTTATGCTAAGCTAAGCGCCTCCAGCTTCATATTTAATGTACAGATGAGTTACTCGTCATGAAACATATTTCCTCAAATTGAGCATGACGTAATAGTCATGTCCAAAATATAAAAGTTATGCTATTTAGGAGCAGTAAAACATACTTTGATATCTGATGTTATCATCACCACTGAGCTCATTAAAAAACATTATAACTGTGTTGTAGGTATTCATATATTAGTGGGGAGGTTAGTTGTTGTTTAAGGTCAAAGATCACAAGGCTTTACGGTTCATCCTCTCTCGGAAAGACTTCCTCAGTTTGCTCTTGGCTGCAGGAACAGGACCAGGACCGTGACTGGGCCGGAGGAAGGCGTGTTCACCTGTGGCGTCGGCGCTGTGGTTCTGGTGCTCCGGCTGCCGGGGAGGAGGCGGAGGCTGAGGAGGCGGAGCCTGACTCTGAGCCTGTACATCCAGGACGCCCAGTGGGGCGTGTTTCCGGCTGAGGGCTCCAGCTCCTCCAGCGTTGCTTCGCTGGAGCTGCTGAATGATGGCAGAGAATTTGGCATCCAGGGATGGTCTGCCGGTTTTGGACCTGGTGGCCGGCGGGCGTGGAGCGCAAGCGCCGGAGTTCTCCTTCTCCTGGGATGAGGGAGGGGGAGGATGAGGGGGAGGGAGAGAGGTGGGAAGGGGAGGTCTGGTAGGCCGGCTGGGAGGAGCATGAGGCTCCTTGTGAGCGGGCGGGGGGGGAGCACGGCGCTTCTTGTTGCTGATGGGTGCGGTGTTGGCGTTGGGGCTTGAACAAGGGGTGGAGGTTTTGCTCTGGGACAGAATACCCCTCTGCACGACCGCCGAGTGCGTCCCTTCAAACAGCAAGGACCAATTAGGAGCCTCCTTCTCCTCCTCGGGGCCAATCAGATAGCGGCCATCCGTCTCCTCGATCTTGTTGTGGATGATGTCTGTGATGCCCTCAAACTTTCCGGGTGAATTTATACCTGCACGTCAAAAAAAAGAAAAACATTGAAGTGAAGTCAAATAAATTAGGCAAAAGTTGGCGGATTTTCTTTATTATTAATTTCAGGGTTCTTACACATGTTGACCAGTGGATTTCCATGACTTTTCCATGACTTTAAACCAAATTTCCATGACCAAACTGAAATCTCGGTATAAACATGAACAATTTAGAAAATCTGGCGTATTGAGAGCGTACGCCGGCTTACATTTTGAGCGTCTTTCTTTAAAAAACATAAATTATTTCAAACTTGGCGTAAATGAACACGTGATTATAACAAATTTCCATGACTTTTTCAAAACTTTGATGATTTAAGTTTTTTCCATGACTTTTCCAGGCCTGGAAATGACCATTTTAAAATGTCATGACTTTTCCAGGTTTTCCACGACATTATGAACCCTGTAATTTATTATATTTGATTAAAGTGATTTTTTCCAAATACTTCACAACTGAAATGATAACTAATATGTGTGGTTAATAAATGTTTGCTCCGATGAGATGTCCGAGCATCACATCTTCTATAAATAGATGTAATATACAAATCCTGATGTCAGCGAATGATCAGCCTCGGCCTCAGTCACCTCACCCGCTTGCTCCAATTACTCACTGAGGTCATTGTAAACAGAGTCCGCCTGCTTGGTGAGGAAGAGTGATGGTTTCCGTGGTGACGCGACCTCAATCTTCATTAGCTTGTTGCAGCATTGTAGCCACTGGCCTGGTTGTAAACAAGGAGAGCCATGAAAGAGAGACACATAAAAGGGTATAAAATATCTTTTCTCGCCGATTTTAACTCAATATATGTTCAGAAACCTTTCATGGCCAAACATACTGACATACACACACACTTCTGCTGTACGTTTACACTGAAACACACTCACTCTGATCATAGAGGTGCTGGTGGAGGGCGTCCATCCACTCCTCCAGCTCCTGGCTGGTTTCCGTGGTGAAGACGATGGTCTCGGACCCCTGTGGTGAAGGGTTGATGATGGACAGACACCTGGATTTCTGCCTTGCGGACTCTTTCTCCATCACACGGATCCGGGTGTCCTGCAGACACAACACAGCACATCCACTTAGCGTGAGGGTTTATAGTTTATAGTTTATTAAGGATCCCCATTAGTCTACACCATAGTGGAGACTATTCTTCCTGGGGTCCAGGCAAAAAACATAACAATATAATACAAGTACATAAAATGCAGTACAGCATGATCAATTTTCATAAAAACACTTAGACTAAGAAAACAACATGTACATTAAATGTAAAACAATATACCTAAATACCTTAAATACCTAAAATAATAACCTAAGCTACTATAATTTCCTTTCTGATTATTTGCTGCCTTAAGTTTCCTTTTGAAATCACTTTTATTTCCGGTTAGAGTCACATATGAGGGGAGCACATCCCAGTATGCAATGGTTCTGTACATTACTGATTTCTTAAGCGCATTGGTTCTGGGTAGAGGGAAAGTAAAGTGACCACATAGTGCCTGTGTGGTATTATAACCATGTCTCTCAATTACAGGTGATAGCTGTAAAGACAGACTGGCAGGTTTCTGTGAGGAATATAATTTTTTTTTAAACAGAATAAGGCTACATGCCAGTCTTTCATCCACCCTGACGGTGCTATTCCAGAGATGCACCAAACAACAGTACATCGCTGATATTGCAGGAAACTAAATGATTCAGCAGGAAAATGCCAAAGATGCAAGAAGGATCTCAGAGAGTAATGCGGAATTTAACATTGTATTATGATTGGATTATTACATATATATAATTATTCTGTCAAATAAAAAAGGCAGGGTTCTTACACATTTTGACCAATGGATGTCCATAACTTTTCTATGACTTTTCCATGACTTTAAACCAAATTTCCATGACCAAACTGAAATCTCGGTATTAACATGAACATTTTTCAGAATTTTTCAGAATCAATAACTTCTTTTAAATCACTTCTTAAAACCCACTTTTATAAAACTGCTTTTAGGTGATGTCATCCTTTTAAGTTTTTATTTTAATTGCCTATTTGTTTGGTTTTACTTGTATTCAATGCTTTTATGGCATGGTCTTTTTTGTTTGCCACCATTTAAGTTGTGTTTATGCTTTGTTTATCTGTAGAGCACTTTGTAAAGTTTGTTTTTAAAAGTGCTATATAAATAAAGTTATTATTATTACTATTATTATTATTTTTGAAGATTGTGAGTATTGTTACCGTACGCTGGCTTATATTTTAAGCGTCTTTCTTTAAAAAAAAGTATTAATTATTTCAAAACTCGCCGTAAATGAATATGTGATTAGAACAAATTTCCATGACTTTTCCCAAACTTTTATGATTTAAATTTTTTCCATGACTTTTCCAGGCCTGGAAATAACCATTTTCAAATTCCATGACTTTTCCAGACGAACCCTTTATGGGATTATGTATCTGATTTATAATTCAGTGTAATAGTACAGATGATGCATCAAATAGAGAACCTGTCTTACCTTGTTGACGGGTACATTGAGAGTGGGCTGCACTTTAGCATCAATTTCTTCCGGGGTGAAGTAACAGGACAACATGCCAGAACTCAGCACACAGTAAAGACTGCAGCAGCGGTTCATCCCCTCCACGTTCAGCTGAAGATAACCAGGAGAAAACCCTGACGTATTAACATTAACCCGGGAACCGTCTATTGAGCCGATGATAATGAGAACAGCTGTGAACACACTTTCTGGCTCAGGTATCCGCTCGTCATGCTCTGCGTCATGCAGGTCGGCTGGGCCACCAATCGGCAGCACAGGTTGCCGTAAAGTGGGAGCCAGGAGGACCACTCAGCTGTGTGGATGGAGAGCAGCAGGGGCAATAAAACCCTCATGTTAATAAAGTACTGTATGCTTTATGAAAAGATAAAAGGCACTTATAATGGTTTCAATCTTAAGTGAAAGGAGTCAAAACCACAGCACGATCAAACAATTTTCTTCTTTTTTTAAACATTTGTTAACTATTTGAAATGAAACGTTTAAAGTTATAAAGGTGTAGTGTTACAGTATGTCTCAAGCACACACATGAGAGAGCTGGTTTATGTTGGCGTCACATAACTTCTTGTCATATGAGCTTGAACAATAACCCAAACTATGCGGCGTGGATCTAACGACACGGTGCAAACTCAAGAAGAGAAAACTGGCCTCGGCAATCACATTCTTATCCATTTAAAATGACGCACGTGAAGCAAGAAAGGTTTTACAAGGTGAACTACAATCACAGGTTATGTTGTTGGATTTTAGAGTTACATTGTAATGGTGTAATAACACTGTTATTAAATTACTGCTTAAAATCAGGGACTAAAAAGCACAATCCCTTCATATCCCCAGATATTAAGTTTCTTACCGTCTTGGAGGACAATGAGGGAGTGAGACTGAAAGCTGCCTTCAGCCTCAGGCAGACACAGTGACGTGTAGGCCAGCAGGCTGTACTTGGCTCCACTAGTTATAAACACACACACACACACACACACACACACACACAGACACACACACACACACAGTTTAGCATTATTTAAAGGCTGCTGCAATGACTTATTTTCATTCCATAGCTTCCCAGGACATAAAGGATTCTTGCTCAACTCTAACCCGAATATTAAAGACACGTCTATACAAAGACTAACCCTTCAACTCCAACATGTGCACACATTCTCTGCACTATTTGCTTTGTGGAAATTATCTCTTTGTTCATGGGCCTAATGATCCCAATATTTCTTCTCCTCAGACAGCTGGTTTACATGACTTACAGATGTTCAGTTTGGGAGATTCGAATGCTGGTAACTATAAATAAAATACAGCTGGGCAGGAACATTAAAAGCTCTCGAATAATAGAGTTGTTATTGGCTGGAAAAAACCCAGTGAATGTCTGAAGGGAGCATATCAGTATTCAAACACCCAAAATATTAGATTAAGTCAGTGTGCAGTGTGTCTACACCATTTGTTCCAGGAACAAGCCACAATTGAGTCTGTTCCCGGCTGCAAGAATTTTAGATTTGGAGCCAAGAGTCTGAAAAGGGGTTTTATGGGGCAATACATACACGGGTATGGGGTGGGACTGCAGGAAGGTGTCAGGGTCTGGGTTGACCAGCAGAGGGCACAGCTTCTTCCCAGCCGTCTTTCCAAAGGAGCTGCGCAGCTTCTTGGCCAGTTTCTTTGGCGTATTCACCATCGTGAGCTCTTCCTCCAGGGCACAGCTCCACAGCGCCACCTTCAGCTCAAACTCAGGAACTACATCTTTACTAGAAGAGGACAGAGAGACATGTTCAATCAGAACATTAACTAAATAACAAAAGATGTTTAAAGAAAATACTTAAATAATAAATGTGATTGCAGTGTCAGGGAAGAAATAACTGAAAATGCATATTCTGATATTGATAATAAATAAAGAACAAATTTCCAGCAACATACTCTATTTTTAATATATTCTCCACAATAAAGACAGGGTTCTTACACATTTTGACCAATGGATTTCCATGACTTTTCCATGACTTTTCAATGATTTTCCCATGATTTTCCATGACTTTAAACTAAATTTCCATGACCAAACTGAAATCTCGGTATGAACATGAAACATTTAGAATATTTAGCGTATTGAGAGCGTACGCCGGCTTATATTTTGAGCGTCTTTCTTTAAAAAACATATAAATTATTTCAAACTCCATGAACTTAAACTCAAATAAACATGTGATTATAGCAAATCTCCATGACTTTTCCAAAACTTTTAGGATTAAAGTTTTTTCCATGACTTTTCCAGGTTTTCCATGACCGTACGAACCCTGTAAAGACATTTATTTCCCGTATTGTACAGCAGCACCAAAAGGGTCTTCTGAAAAGTATGAGCAGCTGTTGCACGTGTATTATATCGCATATCGAGACGAGATACTTACAAGACGGTGACTCCCTCAAAGCAGATGTCAGTGACGGATCTGTCCACCACCACCATCTCCGTGTCAAACACCTCCGAGCCGATCTGCATCACGCAGAACACCGCCACCCGGCGGGAGCCTATCGGGCACAAGGGATGGAGCGAGTGTCAGACGGTGTGCCGCGAGGCGCAGGTGGACAGCGAAACAAAGACGGACTTACTGCCTCTGTTGTTAAAGTAGGCCGAGTCCCTCCACATCAGAGGGATGCGCAGCCCTAAATCAGCAGAGGGGAAACATTAATGAACAATGAAACACTCTTTTTTTTTTTTTTTTTGCGATCAAATGTTTTTATTTAGCATCATCACACAGGATGACGGAACCCCAACACATGGTGCCCTTTCAGATTATAAACAATATGCTGGGACCAAAGGAGTCTCTCAGAACCATAAAGCAGAGAGGAAAGATGGGGGGGGGGGGGGGACATAAATATACTCACACAACACAAGAGGCCGACAGACAGATGGACAAATAACATTGATAGGGACCAAGGACATACAATGAAACACTCTTTAAGAGTTCATTTGTACTGTAAAAAGCTCTATATCCACTTTGTGATAATAAGTTATCTTACAAACTATTAAAACAAGTAGGTGTAGGTGTGACACTCTCTAGTGCTGACTGATTCTAGTAAAAAGGGAGAACTCTTACCGGACATTGCGATCGTCCCATTACAGGGCACACGGTCACCTGGATCTGAGAATCTGAAAAATAAATAAATAATACAAATCTTAATTGCAACTGTGCAAGTCAGTAAAAGCCACCACGAGCGTCCAGCTCCTCACCTCGCGGCCGCTCCGATCGCCTCCTGCTCCTCCTTCTTCTCCCGCAGCAGAGCGAGGTAGGCCTTGATCCTGGCGTTGCAGGTCAGCAGGTTCTTGGAGGCGTTGAGAACCTGCTCTCTCTTACTGCAGGCCAGCAGCAGCTTGTATGCGCCCTCACGCATCCGCATCTCGAAGTCCAGCTTTTCTTGTACATTCGTGTTCTTGTCGGACAGAAGCAGAACATGGAAAAGGGAGAAATAGATGTTGTTTTTGGTAAGAGACTATCCCCATCATTGTTGTTCACTTATAATGACACATCAATTATATACACAAACAGTTATACACACAACCCTTTTAAGACCAACATTTCCAGCACACAATTTTCTTTCTGGCACAAACGGAGCTGAATTTTTCGGAGATCTTTGCAACCAAAATATGACCACGGTCCCAGGAAATGTGATCTTCTTGCACAACTGTTGTCTGCCACCACAAGAGTGTATAAGTAGCACCACAATAAAAGTGACAATGATATACCGACTTGTAAAAATGACTTGTGACAGAGGAGAGCACTTCTTTGGTATGTGGTTATGAAAAGCAGTAACAATCTGTTCGTATATTGGATAATTTATTTATGCTCCGGTGGGACGAAATAGAGAGCACACAACTTTATGTAGATGGGATTATATGTATGGCATGCCACACAAAAAATAAAAGGGTATTAGCAGGAAATATGTATGTGGGAAGTTCAAGCTGACATATTTGTAGCCTAGATAGAGTATGAAGATTAAGTTTATTTTTTATTTAAAATACCGCCTTTTAAAACTGGTATTTGGTATTGGTGGGTTATATATAGTCAAGTGACGTTTAGATGTACATGCACAGTTGTTTTAAACACACAAACATCATCAATCTCTATATCACAAACATAAATATGCACCGACAGCTTCCTAGGAACCTGAGAAAACGATGCAATGACCTCCGTTAGAGCCAGGAGGAGCGCGTTGGTTCCGCATTCAACGCAGAGTGCGGGGCTCTGGTTTCAGGGAGCGGAGTGGCGTTCAAAGGGTCAACTCCCGTATTGGATAACCGACCCTCCCACCCAGCTTTGTCTCAGGGAACTAACAGCCAGTGCATGAATGCCCGAGGAAGAGACGTTAGAAAACCTACATCGTTATTAAAACGTAACTACATCACGGCCTATTGAAAAGACTCGTTGTAAAATTAGTAATAAAGAAGCACAGTTGTTTCGTCGTGTTTACGTCAGTAACGTTGCGCGAGTAACGCCAACTGAAACGTCATTATGGAACGTGTTTACGGCTCCGTAACGTTTACCGGCATACCTCGGTTTGCAGGAATAGTGTACTCTGTCGTATTTTCTTCCGTTTTATCTCCATAGCGACTGCGGAACCGGCCGATAAGGACGACACGGTGCTTCCGTTTCGCTTGAAAGTTTGAACGTCCCGCGGATCGTCCATGTTGTCCGTCCATTCGCCAGCAAATGCACGAGCAGCGCGCTCCCGCTGCAAATGCCGACGCCCCTCCAACGTACAGGGGTGCTCGATTTGTTACACATCGTCTGCCGCCATGATGAAATGTTAGGTAAACACACAAGAAGCTTTCGGAATATCAATATATATAAATATAAATATTATATAATAGCATACAATATATCATTTGTATTACCCATACCACTTTTTCAACGACTGAGTGAAGTTATTCATTTAATACAAATTATGTATCAGGTTATACTAAGATGTTTGAACTAAAATGACATTACCTTACGATAAGGACACCAATCTTGAAACAGACACACAAAGGTAAACAAATGTCTCGGTGAAGTAGCCTACATTAGCTCAAACTACAAAATAACAACAGCAAAAAGTGTACAATGTTTAGAGTCCGCTGTTACAAAACAAACGCTCCGCCTTGTCAGCCGGTGCATCCAGAGTCATAAACCGAGTGCTTTCTCCCGACAGGGAGGGGGCGTCATTGTGTCAGATAACGTTGTCGATTTTGAATTTTATATTTGATATTGACACAATTATCTAATGTTATTTTGGTGGGGATGCATGTTTAAAATACTTGTACATTTAAATGAAGTCCTTAGCAGCATATAAGACGTTGTCGGCAGCATATAAAACGATTCACGATCACTGTTGCAGCCTGGTGCAAATTTCTCTAAATCTGGGCTGATTATTTTGTAGCTATATGCAAACAAAACCTTTCAGTGAACTCTACATGTATTAATTATTCCACCTATTTTGAGATGTGAATATGTTAGTCACTCTGGCAGTATGGTAACGTAAACTAAAATAGAATGTCGTTTAAATGTAATGCACGTGTAATCTGACAAAATGAGCCCAACAAATTAAATTGTGTTCTAGTTGCAACATCCTCTTTTACTTCGATCGTTCCTTTAGTTGTTTGGTTTCCGGACATCCTTCTTTATTTTGAGCTGCGCATCGTGCAAAAGGCACTGCCTTTATTTCCAGCATCAAATACAACACTGCCAGCTGCGCAGCCTAGATCGTTTAGAAGTCACAAAACACCCTGCAACGTGACCAGTGAGTCCAGGAAACCCGCCCACCCGGTTCTGGCTGACGGCTTCTGGTCGAGTTGGAAGCATCCATGGTTGGAAGTGTAGACGCAGGAGCTGCTCTGGATGAACGTTGTCAAACTAAATAGAGACGTAGACCTAAACCCCGGAAATAACGATATTTGCTTTCAAAATAAAATAGGCAATTTTTTTAGGGGGAAATTACAATGAGATGAAATGCATGTCTAATCCTCTGATCCTGTCTGTGCCGGTGATGTCAGCTACTTCGCCATCTGTAGGGCATGTTCATTGCTATACGCTGTATATATCTGCAGGTTAATGAAAAAACACACAGATGAAAACAATTAAGCTTCAGTTCTACTGTTGCCTTCTGAAGTTAAAAAACCCTGATTTTGTTTTACACTTACTGCAGAACTTCTTATTAAAAAATACAATCTATGAAATGAGATTTACAAAAATATAAATATGTTGTATAACAACAATGTACTAATACAACATATTTTCTCCGACAAGGATAAAGTGTAACAGTAATTTTTCTTTTGCATTTTGTGTTTATATATCTAAACATATGGATCATCCAAAAACATATACATCCATAATTATGGTATATGTTTGTTGTCGTTGTTGAAAGTAGGTGGTCCACAGAACAAAACATATCTACTTATATTTGAATAGTATATTAAAGATACACGGCTAATTATTGATGTGTTACACAGCAATCTATATACGTTTTAGTTTAAGTTGTGGTGGGTTGCAATATCTCCTAAGCAAACTCTGTGAATGTAAATGTAATTTTAAAATGTTATACTTTAAATTGATCAGCATACATCAGAATCAGCTCCATTGGCCAAGTATGTATACACATAAGACATTTGACTGTTATCTCAATGTACGGTAGTTAAAATTAAGTTACAACTCAAATAGGACAACAAAGCTGAACAAATCAATTAAAACATACATATATAACTATTATGTATGTACAATAAGGTACAAAGGTATGTTTATATATACACATTATATTATATATATTTTCATAAATATTTGCTCAGCCATTGGTCCACTGAAAGCTGCTCAGCCATTGGTTCATTGAAAGCTCCTCAGCCATTGGTCCACTTAAAGCTGCTCAGCCATTGGTCCTCTGAAAGCTGCTCAGCCATTGGTCCTCTGAAAGCTGCTCAGCCATTGGTCCACTGAAAGCTGCTCAGCCATTGGTCCACTGAAAGCTGCTCAGCCATTGGTCCTCTGAAAGCTGCTCAGCCATTGGTTCATTGAAAGCTGCTCAGCGATTGGTCCACTGAAAGCTGCTCAGCCATTGGTCCACTAAAAGCTGCTCAGCCATTGGTCCTCTGAAAGCTGCTCAGCCATTGGTTCATTGAAAGCTGCTCAGCCATTGGTTCATTGAAAGCTGCTCAGCCATTGGTTCATTGAAAGCTGCTCAGCGATTGGTCCACTGAAAGCTGCTCAGCCATTGGTCCACTAAAAGCTGCTCAGCCATTGGTCCTCTGAAAGCTGCTCAGCCATTGGTTCATTGAAAGCTGCTCAGCCATTGGTTCATTGAAAGCTGCTCAGCCATTGGTCCACTGAAAGCTGCTCAGCCATTGGTCCTCTGAAAGCTGCTCAGCCATTGGTTCATTGAAAGCTGCTCAGCGATTGGTCCACTGAAAGCTGCTCAGCCATTGGTCCACTAAAAGCTGCTCAGCCATTGGTCCTCTGAAAGCTGCTCAGCCATTGGTTCATTGAAAGCTGCTCAGCCATTGGTCCTCTGAAAGCTGCTCAGCCATTGGTTCATTGAAAGCTGCTCAGCCATTGGTCCACTGAAAGTTGCTCAGCCATTGGTCCACTGAAAGCTGCTCAGCCATTGGTTCATTGAAAGCTCCTCAGCCATTGGTCCACTTAAAGCTGCTCAGCCATTGGTCCTCTGAAAGCTGCTCAGCCATTGGTCCTCTGAAAGCTGCTCAGCCATTGGTCCACTGAAAGCTGCTCAGCCATTGGTCCTCTGAAAGCTGCTCAGCCATTGGTTCATTGAAAGCTGCTCAGCCATTGGTCCTCTGAAAGCTGCTCAGCCATTGGTTCATTGAAAGCTGCTCAGCCATTGGTTCATTGAAAGCTGCTCAGCGATTGGTCCACTGAAAGCTGCTCAGCCATTGGTCCACTAAAAGCTGCTCAGCCATTGGTCCTCTGAAAGCTGCTCAGCCATTGGTTCATTGAAAGCTGCTCAGCCATTGGTCCTCTGAAAGCTGCTCAGCCATTGGTCCACTGAAAGAAAAAAATAGCAATAATAAAATATATATAAAATAAAAAATATATAAAATAATTTGTAAATACAATTAACTTAATTTCAATCAAAGTGCAAACAACATATACTGTATTTCCTCACATTGAACAGCAGGTTTTCTCTAACAATAAACTAACACAATTATGAACAAGGTGTGCAGGTCTACATTAGGGATGTCACGAGAACCGATACTTACGGTACCTTACGGTACTCAATATCAAAATACCGAAGATACCTATTTTTTTGAAGTACCGTAAGTACCGCAAGTACCGTGAGCACCGATGCCAGCTGTTGGCATCGGCGCTGCGCCTCTTCTGGAGCTGATGGGGGCTCGCGCTGCGCTCCTCGGAAGCTAACGTACGTTAGCTAGCAAGCTGTCAAGTGGAGAGGTATATATATATTTTTGTAACCGGCGGCGCGGCGCAGCCTTTTCAGTCTTTACGGTAGTGGTTTAGCGGATGTGGAAACGCACAGACCAATTGCATGCGAGTTAAGCCATCCCACGTGATACCACTCAGCCAATCAAATCTATGCATTCTCGGCGGTAAACATTACGTCTCAACAGACAGACAGCGCTGCTGCGCAAGTCCGCAGACAGATGAGAAAGTTAGAGGCAGGTTAAACATTGAGACGGTAGAAAGAAAAAGAATGATAGCGATACATTTAGAAAACAAAGGGAGAGAAACGGACGACTGTGCCGGAGAAAGTTGAAAACAAGTCGAGTGAGACCGAAAGGGAGGGAAACGGACAACTGCGCCGGAGAAAGTTGAGAAAAATGCTAGTGAGACAGCGAAAGGGAGAGACACATAAGGAACACATGTCGCTCTCCAAAAAAATAAAAGTTGACAGAGAAAATAGAGCATTTATTCCGGAATGGACAGACTCTTTTCTGTTCATACTTCCCACAGGGAGCACAACACCAGTGTGTCTTATATGTTCAGAAACCGTGGCACTTATTAAAAGTGGCAATGTGAAAAGCCATTATGAGACAAAACATAAAGGTATTGAACAAACAAACCCATTCAAATCCGAAGTGAGATCACAGAAGTGCCTCACAGCCCAATATGAACAGTCAACCAGGACCCTGAGACACACGTTCACTGCCCAACAACTCATGAGTGTTCCCTCAGAGTTGTTGGATTTTGGGGCAACACAAAAAGCCATTTACTGATGGAGGGCTTGTCAGAGAATGCATGAGTGTCGTTGCTGAAACATTACTTGATGGAAAACCAAAACAAGAGCTTTGTGATAAGATAAAGCAAATACAAAGAAAAGTGAAATATTAACTCAGGATGTGCTAACCAAGCTAAATGAAGCCATACATAAGGCATCTTACGTAGGCTTCCAAAAAAAAAATACTTTATTATGTTGTGATATGCTCTGTTGCACATGTTTTTTTATGTCTTGCTATTTTTCAAATATTTAACATATATTGTACATGGAATCTTTTTTTTTTTACCGTGGTATCGAAATTGGTATCGAGAATCGTGTTATTTTACTGGTATCGGTATCGACTACTGAATTTTTGGTATCGTGACACCCCTAGTCTACATGGTACATTTGATTTTGTGATCATATTCCTATGTATATTCCTGTTCATATCAATCAGTGACTGGTGTGGGCTTGCTTTGCTTTACAGATTTTGTCAAAGCGTGGTTGCTGGTTGGAGATAGCTACTCTCAGTTCATTTAGACCAGTCACAAATCTGTCCATCTTTGTACATACTTCCTTCTCTTATCTTTATCTTTCTCTGTCGCTCCGTATCTTTCTCGCTCTGTGTCGCTGTGTGTCTCTCTCGTTCGCGCTCCCTCACTCTCTCTCTCCCTCGCGCTCTCTCGCTCGGGCGCACGCTCGCTCTCTCGCTGGTTTTGCCACAGTCGGTCTGTGACATGAGCCGCTCTGGTGGCGTGGTTGGAACACAGTGCATGTCACGTCGGTTATTTTATATTGTTTTACCGGTGTATGTGTGCGTCTGTGTGTGTGGGTTGGTTATGAAGCCGCGACCCCCCTGTAGTACCACCGCGCCCCCCCTAGGGGTCGCGACCCCCACTTTGGGAACCACTGCATTAGCCAATCAGAATGCTTGTAATGTTGTTGCTATATAATAATTCATCTTTATTCATAAAGGAAATGTAAGCTAGCGGTCTGATGCTGCCCAGAGGAAACGCAGGTCATATTGCTGCTTATGCTTTAACTCTGTCAGAATTAGTTTTTGGCATTGGGTGCCCTTTTTTGGGGTTTGAGCACCTGCCCCCCAAAATGTCTGTGCACGTGCCTATATATAACCATATTGTTTTTTCCTGACTTATATATTGTCTATGTGCTAATCTCTCCCCACAGATTTAGGGATGTTGAACTACATTGTTGCTTAATCTGTGCTCACATAATTAATTGGGCATATGGTTGGTTGGCTAAACGAGGCTTGACACGTCACTCTCACAAATCGTCATCGATCGGATTTTATTCTGAAGGGTTTAACCGGAAGTGGTGAATAACATTGCCGCGGACTTGATGCTTCGTTCAGGCCGTCGGCTGCCGGCGCGCCGCTATTTTGCAGGGAGAGGAGCGCTATTGCTGAGCAACGGGGGGAGAGAAGGCCGACCCGCACGGAGCCAGCCTGAACTGCAGCAGCAACGGGGCTGGGCTCCACACGCACACCTTCATCCGAAAACACGCACCAGAAAGGAAGAAAAGGGGTAAGTGAGGCGCAGACGTTACTTTCCATTAGGCGTATTGCAGAATAAAACGGCTAACCGGCAGGCGGTTAGCTAGGTGGTCGACCGTTAGAAGTTTGCGGCGGAGAGGAGAAAAAAAAAAGAGAGAAAGAGTCGTTTTTGTGTGCTTTTGTGCTGCTCGTCTGTTGATGTCAACGAGGGAATTAAGCGCTGATAGAAAAATACTCTGAGGTCAGATATATCTGAAGCCTCACGCACTACAGCATGTATTCAGTTTGAATGCATAAAAACACCATGCCACGCTTCTTACGGCTAAACTACGCCGGGCTGACTCCCTGTCGGCTCACGCTGGCTGGATGCAGCAGCATGACCAGCCTGCCCCGCTCCGCCTTTGTGAAGCGACCCAGCATCGCCTCTTTTGCTGCCTCTAGTATATAAATATATACACACAAAATACAAATAAAACACACCGGCCACATTTCTCCCTTTACGCTCTTCATAGCATCTGTTTTTGAGGTGCTCGTTATGTCGGACGGTCCCTCCTGTAACCGCACGGAGGCCAGTGAGACGGGATGCACGTCAGTGAAGGTCGCTTTGTGTTTATCTCAGTGGAAACCCGCTCACCCCGGGGTGCCCTTTGAGCCCATGTGCATTGTCTGAAGGGTGTATATATGATACACCGTGGGCCTATGTCACTATGCAATGTTGCTTCAGAGTGTTTTTCGACATCGGACCCCCCCCCCCCCCTCAACCCCCCTCTCTTCTTCTGTGTGGAGGCTTTGTTTTCGTGGGGCAGATGTAGCTGGCCTACATGCATCCGCTCTCTTTGTGTTGACTTTGTATATTGCTGTCATCATCACATGAGATGCAACACTTGGTGAAATAGCTACAAAAAGATCCTTAAATAGTTTTTCTTTGTATGCCTCTTTAGATACACATGTACAGTATGCACAAATCCTGTGTTATTATCTTGGTATCGGGCAACAGAATGAATGATACATTTATGTACAATATATGCATGGCAAATAGCAAAGTTACACGACTGTTCAAAAGCAGAAGCCAGATTACATTATCATGCGCACATCTCTTAATTGTGTTTAATAGTGTTAACGGTAGGCCACCAGGGGAGACAGCATGCCGTCCAGGCCAGGGCCTCCAACGGACTGATGTGTCCTTAGATAGCTGGACAGCTATAGGCTGCACACCACTGAGTCCTGTTAGTCTCCTCCTCCCTCAGCTGTAGGAAATTCAAATTGTTTTGAGTACGAGCCAGCAGATAATACCGTCCAGTCCGGCTTTGCTCCTTCCCGTCCGACCGTTTTTTTTCCGACTCCTTCCTGTCCTCCCCGCAAATGTGGTTGCCAGCAGGCTGGTTGTCTCTACAGGCAGCTGCATTTTTAAAATCTGTGTCAGTGTCACAGGAAAGACTTTCAGAGAGGAAGCAGCAGCGATGTCCTCGCTAGACTGCGGCCCAGCCTGCCTTCATACGTGTCCATTTACACACGTAGTTACAGTGGAGCTGATAACAGATCCAGCCGTGTGAATGCGTAGAAAGAGTGCACTCGGAGGTTTTACGTATGCTTGTGTTTTTTCCTTCTGAAAAACTTGAAAATGTATAAACATAGATGTCTTACAGTCACCAAGCTGTCAGTGTTGATTAATCATAATAAGTTGACTATTAACATTGAGCCTATGAATCCTATGTCGTCATCCTCTCTGAATTACTGTAAACATGGCTCCGGCTCAGTACTTTGACTGAGAGTAATTTCTTCAATATTATGAACCTATTTTCTGTTCTAGTCTATAGTTGAGATGGAGAACTCGTCTGGCCTGCCCATGGCCATTGTGTACTGGAGGAAGTTTAGGAAGTGAGTTCATTTTACTTCCGTAGTGAGGGAGTGTCACTGAAAACAATCCAGCCAGTCAATATTTGTATGTATTTTATTCTCTTCAATATGTTTTTCTACCAGGATGACTTTAGCTAAAAACAGCAATGGCTTCACTTCACACTTTTTTTATTTTTATAGAAACTTTAAAAGGGTCATTAGAGTCAGAGAAACAAGGGAGGTGAATAGTAAGTGGTAGGAAAAGGGAGAGATGGGATAGCAGAAAACATAACAAAAAACACATAGCAATACATAATCATCAGCCTCCCTGTTATGGAACATACATTCTCAAAATGAATATTAAAACAGAATGACCCTAACGTCTGTTTTGGGGCGTGACTTGATCCTCCCCTGTGAGTTTCTGGTATTTTGTGCTGCAGATATTGATCTCGTCTTCAGAGAGTTTCCATCTCTCCCTCTGTCGTACGCCCTGATTCTCCTGTTATGCCAACGTTGATGTTTTTTTTTCCCCTCCTAAGTGTCAGTGTGGATTTCACTATTTTCGTCTGCTGCTGAGGATATTCCTGTGGGCAGCATAAACGCTGGTGTCATAATCAACTGGGCAGGGTCGGCCAAATACTAATGTTCCTGTTAAAGGGCCACGGGCCGGTCATTACCTGCTCAGCAGGGGCCACGAGGGCCATAAGCTCACCCACCAGAGCAGAGCCACAGTAAACCTGACGGGTGCTTTGGTTTCGGTCGGTAATACAGTTATTTATTCATAATATGACAGTATCATTCAATAATGTTTCAGTGGCTAAGAACAACAATGAAAATACATGTTCAACTAGAACGGGCACTCGGTAGAGCGCATACCTTCGCTTCGCGTATCACAAGATTGAGCATTGAATTATGAACATTTTGGCATTAATTGCATGCCAATTGGATAGAAATTGCTATAGTAAAAAGAAGATTTTGACCTTTTCGTGACTTTGACCGTTGACTCGATCGAGCCCAAAATTTAATCAAATGGCCCCCGGATAATAACCAATCATCCCACCAAATTTCATGCGATTCGGTTTAATACTTTTTTACTTATGCGAATAACACGCACGCATACAAATACGCGGCGACCAAAACAATGCAAAGGTAATCATTACTCTTCAACAGATCTAAGTTAAAGATTTGATATACAACTGCGGTCTAGTGAAGAGCTGCAACACATTTTGTGTTATTTATCTGATGATTATGTTTTCCACTTTTTGAAAAATGGCCATCACACATTATCTCATTGCTGAGGTGGCATATTCAAATTGGTTTCTTTTTTTGTCCGAACAACCGTCCAAAACTCCAGCATTTTCAATTTCCGGGGATTTAAAGCACAGAAAAGCAGCAAATCGACACGTTGCTGAAGCTTGAATCAGAGAATGTTTTGCGCTATTCCAAAATTTGCTTTAAATAGCTGTCGATTAATGCAATTAATCAACTCTGCTGTGTTATAATATGTGTTGCTCTAACATTTTTATGGTTAATTAACATTTGCATATTAGTTTACGACACATTCTTCTGATCTCATGCGCCATTGAGAAAGCTGCCTCCAGAAATGAGTGTTTATCAGTATATTTCCTGAAGAATGTTGTGCACACACGCTGTGGAGAATGAATTTGATGCACCTAAATGACGACGCCGCAGGCCACGCGCTTCATTAATTCTCTTGAATTATTAATAATCTTCTACGATCTCTTTTTCAGTAATAGCTTGTTAAGAGTACTGGGTACTCTTAGACGCCACAAGCATTACTTTCTCATATAATGCTGGAAGGCTGGCTATGTTTTTAATACTTTCTGTACAGTTAATAACAGGGTTCGTACGGTCATGGAAAACCTGGAGAAGTCATGGAATTAAAAAATGGTCATTTCCAGGCCTGGAAAAGTCATGGAAAAATGTAAATCACAAAAGTTTTGGAAAAGTCATGGAAATGTGTTATAATCACATGTTCATTTACACTGAGTTTGAAATAATTAATATGTTTTTTTAAAGAAAGACTCAAAATATAAGCCGGCGTACGCTCTCAATACGCACAATGTTCTAAATTGTTCATGTTTATACACCGAGATTTCAGTTTGGTCATGGACATTTGGTTTAAAGTCATGGAAAAGTCCTGGAAATCCATTGATCAAAATGTGTAAGAACCCTGTAATAACGCCCGTGAAAAACAAAAGTCTAAATGTAGGTCTGTAGGTCACGGGGGTCACGGGGCAGCGGTGGGCTGTTTTGTGTATGGTGGTAAACAGAAAGCAGGCGGTGCGGATGCTGGCTAAATGGAGGCGTGGCTTGTTGGTTCCTCTCGCCGACTGCTCACGTGACGCGTGGACGCCTTTCTGCACCATATGGTCTTTTCTGCTGCATGGGACACATTTTATTTGAACCCACATGCGGCATTTTTATGCCACATTAACACACATGCACACTCAGGTTTCAACAGATTGGAGGTGCTATGCTGGCACCGTGATGATTAATGATCTCCCTGCACGGTGCGATGGTCCTGTTGTTGGAGCTGAGTGCTGGTGTATCGTCTTTATCCGTCTGCACCCATTAAGAACTAATCAGAATACCATTTTTGTTTGCCGCGACTTCCAATGTTTAGTCCTAATTTACATTTTACACTTACAATCTTATCTTGTGATATACACAAACTGTTCCTGCATTTTCACCTGCTGTCAAACTCACACGTACACGTCCCGTTGTAGGGGAGGGTTCCTCAACGCGGGGCCCTTAAACAGACAATGGCTGGTGATTGTTTAGCTCTTTGCTGTTTGTTCTTCATTTATGAGGAGAGGTAAAGCAGGCCACCAAGAGACACACGTCAAATGGAATCAAAGACATGAAGACTGACTTCCCTGGAGCAGCCACAGCGGGAGCTTTGTGCACTCTGAATTTTAGGTCGAGAACATTTCATACATGTATTTTTTAGATGCTGTCGAACAAAACGTTAGTTTCTTGCTATCTGACGTTAGCATCATCACACGATCCCTCTCCAGAATGGGACATTACGAGACTGGAAGTACAACAACAGTCGTGTGTCAGAGTATGCTAGCGAAGTACAACACACATCTGTGAAACAGTAGTAAAATAAGTGATGAAGTAAGATTTAAAATGGAGAAAAAGAGCAGCGGACTATAGCGTACATAGGCCCAGCTGACCACATCTGGATTCAGCTCGTTACAAGTGTCTGGTCTATTGTTATATCGGCCTCGTAGAAAAAGCCCAGTCGTTCTGTCTGTTTGAAGTTTAGAGAGGAATAAACGATTGTATACCTCTACTGTACTCTTTCATGTCTGTAGATCTCTGTAGACCCGGTCACGTGGGACCAAACGCCTTTGGTCTGTCTGTCCGTTTGTCCAGATGTTGCTCCACTGCTCTTTGTACCCCTCAGGGTCTCGGGGCTCCCTTCCTCCCAAAACACCTCGAGGGTTGCAAGACCAATTCGTTCTCCACGGTCTCGCTTATGGATTTACTGACCTTACATCAGCATTTTCAAGGAAATAAATGGACTGCTGCTTTTCTATTTGTCTTGACCTTCAATGGACTTTCCTTCTATCGGTTTTACTTCCTTAAGGTGCTAGGACCGCATACCTTTTTTCTTCTTCTTTGTTTCCATTGTTGCAAAGCTGCAGTATTGATTATCTTATTTATTACATTTTAGGTGACACCAATGGTGTTAATCCCTAAAAGGCAATATCTGTATTACGCTGCCTTTACTGTAGTATTTATACGCTACACTTCCAAGAAATCACTTTGCAGTGAGTCAGTGTCATAATACTTTCCTCAGATTTCTTTTCAATCCGAGTTTAATTCATACCTGCAAACTCAAAATCAAAATAGGTCATCCACGTGAATAGTGTAGATCCGAAGAGACTCATGGAACAGATTCATGGAACAGATTCATGGAACAGACTCATGGAACAGATTCATGGAACAGATTCATGGAACAGACTCATGGAACAGAATCATGGAACAGACTCATGGAACAGATTCATGGAACAGACTCATGGAACAGATTCATGGAACAGACTCATGGAACAGAATCATGGAACAGACTCATGGAACAGACTCATGGAACAGGCTTTTGTCACCTTTTTTACCCCTCATGAGTTTGCAGGTATGTTAATTGGTAAATAGAACTAGGGCTGTAACAGTGAATCAATAAAAATCAATTATTAAAATAGTTGGCAACAAATTTAATTATCGATTCGTTGTGTCTTTGGTGAATCTAACCGGCTGTTGCTGCTCTAGTGGCGCTGGAAGAGGAAGTTATCCAGACGTAGTCGATGACATTCAGCATTCAGTATATACCACATGACTTCTCCTGGTTTTCTATGTCCTTAAGAACCCTGTTTTGAACAAAGGGTTGAAAATGACAGTTGTTTGTATTTTTATCCGATTAATCGAAAAAAATAGTCAACAGATTAATCGATTATTAAAATAATCGTGAGGTGCAGCCCTAAATAAAACCTATATTTTTGTGTCTGTTCAGCCAAGGAGGCTTTCACTACTCTAGCTCCTACAGAGTGATATTTATATCAGAGCAATCCACTTTTGCTGCACCTCCCGTCCGCCAGAGGATTTATCTTGGGAAAGACTTGTAAGTTTAGAGCAATAAATGCCCAACGCATTTTCAATTTAATCAGTAAATAGCAACATTGACGTATGGCAGTATCTTTCTTTTTTCATTATTACTTCATAGAAAGTATGTGGCTACACTGAGATAACGCTACATGTTTTCCAATGTGGGCTGACAACCACACCCTGAGGCTAAGTGTGGCTCTCATCATAAGACCACATCATCAAATGGGGACTTCTGAATCCGTCTCTCTCTCTTCCCTACTCTTATTTCTCACTTTGGTTTGCTTAACAATTGTGTGTTTGTATTACCGTGTTTGTGGAGGCTACACACAGCAGCTGCCAGTGTGTGTGCGTGTGTGAGCGTGTGTGTGTGTGTGTGTGTGTGTGTGTGTGTGTGTTGCGGTCTGAGTCAGTCCTTGCGGTTGCTGTGGTGATGTTAAGGTCCTGGAGGTTAGACAGATGAGTAGTGGTGTTGCATCATTCTGGAGCCAGATGCTATGTGGAACATGTGGGAAAATATGTTTTAGGGGATGGCGGTAAACGATGTGGCGCTCATTTACATCACTTCCTGTCCAATTTCAGACACTGTCTGCTATTGGCTAGTTTGGAGTGGCGGGAAAAGATATGAGTTGTTGGTAAAACAGAATATTTCTCAGAAAACATTTGTCTGGATTACAGAAACATAGCTGTCATAGCAATTAACCACAGCTAATTCATCAAATTATCCAGCAGTGCTTTATAATCACCCCACTTATTTGTAATGTCTGAATATCTCATCATATCATGAATAATAATAATAGCATGGATAATACTCATTTTCTTCAGATCTGCACCTTTGTTAGTGTTTTCAGATGATTCTCCTCATGACAATGTGATTCAATTAATTTCAGCTGTGAAGGAGCAGCTTCACTCTTGATGACACATGTTTTTTGATGAATGCCAGACAGACACGTCAACAAATCAACACATCTACACATCTACTGGGGACTCACAGGAGAGAGATCCGTCCATGCTTCCTGTCTCTCTCCACCTTCCATCTCCTCTACACAAAGAATTCACAGTCGTCTTGGAATAATACAGCCTTTCATAGATAGAGATATTATTATGAGTGCGGGGTTGGGGAATTCCTTCCAAAACCATGAGGTCACTGATTCTCCTTATTTGCTTCAGTATGAATATCGCTGATAGAGTGTAATGGAGATGAGGCCGATTATTTAGTTTTTATCTCAACGTTAAAATGACCAGCTTTAAGAACAGCATACGACATGTTGTGCATCTCTTCTTGCTTCACATTTCAGATAATAACTGCATTTACTGCTGTATGTTTTTCATTGGAAAGCAAACAATTGATTAATCCAAATTACAACAACAAAATATTATTTATTTAAATATCTTCTTATATTTACGTGAATTATTTTTGGCAAATGTAATGATTTTTAAAAAATGTATTAATATGCTACAGATTTTTTTACATTTTGTAGACTTTTTATCTTTTCCGATAAATTAAATGTGCATTGGAATTTCCCAGAACCCACGGTGAAACTTACACATGTCCTTCTTCTGATCAACAGTGCAAATGCCATTATTATACAATTGACTATTTAAAGAGAGTATTTGGCACTTTGCTTGAAAAGATAGTTGCTAATTAGCTTTCTTTCGATTTGTTTTCTTGATTATCCAGACTGAAAGTGAATCCATTTTTGGCTGATTAATTTTTGTCATCATTCTTTTTCACACATTGAATTCAATTCACCTCCAATGTATTGAGGTGGGGGGCAGAAATCCAAATTTTAGGTATCTGAAAATGTAACTTTGTGTATTGCGAAACGCTGCCAGAGTTAAGTGAACAAATCTGTGTTTTTTTTGTATCTTGGCTTAATTGGCCATTTACCATCAGGACTGTAAGGAGCACATGTAAAGCAGACAATAATCCTTGTCAGCTGCGTCTCCTTCGTCAGACCTCCCGCTGCATTCCTCCAGCTGTGCAATGCCTTTCATGTGTGATAGCGAGAAGTTTTTTTAATAGCACCACACAGGCTGGTATGCTCCTTACTCAGCCTCCTCGACCACGCTCCCGTTAACGTTGCATTCTGCAGTGAGTGTGCAGTGGTTATTTAGACGGCAGGCCTTCAGATGCTTCGGTTGCAGTGGGGAGGAGAAACCACACGTAATTATAGTGGAAAGGCAATGCGTTACTGTTTATTGTTGGCTCTCTCTGATAATGAGTTCATAGTGTGGCGCTCCAGTGCAATACATGTTCCCTCTTCCTAAATCTGACACGTCATATATGGTCATGTGCTGTCATGCCTCGTGAATACTGTTTTAAATGATGTAACATGTTAACCCAGCAGAGGATGCACATGATACTGAGTCTGGCCAGTTGATTGGATTTAAAGAAATCTAACTTTTATTAATTTAATTATTCTGTTCTGGTTATTGTTAAGGGGGATTTCATATAATATAGCCTTATTTTTCCACTTGTTACACTATTTACAAAGGTCTGGTCAGTTTGGACACAGCAATCTTGTCATGAGCTTGAGACTGAAATGATAATATGTCCATGCTGAATCTATGACAGCATGTTTCAGAAGATTACATATTCCAGAGTCTTTTAACAACAACAAAATAAATAAATAAAACGTCCTCATTAAATGTTTCACAGATCACATTAATGTGTCGGATATCGTGAGCTGTTTCTGTGATGAAGAGCGATCTCTTTTACATCAGAGACAGGTACTCTGGTACTGTCGTGTTCCCAACAGCTTTGTGCCAGGAACTGTCAGAGGTGTGCAGTTGATTAACATTTTACCCATGGGATTATTGAGTTGGTATACCAAGTACTTATGAGGTCAACTGAGCAAAAGCTTAACTCAATAATCTTTAATTCCCTCTCTGATCTTTTTTTGCACTTTCCACACACGACAGAGCTCCTGTTATTTTAGTCCCGTCTAATATTACCATGAAAAGCTTGTTTTTGCAAATTTGGTATTGAAACAAATAACTATGAACCGTATTACAGTTGCCTAAACCTCTGTACGAAATTCAACTTTAGGGTGTAACCAAATGTAGCAATCTTCCTAAATGTTCTCCACTTTATTTTAAGAGGATCCACTCTGTGTTGTTGTCATCTTGTTACTGTGTCAACAAAGAAATTAGGAGAAGATAATAGCTTTTTTTTGGGGCTCTGTTACAGCTAGTGTCTCATCAAGACAACTCCAATCTCATAGCCAATTATTTAGAACAAAGCCGATATCAAGTCCGTTAGTTAATTCTGCTTAATATTCCAAGCTTGAGCACAATGAGCAGTTTAAAAGTCGCTGTGGTTGGCGTTGACCTCCTTTCCTGCTCTTCTGTTAGAGAGCGAGGGAAGGAGGTGGGCAAGAGGGGAAATAAAGGTCCTGCTGCGGAGGCCAGCCAACATTCCTACATCACTCTAAACATCTGGGAATGATCTGGGCAGGCAGAGAGAAAGAGAGGAAGTCTCTCACTGGTTGGCTCAGTGTTCCTAGGCGTAGACGGAGAGGCGTCACATTGCAGCACCGCCCACTAAACCTCCTGCCCCGAGCTGCAAAACAAAGCAAGATGGACTGTTTTGATTCTGTGCACCTCTACCCATGTTAACACTTTGTCAATAATACTACTGTCTTCCTGTATTGCATCCCAGCTATGTATGTAATCTTGCAAAAAAACATTATATGTGTGTTTCCCTGCTTCTTAAATGTAAAAGCTTTTCCTTCCTTCTCCTTCCTCAGGATGGCCTAGCCGTGTTGTATTGTCAGCAGTTGACCAGCAGTGAGCTACGTGGACCACAGGTACAATTATATCAACTTACTTCCATGTACATTGCATTCTCTTGCTTTTAAGATAGTGCAAAATGATGTTCTGCAAAGGCCAGGTTTGCAAATACTAATATTTTCTCGAAATACTATTATTTAATTGACTTTTGCATATTGCAAGGTTGACTCTGATAAAGGAACAGCACTGGGATGAGTTATATTCTTTTAACCAATAAGTTATCTTATACTTCTTTTTCTTTCTTATTACAGTTTGTTTTTAAACACCACTGTGCGTGAATTGGTTCAACAATATGTGTTCCTGCCGTTTTTGTATGTATTATCTTTATTCATTAAACTGTTTCAGAGTTTCAGTAGATGAGAGATTGTTTAGATGATATAAACTGAGCCATTTGACTTCAAGACACTCAAGATAATTAACAGAAAGGTTCAACTCTGTTTTTTAAACTGCAGGTTATCTGACCTACTGCTCTGAGGCAGCAGCAGGTTGCAGAGATGAGTGTGACCTCGTGGTTCCTGGTGAGCAGTGGGGGAACTCGCCACCGACTCCCCCGGGAAATGATCTTTGTCGGCCGGGATGACTGCGAGCTCATGCTACAGGTGAGAACATTGTATTTCCCCACTAAAAAGCAGTTTAAATAAACCAGAATGGGCGAGGTACAGGTACTGCCTGTTTGTTCTATTTTCATTGTCTCTTTCTCTAGAAAATGCTGTAACGCAGTCTGATAACAGAGAATTAGTAAGTTACTAAGTTCTAAGATAATATGATAAACAAATAATACAGAGAGCCGGACAATCATGTGAGAGGTTCTTCTCAGTGTTATAAATAACCTGCTGATCTCACAGCAGTCTGTTTCATAAGCTAACTATTTACTCTGCAAATTCGCCCTCAACGCTCACGTTGTTGCTCTTGCAGTGGCTGAAAATGTTTACATATTATCATATTGATGTGTGTGTGTGTGTGTGTGTGTGTGTGTATTTTGTATGTGTGAGCTTTGCAGCTGTGCATACATCCAGAGAGACCATGTGTATGCTTGTTCATGTTTACCTCTGGTCACTGCACTATAAATAGGAAGTGGGGCAGTTACCTCCTGAGTTAGATTGTATCTGACTGAGTGGGTTGTAGTGTGAAGAGGATGCATCCATGGCAGCAGTCTCTGGTGTGACAGGATATTTTGAGGGAAGCTTTTACTGGTACCCGTGTCTGTCTGAACGTCTGACTGTCAAGGAGACATCCAGGACTTCTATGGATGTTTCTTTATTTTTACTGCGCTGGTTGAAATTAGCCTCCCTTTTTTTATGATGGGCCTATCTACCTTATCAACCACTGTGGCAGTTTTTAATATTACCACATTCAATTTGATTTATTTATACAGGGTTCGTACGGTCATGGAAAACCTGGAAAAGTCATGGAATTTTAAAATGGTCTTTTCCAGGCCTGGAAAAGTCATGGAAAAAACTTAAATCATAAAAGTTTGGGAAAAGTCATGGAAATGTGTTAAAATCACCTGTTCATTTACGCCGAGTTTTAAATAATTAATATAAGTTTTAAAGAAAGACGCTCAAAATATAAGCCGGCTCTCAATATGCAAAATGTTCTACATGTTTCATGTTTATACCCAGATTTCCGTTTGGTCATGGAAATTTGGTTTAAAGTCATGGAAAAGTCCTGGAAATGCATTGATCAAAATGTGTAAGAACCCTGTTTATAGGTTTTATCTTCTATCAAGCACATTGTGAACACATTTTTAAAAGTATTATAGCAGAATTATTATCAGCTCAAATAAATGACACTATGCCTTATGGTTATGTGCCATATATTGATGTAGCCTAGCAGTTGTATTACTCTCTGTATCTAGTCAACAACTGAGTGTTAAATCAAATCAAGTTAAATTGAATAATATCTAATAAATAATCAAAACATGTTTCTCTCATTTAAAGGAAAATCAGGGCTACATTAAAATATATAATTCATAACAAAGATTTGTTTTAACTTTCATTTTCACTTGAGAGGTTTTGAGCTTAAAGCTGTAAAACTGAGTTCATCAACCTACGAATAATCAGTGTTGATCTCTGCACTCCACAAAGGTCACGATCATAAAATGTACTTGCATACATACAACTCTAGTTAACTAACGTCTTCACGGTCAAGAATTAACTTTGAACACAGAAATACTAACTTTACTTATGTGGTAATTTCCCGGTTATAGACAGCGGCCCTGTGTCTCAAGTTGACCTTTCAGTTTGCTGATTGCTAAGTTTATATTAGTTTCCCTGCTGACCTAGATCCTCTCATAGTCCATCTCTGTGACGAGGAAACTTCAAGGGAGAAGTGATAATACGGCTCATATACTGAAGCAAGTAGGGTTACAAGAGCCCTGTCTTTTCTCTTATACGTCTCAATCAACTATGTGTCTAGCATCTCTCTGAATGTGTTCATATCCTTGGGATGTCTTTGGAATGATAGAAAGTTCAGAGAAATCTCCAAATTGAAGAATTCTTTGTGTCTTTGTGTTATGTGTGTGTGTGTGTGTGTGTGTGTGTTGCTGTGTCCTCCATGTGACTACTTTACCCAGCCAAGCCCTGATCACATGGCTAAACGTCAACGACTGCTCGTCGTGTCATGCTCCAAGTAAAACACTCACACTAACAGACATCATTTGAAATGTATAAGTATTGTATGACAGAATGATCACACTGATACTACCAGCTCTGGCCTCGTGATCAGATCTAGATTCTTACTTTATTTACTTATTCAAAAGGGGAAGGAGTGTAATAAATACATGAACAACGTTTCCATCATACCAGCCTAAACCATATAATAGTCACTGAAGCTATTAATGCTCTTTCTCTCTCGCAGAATCATTTCCTCTTGCATGTGTGTGTGTGTGTGTGTGTGTGTGTGTGTGTGTGTTTTCTTTCCTTGATGAATCAGATTCTCCTTGCCTTTGTCACTTCCTCTTCTTGTTATCCTTTCTGTCTCCTTCTCTTTCACTCCATACACAACATGAATACACTAAGCTGCTCCACATCTGTATCTGAGTTGCTCTGGCACATGTTCAGTTGCTCAGCAGTTGATCTATGTGTAACAGCATGACTCTGCTCCATCCTGTGGTGTGACTGGGGTGTGAGGTACGACAAGCAGCTCAGTCCTCTTCTATCCCGTTGGATCGAGACTAATCTCACGGCGGTAATCTGTTTGAGGGTTGGCCCGATGGAGTCGCTTCCCTTTGCTTTTCTTCAGATTACTTACCTTAACATGAGGGCGCAGTCCAGTTGCTGGTTTATAGGAAAAATCAATATAAGAAAGAACACATATACGGTGCAGCTCCCAGTCCCAGAATGGGCTGACTGCAGCACAATAATGTGTGAGCGGGGACAACACTTCAGGACAGTTAATGGATGTGTTAGATGGACATTGTGTTAATAATACACACGTTTGTCATATATCATCACTGTGTCTCCTTCAAATTATGAGCAAATCACCGAGAAATGCGTTACCGTACACTGAAACATCAGCAGCAGCACACGGCAAAGCGTTGAGTACAAAAAGAAAGCAAACAGTTCCAGGACAAGGTGTCGTTTGTTTCTTGTCTTTTATGATGTTTCTTATCTGAAGGGCGTTCTAACAGACGTGTGGAGACCGCTGCACATTTTCTCATCGTTCAATGTCAGCGCATACTTATATGCTTTGAAATTCCCTGACATTTTTACATGATAGGGCTATTTGCCAAATTCCACAATACATTTATATCTGGGTGTAACGTTCACCATCCAGAAGGTTGCAGTGTTCCTGAAATCCTTAAAATAGCTGAATAACAAAAATCAGAAAAATTTAGATAATTATGACTTTCACCTGCAGTCCGACATTGCTCCACTGTTCTTGTGTGTGTGTGTGTGTTTGTGTTTGTGTGTGTGTGTGTGTGTGTGTTTGTGTGTGTGTACAGCTGTAAATGTGTTGATTACAGGCGGGTTCATTGAAATACCTGCTGATATGCTTCAAGTTGATATCGTAGTAGATCTCCTGCATAGTGACATTGAGTCTCACCATCATAGATGCTCATGCCTCCACAAAGATGTAACATAGTGCCGTCTGCTCCAGTCACACACACCCCTCTTAATGGTTTGTGTGAGAACCGGATGCTATTCGGCAGTTCACAGTCAGGCTTACACTCGTTGCCGTCTGGCTGCAGCACAGGTGGACATATAAGCTCCGTGAAGACCTTTTGAAGAAGAGCAGCACAGAATAAGAGTTATCACTGGGTTAATGATTCATGTGTGTGTGTGTGTGCTTTCATTTGCAGTCCCGCAGTGTGGATAAGCAGCACGCAGTCATCAACTACGAGGTCGGGACGGACGAACACAAAGTCAAGGACCTGGGCAGCCTGAATGGGGTGAGTTCACGGGTATAAATGTGCAGAACAGAGAGAGGGTAGGACAAGAGAGAGAACAAAGGAGGAGAGATAAGACAATGCATTCAACCAGCCGAAGGAGGAGTAAAGGGGTAGAGAGGGAGATGGAGAAGGACTGCAAAGATAGAAATAAAGAGATACAGAGGAAAACCACAAAAGACATTCAAGGTAAAAGTCGAAGGAGCTGAGGTCACGTTAGAGGTTAACTTGTGATTTTAGTAGTCAATAGGACCTTCTATTTTATCTCTGCTAATTAATCTACCTGTCAATAAAGATTTGTATCAGGACTGAGGTCAATAGGGATCTAATCCTAATTATGCAAATTAGAATTTACGGGCATAATCTGTGTTTCAAATATAAACAAAGGGCAATTTAAAGTCCACTTTGGGGCAGCTGTAACTGAAAATGAGGTTTCTGTCAATAATTGCAATAAATAATATAGTACATTTAAAAAAAAATGATATGTGCTTTTTAATCTTTAAAAAACAAAATCTTTAAAACAGGACTTTTAGGAGTCTTTGTTGGCTCTTAAAGGATATTTTTGAAAATATAATAAATAACTTACTGAAGGTGATGATGATAAAACAGATTGGGGAATAGATTATATACATCTAAACATGTATTTGTAATTTCAAAAAATATTCAGTTTCATCAACTTGAGAAAAGCTATTTAACTCTGTGTTAAGACACAGGTAGCTTCTCTGTGACATTTAAGCCAACCTGTTTACAGTTGCCACATGCAGTTAGTCATGTGTTGTTATTAGCACTCAGACGTGGCCTCACATCCTCTCCAGCTATCAAGCAGGAAGCCACAGCCAGAGCCACTTCCTGCTGTGTCACTGACCAACCAGCTTTGGCCAGATTCAGAGGAAGTTTTCATCTGCTGAGTCGTTGGATATATACAGATTTTACCCAATGGTGATTAAAAAGCTCCGTTTGGGCAGTGTCACCATTTACTGTCTTACTAGAAGTCTCACATTGCCGCTTTTTAAAGCTGTCATGAACTCATCTCACTCGGGAGGAGGCAGGAATGTTTTATTACAACAGTGCACGCATGATAGAATTTCATTTGCAGTTCAGTGAAATCTGATATCTCAGTGCTGCATAGTGGAAGGAGGGGTGGAAGGGGGAGGCGGAGTGCAAGAAAGAAAGATAGTAAAGAAAACGGTCAGAGAAAGACGTGCATTGTCATGCTTAGGTCTTTACTGTTGGCTGTGCAGACTCTTTTCTTACAAAGAGAACCCAGGAGTATCTGATTCAACTGTTGGCATAATGCATACTTTTACTCAAAGTAGTATTCAACTCAAATGCGTCTGGTAATGGAAATACTGTTACAGCTTCAAAAGCCTGAAATATCTGAGTAACATTAGTTACAGCTTTTCAAATGGGATTTTCTTTCAGTATTTATTGTCATATATGAGATATAGACTGATTATCCTTGTTGTCCTAACAAAAAAAGCACGTTGGAAATACCATTGTGCAAATCTGTTCACTGTTATTAATATTTTTCGCAATTGTATATGTTATAGACAAATCCTTTAATCTAGACAATAATTAGCAGAATAATCGTTAGATGCAAGCCTAATTTCCACAGAAGCTGCCATGTGTGACTTAACTGCGGACCTGCTTAATTGGATGCCTTTTGGAGGGGCTTATCTTCTTTACTGTTACGTTTTATTCAAATCTGCATCTTTTGTTTTTGTCTTGCCTTCTCCTTCCCTCTGCAGACCTTTGTGAATGATGTCCGCATTCAGGAGCAGATGTACTTCACTCTGAAGCTAGAGGACAAGCTGAGGTTTGGATATGATATCCTTTCACTTCTCTGATCTGATCACACATCCACCCGTCGGTTGATCGTCGCACAGAAATATTGAGCAGCCGAGATATTATTATATAAATTCTTACCAAGATGCCAACTTTTTTTCTGTATGCTATTTACAGGGTTCGTACGGTCATGGAAAACCTGGAAAAGTCATGGAATTTTAAAATGGTCATTTCCAGGCCTGGAAAAGTCATGGAAAAAACTTAAATCATAAAAATGTTGAAAAAGTCATGGAAATGTGTTATAATCGCGTGTTCATTTACACCGAGTTTCGAAATAATGAATATGTTTTTTTAAAGAAAGACGCTCAAAATGTAAGCCGCCGTACCTCTCGATACGCTACATGTTCTACATTGTTCATGTTTATACCGAGATTTCAGTTTTGTCATGGAAATTTGGTTTAAAGTCATGGAAAAGTCCTAGAAAAGTCATGGAAAAGTCATGGAAAATTCATGGAAATCCATTAGTCAACATGTGTAAGAACCCTGTATTTAATTAGAGTCAACTTTGGCTGTGTCTAAAGTATGTGTGTATGTGCTATTGTGGCCAGTATTTCCTTAACACGACAGTTTCACATACCAACCTGTTCACGGTGGTGAGAGGAGAGCTCACGGTGCCCGAAGAGGCTCTAAAAGTAAGAACACACACACACACACACACACATAACATGTGCTCTGACACACAATTAAAAATATCTATGTTTACCACGATACACAGTTTAATTATACTACTAAATCCCTACGTATTTTTTTCTTCTCTTGACCTTCCTTTAGCATGAAAAGTTCACGAGCGGCCTCCAAATCACCAAGAAGCCGTCCAACAGTGAAACCACCGCCACCACGGCCACGAGCAAGTCCCCCGCTAAGACCCCAATAAAGACGCTGAAGTCCCCCAGTGGCAGCAACCAAAGGCCAGGCGAGAGTAAAGCAACAGGCGGGGTCACTTCCTCCAAAGAGTCACCGGCTAAACCTGTGGACACTCTCAAGGCCGAGGACAGGATCGGAGGTGAGGCACAGATCTTAGAGAGCATGTTGACAGTCAAAACAAAAGTGACGCGTTCTCAGAAACCTTATGAGTTTGGTGTCTGTTGGGCGTTACTAGTACCTGATGTTGAATGTGATTTAAAAACATTTTCATTTGGTCTACTGTTTACATTCTCTCCTTAAAATGTAGCTATATTGACTGCTATCACAAGGCCACTCAGTTCTCATTTTACTTTATATGCATTTGTAGAGAGGCACATTTTGCAAATTGTATTAATCCAAAATAATATTAAAGGTCACAAATGACAACAGAGCACAACAGCTCAACTATAACTTTAAAATGGCTTTATTCCTGCACATAAACCAATGGATAGTATTTCAACACTATACTAAGATATACTAAATTACACTATTTCAATTGGCTGTATTGTCGCTTTCTGCAACTTCAAGAGAACACGTTTCTGTGTTATCAATTCTTTTAATGGAGGTTTACATTTCATGGTCAACAGTTGTGCAACACACAACCTTTCTAGTTACATCCCATGTGTATTTAAAAAAAATATTTCAGACACATTATGATGAAGTGAAAGTATGTGTTGTGTTTTTTTTAATCTTAGGCCAGTAGTGGGTGAACATAGTCAGAGGGGAAAGGGATTTAACTACCACACCAGCATGCAGCCAGACTGTTTCAACATAAAGATTGTTTTGGTCTGAGGTCGTCCCTCACAATTCACTGATCAGGCTGGGGTGCTAGCAGGGGTCCTGGTTAAGCTCCAGATGTTGAAACAAGGCCACATGGGACTTGTGTTAATGCATAAATTAAGGAGTAACAGGGTCAGACTGCCTGCATGATGTAAACCCATATGCCAGCAGTACCTTTCTTAAACTGAAGTAATATTCACAGGCACGCACATTTGTTAATATAGGACAACACACGTGTACAACACATGTCTACAACACATGTCTCCCCATCTGCTGCTCATACTTTTAATGATGCCCTCTCTGTGGTTCTGTGGATGTAATCTTGCAGTGTTAGTACCAGGCCTCACCCAGACATTATACCTCATAGTGGGCAAACACTCAGCAGCTTTTATGTAGATAGCCCCTTCTTACTGAACACAATTATGCACACAGCATCTCTAATTATCTGCGCATACTGGGTTTTAAAGTGCATAGTTCGGATCAGGGAAATTAAAGGAAAAAGTTAACGAGGAGACTTCCTGTGGTATAGTGGAGTAAGCTACAACATAGCTGATTCAAATGTGTCTGGACACCTTTGTTGCATGTCTTTCCCGTCTCTTTTGACCATGTTTCCTGTCACTTCTCTACTGTGCTGTCCAGTTGAAAAAAAGAAGTTACCGCAGGAAGTCCCTTTTCAGCTTTAGTTCTAAGAGGCAAACGGAAAGTCCCTCTTTCATTTGAACAGGAGAGAGAAAGAGTGAGAAAGAGAGAGAGAGAGAGAGAGAGCATGATAAAGAGTGTGCACATGTGTGTCCATCCTGCTGGCTAAAGTTCTGAAAATAGGTCAGTGGTGCGAGACTCGACCAGAGGGGAATTAATGCACCAACACACACATACACAAGGAGCAGCTGGGCTCACTTTGTATCTTCCTGGTACAATGAACAGCTTACTGTTGACGCTACCCGGGTACGTGAAGTACATCATAAACATTTTGAACATGACAAGCCCCTGTTAAAGCTACTTTAATATGCATACCTGCAAACTTGTCACCTTTCGGCGAAATTAAAATAGGTCATCCACGTGAATAGTGGAGGTCCGAAGAGGTTTTTTGATTGTTGGGGGGGGTCAACTGGCTGGCCGGCGTTTATGAGATTGGAGTGAGACAAGGAGAACATGCGATGTGGTGATCTTCGCAATAAAACATCTTTGATGGGACACGACGAAGGAACAGGCTCATGGAACAGAATCATGGAACAGAATCGTGGAACAGAATCGTGGAACAGAATCGTGGAACAGAATCGTGGAACAGAATCGTGGAACAGAATCATGGAACAGAATCGTGGAACAGAATCATGGAACAGAATCGTGGAACAGAATCATGGAACAGGCTCAAAGCTCAGCAGAGCACACACGTTTTAAAAAGTTGGTTCGTGAATGACTTTAACCATATTATATATAATCTGATAATGTAAAGTTGTTATCACTATTATTACGGGATCGCTGAATTATTCAGAGGACCTTTTTTCTTAAAATGTTTCTTATTATTATTTAGATTTGCGGTCAGAACAATCAAAAGGCCGTAGTTATAAAAGCTTTGAGGTGTCATCATCAAACAACGTGGACGTGGTGTGGAGACAACAACAAAAGTCCCCCCGCCCCCCTTGTCACCTTTTTCACCCCTCATGGGTTTGCAGGTATGAATATGTGAACGTTCTTTGTTAAAATGTGTCTGCATCTTTCTCAGGGGATGCTGCAGCGGTGCCTCGGGGGACCCCGCTGTACGGCCAGCCGTCTTGGTGGGGGGATGGGGATGCAGATGACGAGAACTCCTTCAAGCAGGAGATCAAGTCATCCAACAAAAAACATGACAGCTCCGTTTCAGGTAGGAGGTATTCCGATTTTGAACTTCTACCGACCATCACACAGATCATCTCCTAATCACTGCGATTCAAATATGCAGCGCGGAAAATGATGAATACAGTGGTTTGAAATGTATGTTTGAAATGTATATATATATATCATGTTGCCGAAACAACAGTGGTGTAAATGGAAGAAAGCTGGATTATTGTTAAATGATGCTCCTATATTTGTAGAAATGTTTGGGGTACAAATGCTTTTACAGGACTATTGAGTTTTTTTTTAAAGAGTTATACACTAAAAAAAAAGCAACAAAATCGTTCCTATACTGAACAATTCTGTGTATTTTGTCTCACATGACAGTTACGGCTGTACATTATGTTTTTATGGTCATCGCAATAACATCTCACATCGCAAAAACTGCAATGGTCCATGTTGAATACAGTCACAATGTATTACATTACATTGTGACTGTAGGCACTATGTTGTGTGATATGTACCACGCTGTTAAATCTCTGAGCCTTCGCCGCTGGGCAACGTCTGATTGGTCAGAATCTGTATGCGAGTGAGGTCTATCAGACGAGTGCTGCCACACTACTCGCATGGTTGAAGGAGGAAAGTCTGACAAGATCAGTGCAGAAAAAGAGGTGAACGCCAGAAAGTAACTGCAGGGTTCGTACGGTCATGGAAAACCTGGAAAAGTCATGGAATTTTAAAATGGTCATTTTCAGGCTTAGAAAAGTCATCAAAAAAACTTTATTCATAAAAGTTTGGGAAAAGTCATGGAAATGTGTTATAATCACATCATTTATGCCGAGTTTGAAATAATTAATATGTTTTTTAAAGAAATACGCTCAAAATATAAGCCGACATACAATACGCAACATTTTCAAAATGTTAATGTTTATACCGGGATTTTAGTTATTTGTTTTAAATGTGTATTGTGAACATCCAGATGCTCTGGGATTTTTATTTTATTTTGGAAAACTGCACTTAAAACGAACTATCATGTTTGTTCAATGAAAGACTGTTGGAAATATTTTGGGCAGAAAAGAAAAAACGAGTACACGTCTCTCAAGTAATATTGTTGAAGGCCTTATAACAATAGCCAATATACACAGATTTCACACAGAATTATATATACGTCTTTAATGTTATCGGAGCTTTGTATTGTGGATACATTAGTTTAAAAAAACACCACATTTAGCATTTTAGAATTTATCTTATATATATTTTCAGCAAAAAGAAGAATTGTCATCATGCAGCAGGTATTCCTGTATGATACAATCAGGGTGCTATTAATAGCCTACAGATGAAATGCAATGCTAAAAGTGTCTTGCAGTGTTATTGATTTTATCTCAGTCTTGAAACAGTAGCTTGATCTTAAGGCCCTCTAGCTCTGTGTGTTTGCTGTGGGTGTGATGACCAGCCAGTGTGTGTGTCTGTGTTTGTAACAATGTATAATATCCAAGTGCACACAAAGGCTTTTTTCAGAGCCTGTACGTATGTCTGTTTCTCCACAATATGTGTGTGTGTTGTGACCGTTGGACTGGGGGGGGGGGGATCCTGTGAACTGGTGCTGGATACTCAGAGTAACAGGATTAGAGGCTACACCAATAGTGAAACAGCTCAGCGATACCGAATCAGTCTGTGCCAGGCGGGTTTAGTGAAGACCAGCGTAGTGGGGGGAGGATAATCATTCGCAAACATCGGAGCCGACTGAAGCGACCTCAAATCTCTCGCCACATCTGGAGCGTCTTCGCCAGCCTAAAAGGGAATCCTTCTTTTGATTTCACAATCCGTTAAATCATTTCTCTGCTTTACCATGTAGTCTCCGCTGTGGATTTTACCAAAGTAATTTCTTCTTGGAATAAGATTAGAAAGGTCTGTGATTTCTGAGTCAATCTGAATTTAAAACCCCTAAAAGCTTTCCAAGAAATTAAGCAAATGGGATTGGCTCCTTCAGTCATGGAAGACGGTGAGTTGAAGGCACTTTGCCCTCTCGGAACATTTACTTTCGGAGTGCTGAATGGATGTTTTGACGTTGGATTTGTTGTGTGAGGCGGGCAGCGTGCTCCCCGGGGGGGGGGGGGGGGGGGGCTGCACAGAGCATTCATCTCCACATCAAGAGAAGTTCCATGTCTTTAAAAAAGTCTGAGCACTATCTCTAAATGTGCTTAAATAAACTGTTAACATCAGACATACAGTAGCAGTGAAGGGGAAGTGAAAGATTTTTTAAGGAAGGAAGCAATTCTGTTTGAGTGTGTCTTTGTTGTTGTTGTTGCACGTGAATGTCAGTTAAGTTTAGTGTGTTTGTCCTGTTCTCTTTCCCAGTGAATAGGCTGTGTTTGCTTGTCAGAGCCCCCTACCCCCGTCCTTGTGTATTGTCACTCAAGCTGTTTGGGTTACGCCATTGCACCAGCTCCCCCATACCTCCAACACACAACACACTCATGCACACAGTGTTCAAACAGACCACTGTCTCAGTCTGCACTGCAGCGATCCTCAGCTAACCACTCTCTAATGCTAGTACGTAGTGCCCCCGAGTGCATATACTTGGGCCAATGGAGCTGGTAAAGGACTCTTTATTTGTGTGACCTGTGGTTTAAACAAACATATATTTTAGAGCTCTCTATATCAACTGTCTATAAAATGTTGATGAGAAGTCAGAAGCACTGCAGGGTATAAATAGCTTTGCCATTGTTAGTTAAAGTCTGGCACACTTACTGAATACAAGATGCCCTTTGTAAGTATGTTAAATGCCCATATACGGTGTCATTAATCTGTAACACTGTCTCTCTTGTCAGTATTACTCTCGGTATGTTGTAGAATGGAAAACATTAATGCTGATTCTAGGATTTGTATATTTATGGCCAGCAAATTCTGAAGTACCTCAAACTGTATGGTATTTACAAGAATGACATTTAATTCATTTATATACATCTTAACTTAACAGAAAATACTAGGTGCTTCCAAGATAAGTCATGTGATTTTTGGTGATGTCAGTGGACGCTCAGACAATATTCACACTGATTTGCACGTATTACATTTGAGAGAAACAGGAAGTTTGGTCAGAGCTTCATCATTTCTTTTTCTTTTTTCTTTATATTTTATTAGTGTTCAGAATCTCACATACACATATTTCAATTTTTCTGATTCTTTGTATAAAGAAAATTAAAAAAGAAACATGTAAATAAAGAAACTGAGCAAATGGAGTTATGGAACTTACGATGTTTTGCCTCTTTAACGTGTTTATATTGTAACTTGTTTATTTTATTTGGATGGTGTTACGTTCTCAGACAATCCATTGCATCAGAAATGTAATTTTACAGATTTTATCTCAAGATCTTAATACACTGATAACACTGAAGTAGAAAATAAGCTCTTTCATTCAGAGATTCTTAGAATCATATTTATAGAATATACTATTTATGAGAAATTCGCTCACTATTGTTTAGGAATAATTATATTCTTCAAATTCAATTTCAGTACCATGTTTCTTTTTGCCTATTGCCGTATGGGCCCAACATGTCGCACATGGCCCCTCTAATTTCTGAAAGTATCATTTATCATATTCAGATCCCACCGAGGCTTTGTTTGTTAATGCGAACAGATGAGAAAGGAGTGCTCCATACTCTGAGCGCCCCAAAGAGCTGCAGGAACACTTTTTGTCCAGAGTGACGTGTGTGTGCGTGTGTGTGTGTGATGTGTGTGTGTGTGTGTCTATATGAGAGACAGTGAGTCAAATTGAGAGACAGACAGACATATGTGGATTTCTTTTCAGTTGTTGGAAAGAGACGGTAATTCAGATAAATGGTGGGACCATGATTAAATTAGTTAATTTTGGGTTTGGGTCCTTTCACTTTTGACGTTTGATAATGAATCCTAGCATTTAACTCTTACTATGACACTGAAGCATTGGGATGTTATTGAACTAATAATTGCTCAATATTTAGATAGAAGCTGTCACAGACTGAGGACTTTATCCACTCCTGTACTATATCAGAACAAGTATATCGTATCGTATCAGTGAAGATGAACTGATGAAAAGGGTTCCCATGACAACTGCTATGTTTCGACTGAACACCTCATCAACCACTTTTTGTCGTGGAGATTGTCCGGCTCTGTTAACCTGTAACGTCTTTGTGTGTTTGTCAACATCAGACAAAGAGGCTCGTCGAGGGGAGAAAGCTAAAGAGGACGTCAACGATTCCAGCTACTTTGAGATGCCTACTAAGGAGGGTCACATGGCCAGTAATGGCATACATGAGATTCCCACCAAGGACACAGAGGGCACCGCCTCTCAAAACTCTGCAGGTGAAGAATACATTACATTTGTTCAGATTCATGGTACATAAACGTAGTCTCTCTTTCTGAGTTTAAAGGGAGTTGGCCTTGGTGATGAATGTGATATCATCATTTATGGCACAAAGAAACATTCATTTAACTTTCATTTAATTTTACAGAAGCCATCAGCTAATTTGATAATAATCAGATAAATATCCCTGTGATTTGTGTTTACATAAATTGGTTATCCAAAGAACTCATAGATGTAGACTACCGTTCAAAAGTTTGGGGTCACTTAGAAATGTCTTTATTTTTCAAAGAAAAGCATGTTTTTTTTTAATGAAGATAACATTAAATTATTAAGAAATGCACTCTATACATTATTAACGTGGTAAATGACTATTCTAGGTTGAAACACCTGTTTAATAAAATTAAATATCTACACGGTTGTATAGAGGCCCATCTCCAGTGTTCTAATGGTACATTGTGTTATCGCCTTAGAAGACTAACGGAGGGTTCGAATTTTGGAAAACCCTTGTGTTATGTTAGCACAGCTGAAAACAGTTATGCTGGTCAGAGAAGCTTTTCAACTGGCCTTCCTTTTGAGCTTGAAGTCTGAAGAACACAATTCATATTTTTAAAAAAATCATAATTTCTAACCTTGTCAATGTATTTACTATATTTTCTATTCATTTTGCAATTCATTGGATAAATAAAAGTGAGTTTCCATGGAAAACACGAAATTGTCTCGTTGGGTGACCCCAAACTTTTGAACGGTAGTGTACATTTATTTGTACTAGAGCACCTCCCAGCATCACTATATGGAGTTGTACTTACTGACGACAAAACCTCATTGTCTTCTCCACAGCTCAAGGACACGCGTCCTTCACCATCGAGTTTGACGCCACCTCTCCAGGGAAAGTCACCATGAAAGACCACGTGTCAAAGTTCACACCTGACCACCACCGATCGCGCTCCAAGAAAAGTGGAGCGGGAAGCGGAGGATCCGGAGGGAGGGACTTGAGCACACTGCAAGCTGCTATGATGGCATCGGAGAGCAAGGTCGCCGATTGGCTGGCCCAGAACGACCCCACACTGGTGCGCAGTGAGTCGACGGAGGACGACAGCAAGAGCATCAAGAGCATCAAGAGCGACGTGGCGGTCCAGCTCAAAAGGCTAAAAGGTGGCGGTTATTTTTTTGCTATAATTTCGATGTGTGTGTTGTTTTTTTTAACTGTCTCAAATTTCTACAGTATGTAAAGACTGTGTTATGCTTAGTTTGGAGCAGTGGTAACCAGGCCGGGGGTTTAGAAGCCAGCAGACAGATACGTTTAAACCCCCCCATTACATTTGACTTTTTCACCATTTACAGACATAATCCAGATATAATCCAGAGAGGAGCACACACTCTATGCATATACTACTATATGCCTGACTACAAGAGCTTTAAATGTAGCTTTTGTTTTGTTTGTTGTGCATTGTCAGTGTGGGCATCTAAGTTTACCTCTGTTGGCTTGTTGCAATGTATCCTATGGGTAAGTTTGAAGATTGCCATGACTTTGCGTGCTTCGCTGTATTTCTTTGTTCCTTTTACAGGGTTCGTACGGTCATAGAAAACCTGGAAAAGTCATGGAATTTTAAAATGGTCATTTCCAGGCCTGGAAAAGTCATGGGAAAAAACTTAAATCACAAAAGTTTTGGAAAAGTCATGGAAATTTGTTATAATCACATGTTCTTTTAAGCCGAGTTTGAAATAATTAACATGTTTTTTAAAGAAAGACGCACAAAATATAAACCGGCGTATGCTTTCAATGCGCAACATTTTCTAAATTTTGCATGTTTATACTGAGATTTCAGTTTGGTCATGGACATTTGGTTTAAAGTCATGGAAAAGTCATGGAAATCCATTGGTCAAAATGTGTAAGAACCCTGCTTTTACCTGCAAGCAACCAACTGCTGACTCGGCTCCTGCAACCAGGGGTTTTGTAAGAACGGGCCAGCCTGGGTCAGTCTATACGAGTCTCTGTGCTCAGGATAGGTTATGGTAGACGACTACATGCTGGTCACAAGTTAATTAAATGGAGGCCAATTTATGATGTTATTGACGTGTGTGGGAGGGACCAGCGGACAGGAGCTGATGAAAATGGAAATCTATGAAGCAGGAGTGGAAGGCAGGAAAGCTAATTCATTAGAAGGAGTTAGTACTACATGCACGTCAACTGGCTGACAGCGAGGCTCACCTGATGGATGATTATGTCGCTAACTGACCGTCTGCCTGACACTGCAGTGTTTGTGGCTGTCTGTTACTTGATGAGTTGTATTTTGATACCTGAGGGAAGAGTAGAACATCCGACAAGACCATGAATAGGATGTGATTTTTAAAACGTAAATTCAGGTGGATCACCATGAGAATAATTGTGTAACAGAGAAAAAGAAGGGATGAGAAGATGGAGGAAGAGAGAGGACATGGTAACAATGGTTAGAGGGCAAGTGGACAGCTGGCTGTGGCCATGTGCGTTGTGCATAACAGATTGGAGATTAGAGTGGGAAGGTGGGCGAGAAGGTGAGGAAGACCCTCGCTGTTCGGCTGAGATCAGCATGTGCAGTACGAACAGCAAAGGGGATTGGACAAAGAAAGGCAGAAAGGAAAGAGAGCGAGAGATAGAGGGGGGCGTGTTGCCTGGACTGCAGTGAAAGCAGAAAAGGAGGTGGCGAAAAGAAAAGAGACGTTTTTTAGATACTTGTTATAGTAACAGGGATGCAAATGATGGCAGAGGAAGAGCCAATGCAGACGTACATTTACAGATCGCACCCAAAAAAAAGAAATAGCAGCGGACGTCTCTTTGTGTGAGTGTGTGAGAAACACATTTCAGTGTGCGTGAAGTGCTGCTGCTCGCATGTGGGTGTGTGTGTGTGAAATGTGTCGCGTCTGTGTTTGCTGCGTGTGTGTGTGTTTGAGACTCAGCGCTGGTCTGCAGACAAGCAGCGTGGCGTGTGCGTGCGTGCGTGTGTGTGTGTGTGTGTGTGTGTGTGTGTGTGTGTGTGTGGAGAGGCACGTGTGATGGTGCTCAGGGTGTGTCGTGGAGGTACCCGGCGGAGGAGAGGCAGAGGTATAGCCAGGAAACTGAGAGGAGGCAATTGAGCGAACGCTTTTGATTTGTAAGCATCAAGGTGAGTGTTTCTGTTTCTGTTTTGAAGCGCTATGTAGAGGACACCTCTGTGGACTGTGTGGAATCGCTTTAGATGTTGGAATATGAACTGGCGTCTGAGAACCTGGGCAGTTTCTGAAGCTATAAATGTGTAATCTGAAATGTCCTTGAGATCGCAAGTTTCTTTTTCATGCAATTTTGATTCATGATGAGTATTTTATGAGCATTGATATTTATTTGCAGTCGTAGTAAATACATGGCGTGTGCATATTATACTGTTGTGTACCCTCTCATACAGCACGGTGCTTTATGTTGGAGTCGCATGTCTGTGGCTGTGCATGCATGTTAAGAAAGTGCATCCTTGTGTGTGTGTTTGTTTGTGTGTGTGTGTGTGTGTGTGTGTGTGTGTGTGTGTGTGGACAGAGCTCAGCGCCCCTGTGCGTCATGGCGGGGCGAGCGGCGCACGGCGCTGGGCTCTCACTGAAGACTCTGTTCTCTTCTCGCCCTGCAAACGGCTTCTTTGTCCGGGGGTCGTAGCCCGAGCCACCTGCCTCTCTCTGTCAGCTCATCTGACGATCTGCCCCAACCACTGCGACGCTCTGCTGCTCCCCTCCCTCATTCCATTCATGCTCTTTTATTATTTGTATGAAATATATGCTTTCATTCATTTCAAACAGTGATGAAAGACAGGAAAGATGGAGAGCGCGAGCGTGGGACGATGTGCCTGCAGAGTCTGAAATATGCCGAAGGTCGGCGTGTTATTGGCATCCCCAAATGTAGAATTGTTAATTGACGTTACCAGTAATTTCATATTTTACTTCAATAGATTTAAAGTCTGACTTTCTACATCATTAGAGTTAGTATGTGCTTGTTATTATCAATTTAGACAACGTTATTGTGTATTACAACACCTCGAGATATGATTCATCACAATGAGATATTATTAGCAATAAACAAAGCATTGTATGAAGTAGTCACACGCTGAGTAGTACTAACTTGACAAGTAGACTGGTCCTCTGACTGTGTGAAGTCAGTGGAGTTTGTCCTCTCTCCTCGTGGAGGGAAGTTAACCTCTTGTACTTGATTTATCGCTTGCACAGTGTAGCTATAGTGAAAACAGCTTTAAACATCACTATTTGTTATTTTACTCCAATGATTAAAACATATATATATAATCAAATAATACAAATAATGTGCTTTTTAAAACCGGATAGATGTAGACTCTAGATGCAGTAGTATTCATTTGTCATACCATAGTTTCTGTGAGACACAATACATTAATGTAAGGTATTTGCCATGATCCAAACCTGTGGGATGAGTTATGAAAGTGGAATCCCCCACCCCCATCTAATACTGACTGCCTGTTTGCTGGTTAACTGACTGGCTGATTGTTTGAGTGGTGGTCAACTCTAATGGCAATACACTATAAAAACCTCAGCCTCCTTCTGTTGAGAATTCACTCTCTGTCTGGCTTTTTCTTTTCTCCCACTTTATTCAGTTCCTCCATGTTCCCATCCAACCTCCTCTTCCCCATCCTCCTTCCCAGTTCCCCCCATCCCTTTTCTTTCCCAGTCTACTGTCACCGCCCCTCCTCCTCCTCCATCCCTGAAGCCCTGTCTCGCATCTCCCACCTCTCCATGTTCTCCCCCTCCCCCTCCCCCTCCCCCTGGCAGTAGGCAGGGCCCGTGACCTTGTGAGTGGCACGTCTGCATTTGTTGATGAAAAGCGAGAACGGTCCTTTAAACTCCACTGAACTGAGTTCATTCTGTTTGTGTCCTGACAGGCAGCAAACATGAGGACGGCACCCAGAGTGACTCGGAGAACGGGCTGGGCCTACGCTTTGCCAACCGGCGCCACGCCCTCGAAGAACGCCTGAAGGCAGCACACGGCCTGGTGGGAGCGGGCGTGGGGAGCATCGCCGCCAGTGGGTCCAGAACCAGCGGCAGCCGCACCGCCTTCATGATCGAGTTCTACGACGAGGAAAACCATCGCAAGCGCCGATCGTATTCGTTTTCCCAGACTGCATCCCTGCAGGGGCTAGCGGCTGGTGGGGAGGGGCTCTGTCCTCAGCCTCCGTCTCACCCCAAGGTGTTCAGCATCTCCACCTCTGCTACTACGGCCTCGGAGTCAGGTAACGAAACGCTCCCATCGTGTCGAATTTATGTTGTGGTCGTCCCGTAACCGCAAGGTAGCAGGTTCGATCCCCGCTCTCCCCATTAGTTGCAGGCCGAAGTGTCCTTGAGCAAGGCACTGAACCCCCCCCCCCCCAGCTGCTTCACTGCAGCCCACTGCTCCTTAATAACTAAGGATGGGTCAAATGCAGAGAAGAATTTCCCCATTGTGGGATCAATAAAGGATACATTATTATTATTATTATTATTATTATTATTATTATTATTATTATTATTATTATTATTATTATTATTATTATACTCGTTCGAGCAGTTTTGTTGCTTTTCTAAAGAGAATGTTCAAAGTTCAAAGACACCATAAAGGCTCCGTTGTTTTTCGTGTGAAAGTGTTTCTCTTTGCGTGAACAAGGAAACCAAACTAAACGTATCAGCGTTAATCTTTAGAAGTGGCAGTAAATTAGTCAATCAGTAGCTCTTGTCACTATTGAACCTTAAAAATGCGTCACTACAGCAACTTATATGTGTGTGGTTGTTTTTTGTAATAGCTTTCGTTCTGCCCCCCATGTGCTACCTGTAGGTAAGGTCCCAGCTCCGATCCCGGCGACCGTGACTGCAGGTGCCCCTACGGCTGCCCGCGTCCTTCTCAAGCAGAGGTCAGAGGACCAGAGTATCGGTCGCAGCTCGGTCAGTACCGGGCTGGCGACAGGCAGCCCCACCAGCCCCAGCGACACCTCGGTCGTGGGGAGAGGGGCGGAAACCGCTGGGGGGGAGGCGGCGGATGACCACAGCGATAAAGGGACGTACACCATCGAACTGGAGAACCAGAACGCAGAGGAGGAGGAGGCCAGGCGCATGATAGACAAGGTAGGAGGCGTGTTCAGAGACGCTCCGTTTAAGATCATTTCTGTCTCTACGGCAACCCTCACTTTACTTTGTCTTGACTGAAACATCTTATATCCAGCATGAGGCGATGCATGAGGAATCCTACCCACGTTATTGCAAGACTGCTCCTTCATAACTACAGGGTCGGTACGGTCATGGAAAACCTGGAAAAGTCATGGCATTTTAAAATGGTCATTTCCAGGCCTGGAAAAGTCATGGAAAAAACTTAAATCATAAAAGTTTTGGAAAAGTCATGGAGATTTGTTAAAATCACATGTTCATTTACGCCGAGTTTGAAATAATTAATATATTTTTTAAAGAAAGACGCTCAAAATGTAAGCCAGCGATAGCTCTCAATACGCAACATTTTCTACAGTGTTCATGTTTATCCTTAGATTTTAGTTTGGTCATGGAAATTTGGTTTAAAGTCATGGAAAAGTCCTGGAAATCCATTGGTCAAAATGTGTAAGAACCCTGTAACTAAGGATGGGTTAAATGCAGAGAATACATTTAGTTGCCTCTGTACCTGTACTCTGTGGAATAACAATATATTGAATCCAATCCAATTATTTTAAGATTGGACATTTTCTTTTGAATATTTTTTGCAGTTTGCAAAATTAAAAAAAAGAGATTTTCCCTTCTCTTGCTACTAAAAGGACATTTGGATTATGAATTCATATCATAAATGCCACCACCAATTTGTGATAATAAAAAAAGGAAAGTTCCCTGACCTTCTCTCTCTAAAGCTCATTCCCAGACAATGAACAGCCACACACATTAATCTAACACACAACACAGCAATATTATACAATATCTTGGCGGCCACAGCTCTGTTTCTGTTGTAATCTGTGACTTTTGTGCATATTACGACAAGGACTATTATTTATGTCCCAATCGTGTAATCATGTAGTTTAGATAATTGACTACAGCTGAGTACATTTAAACTATAAACTGCACGGACCTCGGCATTTTATGTCAGATTTTTAATTGCCATCACATGCGGTGATTAAATGCAATCATTTTGAAAGCCACTATAATTTGCCATTAATCAAAGGAGACTTTCTGTTTTTATTTCCTTTTTTACTGTTCAGACCACTCTCATCACCCCAGAAAACACAAACATCCTCCTTAGTGCATTCTGTGCCTATGTGTGATCATAAAAGTAGTGGAATGACAAGAGCATGATTTAAACTCTGCATTAACTCTAAAGAGAATAATTTGACCAAGCACTAACAGACCACGGCAAGGTTAATCGTCTCTTTATGACCTGCTGCGTTGGCACTTTTACAGTTAGAGAATCCTTTGAGATTGGTTTGTGCTGTAGCTACCAAAACAAAGCTATCGTCTCCCAGTTGCCACGCTTGACCACCCCTCCATCCTCTCTGTCCCACTGGTAATGCTAATGCTTCTGTAATAGCCCGTGGAGGCTCGCTCCAACAAGCCCCGCCCTGTTTTATTAAACGATGCTCCGGGGGAGTCGAAAAAACATAATCTGCTTTTTTGCTGCAGCCCCTGTTCTGTGGCGTAGTCGTCTTTCATTCGTTCATGGTCACAGAAAGCTTATCGGAGAGGGATACATTTACTTACACTGTTGATCTGCACTGCACACATACACACACTTTGCATTTTGCACACTATCTATATATATATATATATATATATATATATATATATATATTTGATTTAATTGTACAGTGCTGTATTACGTATATGTTGTGTATATATGCATATATATTTTATTTTATTTTATTTTGTATTTTATATTTCACTTTGCACACTTTACTTTATGCACAGTCACTTTCTTTCTTTCTTATACTTATATTTTATTGTGTTTAGTTTTATCGGTGCTGCTACTGTTGCCAACAAATTTCCCCTTGGGGATTAATAAAGTATATTTCAATTTAAATTTTTCAATAAAGAAGAGGGATAAAGAAGCACACTTAGTGAGGTTTGATGTTAGGTCCATGGTGAGAAACAAACCATAATGAAAAAGCTAAATGTTCTACTACTTAGAAAAGCAAAGATAGCTTCAGTCAGAAGTTCACTGATCCTTTTAATTGCCACCTACCAGATTCGGAAGTTGGGAGTTATTTTTATGACGTTAAGTTGTTTCCGACAAGGTTTCATCACATGGACATTATTTAAACGTTTCTGAATTACATCTAAAAGAAGCACATGTCACGTAAAGTGTTGTATACAGGTGGCATCTTAGGGAGAGCAGTGGTTCTCATTAGTGGGGTGTATTTCGAGTCAGTCTGAGCGCATTACATTCAAAACTGGAAGTTTTGTCCTGTTAATTCCTGTAATTAACTGACAACCTAATTGGCATACTACTTGCAGTCCATCCTCTCTCTCCCTTTTGTAAACTGAGTGTGCGTGTGTGGTTTGTGTCCGTTGCTATGGTAGTCAAGGACCGAGTGGAGATAGTTGCTTTAATTAAACAGCATCTTCTGTCTACTCAGTTCACATGTGTTCATCAAAAGAACTGTGGAATACTATTACCACGGTGCTTATGTATCGTGAGTGTATTTATTTATCATTACAAAGTGTGCTACTGAACTTATATTGGAGGCTTTGGAGGCATATAGAAAAAAGATTGAAGAGGATTACATTAGATAATGCCATTAGATTTGCATGCCATTAGATTTGCATGCATTATACATGCAAAATATCAAGTGCATCAATATGTGTAGGTGTTTGGCGTGCAGCAGAACCAGGACTCCTCTCGTCTGTCGGATCTGAAGAGAGAAGGAAAAGAGACCGGGGAGGCGGGGAAAGAGGTACGAACCCTACTTGAGCCGCTTTTTATATTTTAAGTTCCAGTTTCCCCCCCCCCCCGAATTTTCATTTACATATTCACCCACATAAGAGTGTCCATTACTACAATATTGATGCTGCTCAGGGTGAGACTAAGAATCACGGCTGAGTTTCCCAGTGTGAGTCACAGTCACTCCCATGGCTTGACCCCTGTACTCCCCTAGCCTTTAATGGAGTGGGCTAGTCCTCCTGGAGAATGACCTAGATCATACCAAGATATGGGGAGACATGATCGTCCCTCCAGGCAATTTCATAGCAGGGGAGACTGGAGAGTGATCATGAGCATTTATTTATTCAGCATCTATTTATGTCTTGAATTATGTAATTTTTATGTTTCATATTTTCCAAGAAAAGTTCCAAGTGGACTGTTTATCTTTACTTAAAAAACGTTCTTGATAAGATGACGGTGTTTCTTTTCTTGGGACTACATACAGCAGAATCAGGCACGTTTGGATTTTTAAGTAAAATACAAATTCAGGAATTTGCCCTTCATTCTGACAAACCTAATCATTTCCATTATCAAATGATAAACAAATACCTGCTAATCTCACACATGATCTCTTCTATACATTTTATGCCACCACTAATTGCTCTTTTTTCTGGTTTCCTCGCGCCCGTGTCCTACTCTCTGGTCACCCCTCCCCCCACTGGTGTGCCTTCAGGCTCTTACTGGCGACTCCAGTTGGGTCTCTCAGTGGGCCAGTCTAGCTGCCAATCACACCAGGACCGACCCCGAGGGCTCAGGAGCAGAAACAGCCGCCTTCCTCCACAAAGAGAGAGGTACATAGTCACTTGACTCTTTGATGAATAGCAACTGCACTTCACACATTTCATTTACACTACACACATACACACACTTTGCATTTTGCACACTGTCTATATTTTATTTAATTTTACACTGCTGTATTTGCATATATGTTGTATATGTGTGTATATATATATATATATATATAGTATTTTATATTTCACTTTGTATACTTTGTGCACAGTCACTGTTTCTTTCTTTCTTATATTTATATTTTATTCTCGTGTGTTTAGTTTATTGGTGCTACTGTGTCGGCAAATTTCCCCTTGGGGATTAATAAAGTATATTTATATTCTATTCTATTCTAAATTAATAAAATTGAATAAATTAGGATTTTTTTATACTAAACATGTTTCTCTTCCAGGTATGTACAGCAGCATTTGAAGTCACATTTAATGTGCTTGTAATTTATGTGAAATGGAATTGAAAGGTGAATCTGTCCTTTGTTCTTTAGTCACCGACGCCTTTGAGTCGGGTGCGTCTCTCAGCCGAGGCGAATCCTCTTCCAGTCTAACCGACCGTAAGCGCAGGACCCTCCCCCAGCTCCCTGTGGACGACCCCCGGGCCAAGTCCGGCATCAAAGCTCATGGACTGAGGTCAGAGATCGGGGAAAAACAGGACACTGAACCCCAGGAAAAAGAGAACAAGGGAGACGGGGAGTCCCCGACTCCCATGAGGGACGGCGAGATGACCAGCAAACGGAAACAAAGCTCCACGTCCTCTCCGTCCAAGGCGGCTCCTCTCCGGTCCTCTGGCACCACTGAGCGGAGGAAGAGGTCAGAGGAGAGGAAAGGAGGCGGATCAATCGAAGGAGAGAGGTCAGGGAAGCCTCTCGTGCGCCAGGGCAGCTTCACGATTGAGAAGCCCAGCGCTAATGTCCCCGCGGAGCTCATCCCACGCATCAACAGAGGCAGCGGTGGGCGCGAACGCAGCGACTCGGCGGGCAGCATGGACACCGCTATGCTCCTGAAGGACACGGAAGCCGTCATGGCGTTCCTGGAGGCCAAGCTAAGAGATGAGAGCAAAGTAGACAAGAAAAGCAGCAAAACGGGTGTCCTCTCTCGATCCGACTCCATCTCTCCCGAGTCCGACGTCGACACGGCCAGCACGGCAAGTCACGTGACCGGGGAGGCGGAGAGGAAAGCTGGGGGAGAACACAAGCGGCGTTCCTTCAGCAGCATGCATCGGGAGAAGAGCACCGTGAGCACGGCTTCCAAAGCCAGCGTGGCCAACGCGAGTGCCCGCGATCGCCTGGATAGGAAGACGAAAACGAGAACCGCGGAGACGCCGAGCCGAGCCGACGCGCGCCGCTCGGTCCAGCCGTCCCCCGCCTCCTCCAGAGCGCGCCAGCCTTCTGCAGATCTCACGGACGACGACCAGACGTCCTCCTTCCCCATCTCCGACATCCTCTCCTCGGACCAGGAGACCTACTCTGGACCTTTAGGGCGCTCGGCGTACGGACGCGGCCCGGATGACTTTCCGCACTCCAAATTCGAGAGCCGGTCTGCTAAAACTTCCGCCGGTGGATCCTCCAAAACCAGGAGCACTCTTCAGGCAGCCACGACCTCCTCCATGAGCAAGCAGGCTTCGCTGCCTCAGCCTCGGCCCACAAGGGCCTCCCTGCTCCGCCGCGCCCGGCTGGGCGACACTTCCGACACGGATCTGGCGGATGCGGACCGGGTGTCCGTGGCTTCCGAGGTGTCCACCACCAGCTCCACCTCGAAGCCGCCATCCGGTCGAAAGGGATTGTCGCGACTGGACATGCTGGCTCAGCCGCGTCGGACCCGCCTGGGCTCCATCTCGGCCCGCAGTGACTCGGAGTGCATGGTGACGCGGAGCTCCGCCTCTTCGCCCCGTCTGTCGGCCGAGACGGCGCTGCGTCTGGGCCTGCGCTCGTCAACGCCAACCGAGAGCAGGCTGACGCCCAGGATGAGGGCCAACAGCGTGTCCAAACTGAATGAGGCCAAGACCAAGACCACGACATCTGGATACTGCTCCCCCACAGGTGAGAAAACGGAGAAGAGGGAAATGTTTTTGTTTTGTTTTGTTAAAGCGACACTATGTAACTTTTCCTACCTTAAAATAACAGCTTGAAAAAAATGGTGACTCTACAATGACTTTTAATATGTTGAATTGCGCCTCTGCCATCAGGGCTCTGTGGGCAGAAAACCCGACTATGTACCATGTTGTAGCGCCCGGTGCTTGGACCTGCTTTCTGTCATGATGACCAGCGTCACATAGTCCAGTCCACCTCACAGGGGACTTTTTATTGTCTCCGCTACGCGACGTAGAGACAGAGAGACATGCTGCTGTGGAGACGACCAATAACAGACCTTTAGTTTAATAAAAGAACAAAGACGTCTTTAAGAAAGGGACCTGACATTACTGCTGCTGTCATCTGGAGGAGAGACAAAGTTACAGGGGGGCGGAGGAGATTATTATTTTTTTACTCAAACTCAAAAGAGCCATATGCGTCACCAGAAGAGCCACATATGGCTCAGAGCCAGAGGTTCACGACCCCTGATCTATCGTAACTGGGTATTTACCACACTGAAGTACACGTTAAATACCTGAAGGGGGCGCTACAAGGGAAAAAACACATAGTGGGGCTTTAATTCTAAAAGCATGGTTCTTCTCAAAATATAAAGTGGCGTCAGAATCAAGTCCACACATTCTACACCATTGCCTTCCTCATTCTGTCTGTGAACATTTTCACATGTGCGTTGGTTGTCATCGTCCAGAGAGCTCTCCGCCCGAACCTGAGGGCGGTGACGCAGAGGAGGAGCTGATGGGTACTGTACCAGAAATGTAGAGTCTTGATTAAACAGTGTGTGTGTGTGTGTGTGTGTGTGTGTGTGTGTGTGTGTGTGTGTGTGTGTGTGTGTGTGTGTGTCAGACCTGGGTCGCCGCAATAGAAGCCACTCAATACTTTTCCAGATGTACATTTAATAGTGTAGTTTGTGTGGTTACTACAACCCATAAAGGCGTTTCAGTCGGTAAAGTTGAAGTGCGGCGGCCCAGCTCTGCCATGTTGACTCGGCGTCTCCCTCCCTCATGCATTAAGTGTTGCTGTGATGAAGACCCATATGCTCTATTCTTGGAAAACCAAACTCCAACACCCACGAGCACATGGTTTTGGAATAGTGCTCTACCTTGTAGAGATTTGTATTCACTTCCCTGTTTCCTCCATTTCCTTTCCCCTGAGACAGACAGCATGGTGTGGTTTCATCACGGTGCCGCTACATTAACACAGCTGGTGTGTCACCATTTTGAAGCAGCTTAGCATATGGTGCTATCAACATTGTTCCTACTTTGCTTTTGTTGGCTGCCTGGAGCTTTTGGATAAACTCACGTTGAATTAATCTGTGCTGCTGTTTCTGTTGTTTTCAATGTGTGTGTTTTTTTATCATCGCTAAAGCAGCACACCTGTAACGGTCAAATAACAACTTACAGGGTTCGTACGGTCATGGAAAAACTGGAAAAGTCATGGAATTTCAAAATGGTCATTTCCAGGCCTGGAAAAGTCATGGAAATAACTTAAATCATAAAAGTTTGGGAAAAGTCATGGAAATGTGTCATAATCACATTTATGCCGAGTTTGAAATAAATAATATGTTTTTTTAAGAAAGACGCTCAAAATATAAGCCGGCGTACGCTCTCAATACGCAACCTTTTCTAAAATGTTCTAGTGTATACCGAGATTTTAGTTTGGTCATGGAAATTTGGTTAAAAATCATGGAAAAGTCCTGGAAATCCATCGATCAACATGTGTAAGAACCCTGAACTGAACTTAATGAGATACAAAAACAAAATCAAATTCTTTGCTCCACCAATTGTTATCATTCTCCAGCCCTCCGTTTTTTATTTGCATGTGCAGTATATTATTGTTGTCTTTGTAACATACGGTGCATCTACATTTATTAAAGTCCATGAACAAAAAGATGCTGACTCATGATTTACTGCCTGCGCAGTAGTTGAATGTTGCCGATCGAAGCCGGATCATTTGTGCGCTGCCTTAACAGTCTGTCTGCCTTCAAAAGCTCATCTATTAACTTCATGAATAACAAATGTAACGCGATACCGTGCCGCTGACTAAACGCATCGCCCTTCCGTTACCTTCGCAGTCTCCAGTAGCAGCCGGTGGAGACGTCTGCCGCCCGAGTACGGCTCCACCTCCGAGGAAGAGTTTGGCTCCAACCGGAATTCTCCGAAGCACGGAGGACGCTCCCACGCCATGCGTCCGCATCACATCGCCCCGCACCGCGGCGCGAAACTCGGCAACGGCGCGAGCCCAGGCGCCGCCGTGGTAACGGGTCCGGGTGGAGGCGTGATCAAACACCGCATGAAAGAGCAGGAGGAGTACATCAAGGACTGGACAGCACACAGCGAGGAGATAGCCAGGTATTGATCCACACTGATACACACACGACCGATCGTTTAACTGATACAAGTAATTATTTATTTCATGTAAACCTGGAAAAGTCACGGAATTTTCAAATGGTAATTTCCAGTCATAAAAAAATTAAATCATAAAAGTTTTGGAAAAGTCATGGAAATTTGTTCATTTATGCCGAATTTGAAATAATTAATATGATTTTTTAAGTAAGAAGCTCAAAATATAAGCCGGCATACGCTCTCAATACGCTACATTTTCTAAATTGTTCATCTTTATACCAAGATTTCAGTTTGTTCATGGAAATTTGGTTTAAAGTCATGGACAGGTCATGGAAATCCATCGATCAAAAGTTGTAAGAACCCTGATCCATGTCATGTTTGAATGTTTTACTGCAGTGCAATGTTAAAGAACGTCTGGCTTGCATGTGTTCAGCTGTCTAAAGAACTCCTTCATCTGTCTGCTGGTTAACAGGTTATTCCCCTGTGTGCGCAGGATCAGCCAGGACCTGGCTAAGGACTTGGCCATCTTGGCCCGGGAGATCCACGACGTGGCCGGCGAGATCGACTCGGTGAGCTCATCCGGCACGGCGCCCAGCACCACCGTCAGCACCGCCGCCACCACCCCGGGATCGGCCATCGACACCCGGGAAGAGGTAGGCCCTGCACGTCCCACGCAGCCGGACATACAGGCCAGCATGAGAAAGGTGCTGCTTCTTCTTCTTCTTCTTCTTCTTCTTCTTCTTCTTCTTCTTCTTCTTCTTCTTCTTCTTCTTCTTCTTCTTCTTCTTCTTCTTCTTCTTCTTCTTCTTCTTCTTCTTCTTCTTCTTCTTCTTCTTCTTCTTCTTCTTCTTCTTCTTCTTCTTCTTCTTCTTCTTCTTCTTCTTCTTCTTCTTCTTCTTCTTCTTCTTCTTCTTCTTCTTCTTCTTCTTCTTCTTCTTCTTCTTCTTCTTCTTCTTCTTCTTCTTCTTCTTCTTCTTCTTCTTCTTCTTCTTCTTCTTCTTCTTCTTCTTCTTCTTCTTCTTCTTCTTCTTCTTCTTCTTCTTCTTCTTCTTCTTCTTCTTCTTCTTCTTCTTCTTCTTCTTCTTCTTCTTCTTCTTCTTCTTCTTCTTCTTCTTCTTCTTCTTCTTCTTCTTCTTCTTCTTCTTCTTCTTCTTCTTCTTCTTCTTCTTCTTCTTCTTCTTCTTCTTCTTCTTCTTCTATCGTTGCCTCACTGCATGTCCATCCTTCCAGTTTTGCTTGTATTAAAATAGCCTCTTTTTATTGCTACTTAACTTTCATCTGCTGTGAGAGGTATTAATGTATGAGTCGCCCTTCTGCTCCACTTTCATTACTGTATACAGGGTTCGTACGGTCATGGAAAACCTGGAAAGGTCTCATTTTAAAACGGTCATTTCCAGGCCTGGAAAAGTCATGGAAAAAAACTTAAATCATAAAAGTTTGGGAAAAGTCATGGAAATGTGTTAAAATCACACGTTCATTTACGCCGAGTTTGAAATAACTCGTGTTTTTTAAAAGAAAAATGCTCAAAATATAAGCCGTTTCATGTTTATACCGAGATTTCCGTTTGGTCATGGAAATTTGGTTTAGAGTCATGGAAAAGTTATGAAAATCCATCGGTCAAAATGTGTAAGAACCCTGTGTATATTATCTTTGCTATGACAGGATTTACCTATTTGAATAATAAAGGGTTCAATCTGACTGGAGAATGAAAGCTTTAGAGCTGCTTATCTCTCTTTGACAGAGTTCCTAATGTCTTCATTTCGTCACAAATCTTAACTCTATTAAACAAAGCTTGAATAACATTGTGAGAAATGTCTAAGTGTTGCCTGCTCCATCTCTTCCTGTCTTTGCTCAGTTGGTGGACCGGGTGTTCGACGAGAGCCTTAACTTCAGGAAGATCCCGCCTGTAATTACAACCAATAAGGCGCCAGAGATCAACGGCAAGCCAGTGGAGCTCCGCCCCCGTGCCCCTGACAGTCTGGAGCCCCGGGCCCTGAGGAGACGCACCTGGAACCGAGAGGAGGTGAGAGACTGAGCTTGGCATCAGAGCCAACATGGAGGCTTTCACAACAACACTCCAGCGACGGCCTTCACGTCGTCATGACAAACTTCTTTTCTTTTCCTCTGTTTTCAGGCCGTGTTGGACAGCCTGCTGCTCAATTCAGTTTCTCAGCTGTCCACCAAGATCAGATACTCTATGGACAAAACAGCAGGAAAAATCAGGTAATTACACTTTGATCAGGGTTCCTACGGTCATGGAAAACCTGGAAAAGTCATGGAATTTTAAAATGGTCATTTCCAGGCCTGGAAAAGTCATGGAAAAAACTAAATCATCAAAGTTTTGTAAAAGTCATGGAGATTTGCTATAATCACATGTTCATTTGAGTTTAAGTTCATGGAGTTTGAAATAATTTATAAGTTTTTTTAAAGTAAGACGCTCAAAATATAAGCTGGCACGCAGCTCTCGATACGCAACATTTTCAAAAAATTTCAGAGATTTCAGTTTGGTCATGGAAATTTGGTTTAAAGTCATGGAAAATCATGGGAAAATCATTGAAAAGTCATGGAAAAGTCATGGAAATCCATTGGTCAAAATGTGTAAGAACCCTGTTTGCTATATTATGTTGTGAGTATGTAATAGTGTATCTATTCCTGATGTATGTATTCCCTGGGTGGGCCATTGCGTTGCCTCATAGAGCCGCGCTAACACGTGTCCTGTTGTTATTTTTCTCCAGGATATTGTTCAAAGATAAGGACAGGAACTGGGATGAAATTGAGAATAAACTGCGATCGGAAAGCGACGTACCAATCCTGAAAACCTCTAACAAGGTACATAAACCAGTCCGTCTGAGTAATATTTGATGACAAGAAGAGTGCAGTATTGCGGGGAGCTAATGCTTTTGTTGTTGTTTCCGCCTCTCTTCAGGAGATCTCCTCCATTCTGCTCGAACTGAAGAGAGTTGAGAAGCAGCTTCAAGGTAAAGACACGCGCCCCAAGTCTAATCACACGAGTAGGAAAAACAAATGTGAACTTCCTTAAAAAATAGAAACACACTTGAACAAGTTGTTGGATGGGTATTTTTGCTGTGGCATCATTTTTCTTGTTTATTGGCATGAGTTGATTTGCATGAAGAGAGAAAGCAGCAAAAGTAGAGAAAGTCTTTTCATGCATATCTGAAGTATTTCCTTATAATGTCACATATTCATGACTTGGAAAAATCCAGTTCAAATATAACATCTTGAGTTATTACTTATCGTGAGTTAACAAATTAATAAGCCCAGGGTTTGTACGGTCATGGAAAACCTGGAAAAGTCATGGAATTTTAAAATGGTCATTTCCAGGCCTGGAAAAGTCATGGAAAAAACATAAATCATAAAAGTTTTGAAAAAGTCATGGACATGTGTTATAATCACATGTTCATTTACGCCAAGTTTGAAATAATTAATATGTTTTTTAAAGAAAGACGCTCAAAATATAAGCCGGCGTACGCTCTCAATACGCCAAATTTTCTAAATTGTTCATGTTTTTACCGAGATTTCAATTTTGTCATGGAAATTTGGTGAAAAGTCATGGAAAAGTCCTGGAAATCCACTGGTCAACATGTGTAAGAACCCTGTAAGCCACCAAAGAAAATAGTTTTTTAGGGCCTATAATACGAATACAAGAATCTGAATCCAAAGTGTCTTCCAGCTTTAATTGTTCGTATACATTGAGTTTTACACACATTGACTCTCTTCGTTCCCTTTGTCCCAGTGATCAATGTGATGGTCGACCCCGATGGGACTCTGGACGCCCTGGCCAGCCTCGGCCTGACCAGCCCCACCACCCCGACGAAGCCCCTAACCCCCAGAACAACCTCCCTTTCTGCCTCCAGCCCTATCGCCGCTCCTTTAGCCAAAGAATCCCTGCCGACGATCCTCTCTGGACCCGGAGGATCAGCCGCCTCCGCCAGGGCAGAGGAGACTGCGCGAGACCCCGGCGTGAGTTTGGGGTTAACCGGCGTCGGAGGACTGCCCTTCAACCGCATACGGCCGAGCGGAGAGGAGGCCGTCGCTCAGAAGTGAACAGACTCCCTGAAATCAATGTAAAGTGAATAAACGGCGTGGATCGGAGTGCAGGTGGCTGGTGATCAGCGTTCACAACAACGAAACATCTGCTGACTACGTCAGTCTAGGACTATGGGTATAATACAAACACAATTTAGCTGAGATTTTACCAGCTTCAACTGACCTGAACCCTCAACTGGTGCGTCATGGATACACCCTCAAGGTGAAATTCACCCATCACTGATTTGGATAGAGTCGTATTGTGAGCTTTTCAACTTAAAACGGACTTCCTGATGGACAGACCTCTGTGGTCTTACAGTCTCCTCCTCTTGCCTTCTCCACGTGTCTGGACCCGACCTACACTAAGGACATGCCTTAAAACACACCCTCGATAGTAGCAGACCCCGTCCCCTCAGATGATCTACAGAACAACTTTTAAAACTTTAATACAGTACTTTGAGACAAACAGAATGCATTGTAAAATAAGGTGAAACACAAGACACTGCAGTGATGTATGAGCTCTTGTTGAGTACAGAGTATTTCAGCAGCCTCCACACAGTCATACAGACGTGATTAATGCCTGAAAGAATTTCAGATGTTTTTCATGACTCTAACCGTCCATTGATGCTTCTCTGAACCTGCTCCTCCCCATCTCTCTTTCACCCATTAGGTTTTACTCCTTTCTCTCCCCAGTAGTTTAAAAAAGTGTTTCACACCAGTAGCATGTCCAGGACCGAGCTACGAGCTTTTATTCCTGCAAGTTGGTGTCTGTGTTGATCTTACTAATACTGAATAGTAGTTTTAAACAATAGTAACAGCCTTTGGGAAACCAATGATCATGTCGAGATGAAATATTCACTTACCAAAGTTAACAAGTTCATTGATATTGCCATTTTTAAACATTTGAGCCATTTTTAAATCCATCTGTTGTGCAAAAGCCTGGAAATCTTCACTTAAAAGGGCAAGCGTGTCTTATACGTCTCCTCCTCTGCATTCCGCCCGTCTTCTCTGAATGTCAAGACCACTCATCATTCAAAAAGCTTATTCATGATAATGAAACGCTCGTTTAATCATCGCTGCCATATCTTTTCTTCCTTCATGTGACACATGGCCCTGTGAGAATCAGGGCCCGCAGCTATTCGCTACAGTGCATCCACTCGAGTCTCTCACTATGATTTCCAATTGGCATTTTAAATACTTTTTTTTAAATAAAAGCGAAAGGAAAAAAACTTTAAACAAAATATTTTTTAATATTTGGATACTGTTATTGTAGATATTGTAGACTTCTTCTACTTGTTAATGCTTTGAAATCGCCTCAATATGCACGTTGTTTCCTCGTCGCCCGTTTAAGTACACACAAAGCCTGGAGAAGCAAAAGATGCTGCGGGTGTTTTTTAATTCACGTCTTGTTGAAGAGAACGTGAGCCGCCATCAAGGAGGCTTCCTGGGGTTCAAAGTGCATCAATGAAGAAGATCAGTGAGTACACGTCTTTGAAAACAGGCGGCTTCATATCAGTGTATATAGTTGCATTGTTCTATTTCCATCCAGGACAGAAGTTCCGGCGTACTGATACCGTCGTATCGTTGACCCATCTCTCACGCGCTGCTTGTTTCGTTACTTTACGGGGACTAACCACTTTCTGAACCGTTCTTAGTAGTCTGTGTTCTAGAGCAAGACGACTTAAAGGCAGTATATTAGTACTTAGATACTAGTGGATTTAGGTACCAGAATACATGTTCATTTCCTTCTCTTTACTGTACTTGTACAATGTTTTTTTTCAATGCCTCAAAGTGCCCATTTTGTCTATAGGAGGGCATTCATTGAAAGAAAAGAAAAATACACAACTGTCGAAAAGATTTCTCTTATTTTGCACATCAGATTGTGGTGTTTTTCATACAGAAGTAGTGAAAGGCTGCATTAAATGTCAAATGGTTTGACGGAATATCAGAAGTGATTGCCTTGTATCTGGAGCTATTCTGTTCGTACAAGCGGAGCCTCTAATCATCCTTTGTTTTGCTTTTTTATTTTTATTCCCCGGTTTATCAAAAGAAATTAAATTAGGGGACTGTGAACGCAAGGTACATGTTTATTGTTAAATTCTACATGTGTCATCTGATCAGTGTGCTTTGTCATTTTTGTAAAGAAAAAACAATTTTATTTATTTTTTGTTTAATAATTTTGTGGATGTTTCATGCATTTTATATTTGTTCATTTATCTGCATTGTTTCTTACTGTTAATAAAACAGAGCCATTCACTTGTTTCTCTTTGTATTTGACTGAGCATTAAGAAAGATGGACTTTACACTTCCTCTGGGAGTCCATTTTAAGAAATCAAGCTTTGTCTCTACAGAGGCAGCCGACAAACAAGGAACCAATAGTTATCGATTGTAAAACTGGATTGCACAACAACTCTAAAACAGGGACTTTTTGAATAAAAGAAAAGGCAAAGAGTTAATTCAGAAATAATTTGAATAATTCTGACTGAATAAAAGAAGACCCGTCTAATCTCTATGCTATTTATTAATCAGGCCTCAACTTGAATTGCAAATGACTCGGCGAACCTTTTGGGATCCCTGGATGAAGAGTTTGAATCTTTTCACAAGCTAGACACAAATTATGAACGTGGTATTACATTTGTAATCACCAATGAGGATATTCAAACTTCAGCTAAGGGCTGTGCTTAGTACAAATAAACAAGCACTATTTTACTAAGTAGTGTGGCTCCATGGCTTCTTGGGTAGCACATGGTAACCGATGACAACGTGTAACTCACTAATGGACAGCTTTAACGAGCCCTACAGCCGCAGTGCTGGCTGGGCTTTCACTGCGGCCAACATACTGCACACCGACCCATGACTTCCGTCTTCAACTGCAGTCATTTTATTTCTATTCGCAAGACTCACAGCAGGCTAACTCGGTCTTTCACTCATACGCTTGGAAAATGCACAGACGTTTTTTTTATCGTATAATACAGAATATTTGAGAAATTTAAGATTAAGACAAATACGACTTGTGAGGTGCATTTTATTATAATTGTTGAATTTTCATGTTTTGTTTGACGACAAACTGGTTTAGTGGAAGTTAAACACCCACAGTGTCAGACAACAGACGTGAACACCGATGTCAGGAGGGTCTGAGCCGGGAGACGGCGGTTAACCGGGGGGCCACGCCATCGTGCGTCCACCCAGGATGTGGATGTGGATGTGGTAGACGGACTGGCCTCCGTCCGGCCCATCGTTGACGACAATCCTGTAGCCGTTGGACAGTCCTGCATCTTGAGCACACTTCTTTGCAACTAACATCAAGTGGCCCAAAAGCTAGGAGACAGAGGTAGAATGAATGAGTGACACTGAAGTGTAAATACACGCGTTTAGAAGCTGAAAAGACAACCCTTGTAGTGTTAATAGACAGCATTACGTTGGGTGAAGGGTTCCACCTAGTGGTCACTTTTGTTGGATAAATCAGAAAGTGGGAAGAAATAGTTTTATAAAATCTAGGTCATATAATTACACTTACCTCAGCATCACTGTCCTCCGCTTTTGACAGTTGAACAATTGGCTTTTTTGGGACGACGAGGATGTGAGTGGGAGCTTGAGGAGAAATATCAGGGAAGGCCACACACTGAAATACAAATACAACAAATTAAGAATTATATTGTGCAGTAAATGCTCCGTCAATGTTTATTGTGTCTTCCCCTTTAGTTTTTGTTTGTTGGCTGAATCGGCTTTGCTGTGGAATTTGTAGACGTTATATCGGACTGTACTATTCTTTCAAATATGTTGTCAACCTCATTTAAAGTATACATACCTCAAGATCTAGTTTATGGTCATTTGCATTAAAAAGTACAATTTAAATGCATCTGCCCCGACTCTCAGCCCTTAAAACTGTAATATATATATATATATATATATATATTTATATATATAAATATATATATATATAAAATAATAAGAAGAATAAACAAAAGAAAACCAAAACTTCTGGATCTCAGTGCAAATACTTGTACAGCATGATAGGTTGAAGTGTGAGTGAGAAAGACATGTGCTACAATGTGGTTACAAATAAATACTAAATTGTCACAATGTGTTTTTGATCACATAAGTTACCAATAATAATAAAACACCAATAAACACAACACAAAGCAGTGAAACCTGTTTGACAAACACTGCTGTTGTTGTTCTGCTCAGTGAATAATCTGTGTTGCTAAATAAGAAAGTCTGGTAATTTAAAAACACAAGCGCAGTCACATTTTGAGGTTTTTTATTTTAGTTTCATTTTTATTCAGATTTCATTATCCAGCCCATAACATGCAGAACAAAAAAAGCCATGGATAGGACTCATTGTACTCTTTCTTAGCACTGCCTGTGTGGTCCGAGATTAAGCTGTGTTAAACTATGTGATAAACGAACTTAATTCAGACATAACACTCTTGTCCAACTTACAAAATGACAGTAAAGCTGCAGTTTCTGCAAAGCTAGCGCAGAGCTAACGTGTATCTGGATGTCACGTGCAAGGCGCAGTGCGACTTATTGCAGCCAAAGTGTGTTTACGAGTGAAAGTGTCACATGCATACCTTATCATCTTCATAGAGCAGTTCTACAGGGATCTCTTTGCGTATAATCTTCCCAAATATTGTGTCTCCGCCTGGCTTGGCAGCCTGAGCTTTAGCCATTTCATCAGCCATGTTGGCGTAAATGAGTCGCGGGTCAGCGCCGCGTTGGGCTTGGTGAAACTGCAGCGATCACCCATTGGCTGCAAAACCGCGATATTTCAAAGCTCTCCGCTGATTGGACGTGTATTAGTTCCGCCCCCTTCAAGCCGGAAGTGAGCTAAAAAGTCAAGATGGGTACTCGCGTGAAGGTGAGGGCGAGATATGATCGTGCTTTATGACAAATAACGTCAGAAAAACACTATTTTATTTTTCGTCTAATTTGTAGGTTTGAGTATAAAAACACGTGATTATGTTTTGGGTTAGCTAAAATTGCAGGAAACTGCTTCTGTTCCGAGCAAAAACTGTCAAGGTCCTGACGTTGCTAGAAGCTAAATGTTTGTTTACTTGCAGGTCCTGAACGCGTTTAAAGCGCTGCACAAAACAAGTTCAGCTGTATTTAAAGACGATGTCAGAGCCCTGGCAGGTGAGCTATGTGCTATGATGTTTGATTCCTAGCAATATCACACATATTATAACTTAATATAACAATCTATAACAAATCACCTCTTGCCAGAAACTAGTGCAATAACTGCAATAACTACATAATAAGTATCACTGTACATGTTCACATTCATACTTACACTGGGTTGATCTGCACTTCACGCATTTCATTAACACTACACACCTACACCTCTTTGCATTTTGCACACTTATTTTATTTTTTTTTTATTTTTTTTATGTGTATTTGTTGTTGTGTGTGTGTGTATATGTGTATATATATATATATATATATATATATATATATATATATATATATATATATATATATATATATATATATATATATATATTAGATTTCACTTTATATACTTTATGCACAGTCACCATTTCTTTCTTTCTTATATTTATATTTTATTCTTGTGTGTTTAGTTCATTGGTGCTACTGTGTCGACAAATTTCCCCTTGGGCATTAATCAAGTATCTATCTATCTATCTATCTATCTATCTATCTATCTATCTATCTATCTATCTATAACGTCTTTGGTTATGATCTTTGGATACCAACCCTTTCCAAAACAGTAGATTGCTTTAATGCAGGCTCTCCACTATCAAATGCATTACTACGTTGTTCTTTTTACCCCCACAAAGCTGCAAGATTAAAGATCAATGAGGAGTTCCGTAAAAACAAAGATGAAGCGTCAGAAGAAAACATTATGAAGGTACAGTAAACGTGCATCCTAAAGTGACATGGTGTATTTATGTAGATTATAATTTAATTTGGCCTGGAAGTGCAGAACCTCATCAATTATGCATTTCAGTAAATATGTGTATATGTCACTGACATTACAGTGGCATATACACATATTGGTTATGCATGGATTGATAAGCAAGGAGGACAAACCAATGGCAGACATGTTAACGTTGTCCCTCGTTATGTAAGAAGAGGGGCGGTTTTCATGTCTTGGCCCACTGTCTCAGAACGTGTCTCAGCTCTTTACCTTTCTGCTCTTTTACAGATGATCAAAATGGGCACAAATGTGGAAGCTGTTCTTCGAGAGGGCGTGATACAAATGGAACATGTTGGAGATAAGAAACTCTGTACGTGGTCATGTTTCTCCTCTCCTGTAGATAAAATTAGAACAATCTAATGTGTCAATGCAAAGAATATACAACATGAATATTGATTCTCTCTGAAGGATCACATTCTAATGCTATTTCTTGATTTCCACTATTTATTTTCTCTCTTTCTCAGTGCTTCGACCCAGAGAGGGCCTTCTACTAGAAAATGTACCGTATTGTGACCAGCCCAGGAGAAAGTCATGAGGGAACATCTCATTGCTTTTCTTTCATAAACAAACACAAAAACAGACTTGCTATCATCCGACCTCATTTTAAAGGATTTAACCCAAAACAACATTTCAGCTTGTTCAGGATCTCATGAATAAGGAACATTTCAAAGGTCATCACTGCATGGAGAAATGCCTTGTTTTGATGCACTGAAGATCTCTGCTGTCTGTTTTAAGATGTCTCTGTTATAAACAGCATTTTGTAAAATATAATTGAAATGTATTTTTATTTATTTGGGGAGTTTTCTGCCTGCTTTTGAGCTTGTGATTCAACTGAACTAGAGGGGGAAAGGTTTATTTTCTGCTACTTAAATGTTTTATTTAATTCTTAATAAAGAGAAGTGTTCCCTGACTATTTCTGGTTTAATTTATTGTTCAACACACTGAAAATGAGAGATGGATTCAACATGGCCGTGGTCAACGCTCACGGTGATAACCACAACTACCCCATTTTATTTTGTATTTTACTTTGTATACTTTGCACAGTCATTGTATTTATTTGTTTGTGTGTGTATATATATATATATATATATATATATATATATATATATATATATATATATATATATATATAATGTATATGCTTCATTTTGTATTTTATATTTTACTTGTATACATCTATATCTTTCATCCCTGTTTTTTATATGTTATATTTTACGTGTGTTTAGTTTATTGTTGCTGCTACTGTGACGACAAATTTCCCCTTGGGGATTAATAAAGTATCTATCTATCATCTACTTTTCCGACTACATTTCCCACAATGCTCATTGACGAGTAACACACATTACGTCATCAAACTGCGACGTTACTCTGGCAACGTTTGGACGAGGTTCCGTCATCGGTAGCTAGCTGATAGCTGTCAGCTTTTCAAGTTCTCAAGCTTGGTTACATATTAAATGTGATGTCAAAAATAAGGTGAGCACCAGTATGGGTGGCCATTTGCTTATTTTTAACAAAACCACGTGAATAATAGCATGTTTCTCTTCTTCGTTTCGGCCTCGTCAGCTCCGACGCGCTGTGGGAGCGAGCGGCGGCGGAGGTCCACAGCCGAGAGGCTGCAGGCGGGGAGGAGGACCGAGCAGAGGCGGTCAGCGAGAGGACCGTGTTCCTAATGGGGAGCAAGGCCGGGGTACCTTTACCCTCATTCCTCCCCCTCTCGTGGAAGCACACCTGTCTGTCTTGTTGCGAGCTCCACACCTTGTACGCTGGCTTGTGAGCTCACCTTTGCTTTTGTTTCAGGGTAAAACGGCCATTCTCCACAGATGCCTGGACAGGTGAGCCTGTGTGGCTTTTCTGTTCACATGCAGACTAATGTTAAACTAACACAGCTCACACACAACACAATTAAATATGACATATGTTAACAAGGATGGTTAGAGTGTATTGATAATCTAATTAATCAGCTAATCGATTAATGAGGTATCCCAGCTTTTAGCTGCATCTCACGGTCTTATTACATTACATTATTACATGTCATTTAGCAGACACTTTTATCCAAAGCGACTTACAATAAGTGCATTTCAACCTAGAGTACAAACTAAGAACAACAAGAACATTTCCTCAACATAGTCGAACTACAAAAGTACCACAATAAGAGATATTTAAGAGCCACTGAAGTGCAAATTCATTATTATTATTATTATTCAGAGAACTGAGCTGATGTCATGGCACACAAATGACACTCCAGTTGATCAAAAACACAGCACAATTAAGTTTCAAACACTGAAAGAGAGTACATTTAACTTTAAGCGTTGGTGTTTAACAACAATAATACTGTTTTTTTAATCCACCAGGGATGAACCATCCAAGCCAACTCTGGCGCTGGAGTACACCTTTGGCAGACGGGCCCGAGGACACAACACCGTAAGTAAGCCCTGTTAGTCTTCCACCCATGTAGTTTTTAATTTATATTCATAAGAATGAGCTGTGTGGAAAGTTAACCCCTGTGGAGAGCTATAACAATCAACATTCATTCACCAGAACTTCCAGTACACGGGGCACAACTCACCAGTCCCACTGTGGGAGTTGGTGCATTTACTCCAGTAATTACCTTATTTGTGCAGTTAAAGGCTGCTCTGTGTAACTTATACTTGTTTTTTTATCTTTCAGCCCAAAGACATAGCCCACCTATGGGAACTGGGAGGAGGGACCTCTCTGTCAGACCTGATCCAGATCCCTATCAGTGCCGTCAGCATCAGGTAGGTCACGAATCACGATCCCCGAGATCTTGTTGTCTCTTTTGCATTTCACTGTTTTGATGATTGACATTGTTGGAGCTATTTAATTTGACATTTGTATTTAAGTTTAATTGTAAAGTAATATTGATTATTTATTGCTTATTTAGGTTATGTTTTGATAGGTTAGTTGTTTCTTAGGATAGTTGTAATTTAGTTTAATATATTTATTTTGTAGGTTCACTAATTGGTTAACACTGGGCACCTGTGGCTATATGTAGAGGTGGATAGGCACAGGACCAGCATGCACCAGGGTGGCCAATGGTTTTTTACCACGCACATACAGCTGGAGAAAATATTTGCATTTTGTTTGTTCTTTTTTGTTGCTTTAGAAAATAAATTATCACAACACTATCGGACGGAGATGGACATTACTTTCTTTTGCGTGCGTCAACACCAAAACCCACGGTGCATCAGTGGCGGTTTGATTTAGATTTTTGTTTGATTTCGGACGACAAACGGCCACTACAGACATGTTGAGAACATGAACATATGTGTTGGCCCTGTGATAGCCTGGCGACCTATCCAGGGTCTACAGTCGATGTCAGAAGGAATTGGCTCAATTCCCCCTGCGACCTTGAATAGGATAAATAATCCTTCCTGTCTTTTCCCAGCTCTCTCTCTGTCATCCTCATTCTGGACCTGTCTAAACCCAACGCCCTGTGGGGAACCATGGAAAAGCTGCTGCAGGCAGCACAACATCAGTTTGAGAAGGTCTCTTCCCAGGCCCAACAAGCACAGAAAGCCAAGCACCAGACGCAGCCAGCAGCCCGCGTGTTACCTAAAGACTATCCTGTAAGACCTCAGCTCTTTACACTCGCCATCATATCGGATCATCTTTTCTTCAGTCCAGGACAACACAAAGTAGCAGAGTTTAATATTTTTATTTTAATATTTTAATATTGTAATTCTAATATTTTAATATTTTAATTCTAATATTTTAATTCTAATATTTTAATATTTTAATTCTAATATTTTAATTTTAATATTTTAATATTTTTATTTTAATATTTTAATTCCTGAGAAATGCTCAATCTTCAGACTGTCGGGATTTATATGCCTCACATTTGAATGTAAAAAGACAACATTGCTAACAAACATTGTGAAAACCAGCTATTATCAAATGAATGTTCATCAACAGGACAAAGAGCTGATCAGTCCCTTTCCTGTTCCTCTGCTGATTATTGGCAGTAAATATGATATCTTTCAGGTAAAACACACACTTCAACCTACGTGTCATCTATTGTAGTACTTTTGTAGTTTGACTATGTTAAGGAAATGTTACTTTCTGTATTCTTGTTGTTCTTAGTTTGTACTCTAGGATGAAATGCACTTATTGTAAGTCGCTTTGGATAAAAGCGTCTGCTAAATGTCATGTCATGTAATCTATTGAGGTATCTATAGAGGTGGCTACATTGTTAATTATTAGATTCTGGTATGATTTGTCTCCCACATTATTGAGGGAGGGCTTTATTTGTCCATATGTGTTGCAGGAATTTGAATCTGACAAGAGGAAAGTTGTTTGTAAAACACTGCGTTTTATCGCCCACTACTACGCGGCTTCTCTTATCGTAAGTGTGCTTTGATTATACATGCAGCATTTATACTTAACATTACTTTCGATGCACTTTATAATCTTTTTTGGTTTGTCTTGCCAATAAATTCACCTATTCTGTTGCTGATCCAATTATATTTTATTCTTTTTTTCCCTGTTCTTCTATCCATCAGTTCACAAACATCAAGTCGGAGAGCTTAATGTCAAAAACCAAGAGCTTCTTCTCCCACCTGGCTTTCGGTATGGAAAGAGGGTGAGGACGGAGGATACTGACTTTACAACAATCAGTAGTGAAATTGAACGCTTTGTTTGTTGTTGTTGTTGTTGTTGTTGTTGTTGTATTTTCTTATCTTTTTATTATTTTCTTCAGGAAAACTGTGTCCTGTGACTCCACAAAGCCACTCATCATTCCAGCAGGCTCCGACTCCTTCAGCCAAATAGGTGAGGACAGCATCACTCGGTGGCCAACAGCAGTAATGCATTTAGATGTAATTCAAACACTATTGCTGTGCTGTTTTTAAAGCTATACGCAGGATTTAGATCCACCTTCTGCCTTGATACTTGTCGATTGCTTCGAATAATGCTCAAATTGCTTTAGGTTCCCCTCATACTACTGATGTGGACATTGCATCTCTGCATGCCAAAAACCCAAAGGACCTCTGGAAGAAAGTCTACGAACGTGTCTTCCCCCCAGAGGTAGTTTATTCACCGGCTCACCTCTGTCTTCATTAGTATTTCAACGTGCAACTGATTCAGCTTCTGATATTTAATGGTACAGTGTGTGGCATTTAGGGGGATCTTTTGCCAGAATAATATTATTAAGCATGTTTTATTTAGTGTATACTCACCTGAGAATAAGAATGGCTGTGTTTTCGTTCCCTGAACCGCCATGTTCAGACGGTAGCCTTAAACAGAGAATTTAAAACACTTTTTGTTGTGTTTTCATTGTTTTTGTGTTTTTGGTTCTCCCAAAATAGAAGTTTTAGACGGAGAAGTGCAAGCTCACCACTAGATGTCACCAGATCCTACACACTAGATCTTTAAGCAATAGCCTCACACTGGACAATCATATCACAGCCTTACGTCTCATAGATAAGCATTTTACGTTAATTTACGTATATACGCGTCTATTTGTTATACATCTCTATCTATCTAACTGACTTTTTCTTGGCAGAATACCAGTGAGCGGAGGGAATTAAGGGATCCAGCCAAAGACCCACAGTACAGTGAGATTCAGATTGATGCCATGAGAGCCCAGAAAGACCAGGTACCACCTCTTGACCAATCACAAGCTTGTGTTGCATTACTTTACAGCTGCACATGTAAACTATGCACTTTTATACTATGTAAAATCACATCATAAATTACTGCAATCACTTGTTAGTGCTCTGTGACCCTGACCTTTGACCTCACTGTGAAGAGAAAAGGTCTTGAGAAAGATAACAGATTAAAAAAAAGTTGGGGGGGAAATGAAGAGGAGTGTCGACGATACGACGCAACATGTTCTAGTAGTTGATAAAGAGGTTAGATTTAACGAGAGCTCAGACAGGGGGACGTTACAGAGTGCTCGCGCGTCTTCATAATCATAATGGTTATGATATTTTCTTTTCATTATTATTATATATATACACTACCATTCAAAAGTTTAGGGTCACTTCGAAATGTCATATTTTTCAAAGAAAAGCGCTGTTTCTTTCAATGAAGATTACGTTAAATTAATCAGAAATACTCTCTCTACATAGTTAATGTGGTAAATGACTATTCTTTGGCTTCTAATGAAATATCTTCATAGGTGTATAGAGGCCCATCTCCAGTGTTTTAATGGTGCATTGTGTTATCGCCTTAGAAGACTAACGGAGGGGTAGAAAACCCTTGAAAACCCTTTTTATGTGAGCGCAGCTGAAAACAGTTATGCTGCAGGGAGAAGCTTTAAAACGGGCTTTCCTTTGAGCGACAAGTTTGAAGAAACAAATTAATATTTCAAATTAAAATAATTATTTCTAACCTTGTGAATGTCTTGACTATATTATGTAATCATTTAGCATTTCATTCGATGAATGAGTTTTCATAGAAAAACACGAAATTGTCTGGGTGACCCCAAACTTTTGAACGGTAGTGTATATAACTTGAGTGCCTTATTTAGGTGAATTGAGGTCATAGAAAAACACAAAGGGATCAACTGAATTACATAATAATTCACACTTTATCAGAGACGAGCAGATCTTCTGTGTTGAGCCGTGGGCTCCACACCGGTCTCATTGGAGGTCAATGTCCTGGAGTAACCTTCTGTCCCCCAGCAGTCTGCGGCAGTGTTTCTGTCTCACAGGTTGTACGATATCCTGGTTGTAAACTCAGACATCGGGAGTGTTCTTGTCGGCTTGGCACTTGAACTTTAGTAATCTCATAATGCTGTTATTGCTGATTGGCTTGATCTGGATAACCACGAAGAGAAGTGGGGTAAAAGTTATAAGCCAATACGTAAAATGTTCTAAACTTTGCTGCGTATCTTGGCACTTTACCACATCACCCTTAAAACGTACAAATATGACATGTCTGCATTTCATTCCAAAAAAAGGTTTATTTTGTGGTTTTCAACATTTAAGTTGAATTTCAGTTCTCTATTACTTGGCTTTGCAGAACTACTTTTTCATAATATTGTAGACCAACAGGGAGGAAATGGCAAAATAGCCCATTTGACTCGTGAAATAATTGTTTGGATGTTTGAACTGTTTACATATGATGCAGTGTTTATTTAAATGCCTCACAGGTTGCGGGTTTTACAAATATTATGTTATTTGACCCCTATATCTACTTGTATATCTACTAGGAGGGGGAAAAAACTTGTTTTCTATTTTGAGTTTGCAGACATTTCTGCATTATCTCGAATGTCTAAACAACTGTTTGCACTTTTTCATTGTACTTCAAAGATGAGGAAAATGTTTAATGTGTTTTATTCTCTCTTTCTGTTTTTCAGGAGCTGGAGCAGTATAAGAGGAATGCTTCTCAGTCTTGGAAAGGACTGGAGCTGACCTAACAGCCAACCAGCTTTATGGTCACACACACACACACACACACACACACACACACACACACACACACACACACACACACACACACACACACACACACACACACACACACACACACACACACACACACACACACACAACATATTATATCAATGTAAATACAGTGTACACTTTGCTTTATTTATTTCCTCTTGTAGCATTGTGTCTATTTTAAACAAAACAAAACCACTTGTATACTGATGATAAAATGTTCTCTGAAAAAAATAAACAATTTTCCAATATTACAATAAGCATCACTTTCTATTCATGATACATTACAATGACTATATATATATATATATATATATATATATATATATATATATATATATATATATATATATATATATATATATATATATATATATATATTTTGTAATCAGTCTGGTGATTTATAGTCTCATATCTAGTTTACACGTTGTACATAGTTTTATATGAAAAATAATTAATTTGTGCAGATATATACAGGACCATAAGTATAATATGTCGTTTGAGTCTATTCAGTGTTAAAGCAGCAGGTTTGGTGTTTTATAGAAAGACCATTCAGTTATTTAGCTGCATATCCGCTGGTATAATGTCCATAGATTTTGGATATGATAGATTACTTTCACCCTGCTGTACTGTACATTTGCTCTGGCGTTGTTTGAGAAAACGTCTCTGCACTTTCATCATTGCTCTGACATGTTATAATACTTTATTCTGTAAGATATCGGTGGAAAAGGGTGCCGCCACAGACGATGCATGTCAGCAGGAGCCGCAGGACTTCAGTGTTCCTCGTCTTCTCAGACTAACGTCACGCTGTGAATCTGTTTCACGTCTTCTCAACCCAACTCGGTTCATCTTGCAGTTGTTGCACAGAAGAATGTGTGTCTGTGGTTTTAGTGCCGTACCAGCCTGTCTCTGATCTTGAAGCTGATCATGCCCAGCAGCATGAGCGCGGGCAGGAAGGAGTAGAGGAGGACAAAGTCTAGCGTGAATCGGGACAGGGCGCCAGGATAACCCTCGTCGATGATCTGACTGCCTTGAGTGATGGCGCAGGCTCCCGGAAAAGGTTTGGAAATATCTGCAACGGCACAACACGCCCGAGGGGAAGCGTTAACGATGTGTCTGGTTTAAAAGACGACTTCAGGTAGAGCACTTGTAAAAACTTTCATACAAGAAGAGATTAAAGTGAATTACATTTCCTTCACTGCAAAGTGATTGAGGACTAGATTTACTTTCAGGGGCAAAAAAGATATTCCCAGTGACGCCAAGGCAGAGTAATATAACTTTTACAACATAAATCAATGGCAAAACATTTGTACATGTTTTTAAAAAAAAGTATTACTGAAGCTAATATAAACTGTTTGTGAGCTGGGAATATAACGGTTGAGCTTTAATTGATTATATATCATCATGGGTCCCTGTTCACTCTCAGAAGATGGTCCCATGAGGGTAAAAACGACTCACTGCATGTGAAGTTGAGTCCGTGGAACTCGGTGACGATGAGCAGCTCACAGCTGTACTTCTGGAAGGTCAGGTAGCTGAGCCACTGGAAGACCGTCGGCATCTGTTGGGTGCTCCTGTTGAGGGGAAGAGGAGGGTGAGTTACCTGCAGCCTTACATTGAAGAGCGTACACCCCGGCACGTTCGCTCCACCCGGCAACAGCCAACCGACTTGTGACTCCTGCACTTCCAACTAATCATTGGACATCCAAATGTTTGCTGTCCTGGCTCCTGATTGGTGGAACGAGCTCCCCACTGACATCAGGACAGCAGGAAGTCTCTACAGCTTCCACCGGAAAATAAAAACACATCTTTTCCGACTATATCTGGATTAAAACACATATTAGCACTTCAGTGGCTCTTAACCCTCCTGTTACCTTCACATTTACTAACATATTTGACCCTCTGGGTCAATTTGACCCCAGCAATTAAAACCTCGAGAAAATTATTAGAATTAATATTGTCTCCCAAGTTCAAGTGTGAGGTACTTTATGTTTGTTTGTTTGTTGACGACCTAAATAGCCCTTTAAATATGTAAAAAAGTTGATATTTCTTATATGTTTGACACAGTGAAAAACAGCCTGGGGTCAAATTGAGCCCATAGAACATCAACGTTAAACATTGAATGAGGTCAAATTGACCCTAAAGGTAACAGGAGGGTTAAATAGCTCTTACTTATGGTATTTTTGGAGTTTAACTTTCTTGAAGAAATGATATTTCTGTATTCTTGTTGTTCTTAGTTTGTACTCATGGTTGAATGCACTTATTTGGATAAAAGTGTCTGCTAGATGACATGTAATGTAATGTTTTTGCCTATTCGAGGCGCAAATCACAACAGGCTTGGCGTAAAGTTACTTCAACGTACTAATGAAGTTGAAAACTTATTGTGTGTCTCACCTGAGGAAGCCGGATCCCACTAGGATCCCTGCGATATTGAGCAGAGCCACTCCAGTGTTGACCATGTTGGGGTCGTGGAACACTCCCAAGAGCACCACAGTTAACAACTCGCCTGAGGAAAAACAATACATCTACTAATGCATGCAACGTAAAGCCATTAACGGTGGAAACGTGACATCAAAAGGATCTCCAATTCAATCCAACACATTTGTAAACTTGTGTTTTGAGTTATAGGATATGAAACATGGAGTTAGGCACACTAGCTTGTCTCTCTCGTCTCGTCTCACCTATAATATGCGGCACCAGGACGACGGCAGAATAGCAGAGGAAGCGGAGGCTGTCGGGGTGCATCCCGACCGCCCTGAGAGGATCGGGGGGGAATTTCAAGCTGATTGAGTCATTTCTACCACTCCATTTAGGCTGAAACATTAACTATTTTAACAAAAACACTACAGACCCCATGAGGACTCTGTTAGGCCCAACTTACAAAGGTAAGCATCTTTTTCAACATTAAAGTCTTACTGAGTTATTTCACTTGAACAACCAAAAAAGGTCTGATACAGGTTGAACACATTTTCTAAAAACATGCTTCACCAAACTGTTAAAAGATCATTTTAGGCTGAAGGTAGTGAGACTTAGCTCACACAATTTAAATGTATAATTTGCTATGAAATTAAATAAATTAGGTAATTCTGTTGTTATTTTATTATATTAAATATATAAAAATATATACATATAAAAAATAATATATATATGCTGAATTAATAGTTTGTTAGTGTCAAAAACATGATCTACTAAACTAATTTAATGTAATTTACCATTTTTATTAAATATGTTGTTGTTGATAAATATTCTCTGCTGTTTTTAATGTTATTCCATATATATATATATATATATATATATATATATATATATATATATATATATATATATATATATATATATATATGAAGAAATAAGATGTTTTCAAAGTGCTAAATATCTTGAATAAATATGTGAAAATACAACTAGTACTGCTAATAATACTACTACTAATAATAATTCCATTGTAACAGATAAATATATGTTGGTATGCTAACATAATATTATTTTAACATAACATTGTTGGCAAATGATAGTTTAGTATAATGCCACACACTTTTCCTCAAGACGCTCCAAACATACACACCACATAAAAGATTTATTCCTCATTAAAATCTATTTGTAAATATGTATTAATACATTTGCCATGACATCTGAACAGTTTGTTAGAGGCCTATTTAAAAACCAAACCCTGCGGTCTGGTCACAAGGTGGACGTATCGAATGTGAGATCTGTCGAATCGATGATGCCCCGAGGCGAACGCACACGCACTACCCACCAGTAGAGGAAGGAGGTGAAGATGAAAACACTCAGGATGCTGAAGGGCAGGATGTGGAAGATGTAAGCTAAGAACATTTGCCATTTACTGTACAGCCCGTCCTGACTCTCCTGGTCACTGATGGCTCGCAACGCCGGGACTGTTGAGAAAAAACAGAGAGAGAGAGAGAAGACTGTGATGAGCGGAAAAGAGGAGAAACATTTAAACTGAAAGCCCACAGAGATCCTAAATTACTTTATTTTAATATGAATTAAAATCCATTGTACTAACTAACACATGCTGCATGAAGGTCAGAGGCAAGCCTGCTCCAACAAGCCAGGTCCTGGATGTCCTGATGTCTGAAGCCGGCCGTTGTTTCAGACTCAGATGTTCTCGGCTTCATTCAGACGACTCGGTAAACCCATCAGTCTTTATCTATGAGATTCAAGGTCAATATACCATTTCCAACCACCTCCTGTGGCTTTTTGGGTGCTTGTGGAGTGCTTTTAATCACCTTTTAACTCTAGTTTGACTCCTGCTCAGCCCCGTGTTTGATCACATCTCTTATCCTCAGTATCTGTGACAGCCAGAGGCCTAAAGCTAAGATGTTACACTCTGCTGACAGATGAAGAGGACAGAGAAGAGATAATCACCGCTTAGAGCCAATATCCTTCACTGCTTCATCATCTTTGAACACACACTCAATGTATACACATAATATTAAGATATGTTCTACTAAATCCGTAATAACTATTGCCGACACTTTTTAAGATCCATTTAGTCCTCTTTAACTTTAATTTAACTTGAACAATTCTCACTGAAACTAAACAAAAATGAATGTGTCCAAGCTGCCTAAATATTAAGTTACAAAAAAATACATACCACCAAATAAAATAAACTAGAACGGGCACTCGGTAGAGCGCATACCTTCGCATATCACAAGATTGGGCATTGCATTATGAACATAAAAATTTACTGTGCTATGGTAAAAAGAAGATGTTGACCTTTTCATGACCTTGACCTTTGACCCGGTCGATACCAAAATCGAATCAAATGGTTCCCGGATAATAACCAATCATCCCACCAAATGTCATGCGATTCGGTTTAATACTTTTAGACTTATGCGAATAACACACACGCATACAAATACACGGCGATCAAAACATTACTTTCCACATTTTCAACGCAAAGGTAATAAAGTTCAAGAAACCTCCAGGCCCTGGCCTGCAGTAGGTAAAGGTGTGAACGTTTATCTGTGTTTGAGGTTAACCTCAGCTGCTGTAAATTCGAACGCATAAAGAACCAGATAATACGGACAGTATGGGTGTCGCTCTAAAAGGCTCTTGGGTTCATTGATCTCTAACTGGAGTAAAGGTCCTTCCTGTGTGACGACGACTGTGTGGCGATGACCCATCGCAGGTTGAATCTGCAAATGCATCGTCCAACACATCACTTCATCTTTTCCTCTGACCTTTTGAGAGACACTGAAAGTACATGAAGTCTCTTTGGGCGCCTTCACTGAGCTTACACGGCTGAGATAGTGTTTCACACACGCAGTGGAACCTTAACTTAGGTACCACACACACTGCAGTCACCTCAGAATGTCCCTAAAGTCATCACATCCATCTTTTATAGATATTTTTGTCAGTGATGTTCAGTTAAATGGCCTTGGTCATCTCAGAGCCGAGGCTACGTGCTTGAGTTTAGTCTTTAAATAATAAATATGTATTTTTCCCCTCTACGTGTGGCGTAAAAACTCACAGAGAGTGACCGCGTTCATCATGCCGGTGTAGGGCGACGCCCCGATGCTCTGGTAGATGATGCCGATGCGGTCCTGCACGGCCCCCTTGGTGACGTCGTTGTCCAGATGCATCACGAAGAAGGCCACGAAGAGCCCGTAGATCAGGTTCTGAGACAGACGCGACAGGACACCCATCCGGTCTCGGGACAGGTTTCTCGCCGTCCGCCTGCACAGAGAACACATAGGAATGTCCTCGGGTTCATATTCAGATAGCAACATGCAAAGAGGGAGAGAAAAGAGTCAGAAAGAACAGAAACGGTTACCGAATGTCTTTGTGTGCACAAGAAGGGTATGAGATGAATACATCTACTCGACTAGAACGGTCACTCGGTAGAGCGCATACCTTCGCATATCACAAGATTGGGCATTGAATTATGAAAATGTTGGCATTAGTTGCATGACAATTGGAAAGAAATGTACCGTGCTATAGTACAAATACGATTTTGACCTTTCCATGATCGTTGACCCGATCGATCCCAACATCTAATCAAATGGTCCCCGGATAATAACCAATCATCCCACCAGATTGCATGCAATTCTGTTTAATACCTTTTGACTTATGCGAATAACACGCACACACGCATACAAATACACGGCGATTAAAACATGACCTTCCGCATTTTCAATGCCACGGTAATAATCATATAATTTCTGTCGTAGGCGGTAATTACGTATTGCCTTTACGATGTCTACACAAGGGGACTTAAGACACGGACCTGAGCAGAACTTCCAGTTTGGCTGCACCGCTGGGCGACTCTTTGCTCTTGAAGGGGATGGCCGGCTTGTTGGCCCGCTGCAGGCTCCGCTCCACTTTACCCAGCATGCTCTGGTAGATGGCGGACCTCTGGTAGGACGACGTGATCTTGTGCATGCGGCTGAAGGTGGCCGCCTCCCTCTCGCTGCTGCGTGTGTCCACTGAGGTGTAGTCAACTGTTTGACAAGCAATTTGAATATTTTAATGTTCAGTTTCACACAGTTCATTTGGGATACGCATTGTGTATTGTTAAAATGTGCATATTGTTTCTGTGTGGCTTTGATGTCCAGTACGGCATGCAGTACCGTAGATGTCAAAGGGGTTGCAGTAGTCTGGACACTCGTATCCACATTGGCTGAAGAAGTCCACCATCTCCTCTGGCTGCCCACAGAACACCAGCTCCCCCCGACTCATGATAGCTATCCTGCTAAACACCTGGGACACACACACACACACACACACACACACACACACACACACACACACACACACACACACAATATCTTCAGCAGGCCTATCGATTAACCTACAATGCAAAGCAATGATGAGTTTTCTGTTTTTAAAGGTTATATAATAATAATAATAATTTCGATTTATATAGCGCTTTTCTAAGTACCCAAAGACGCTTAAAAATATATATATATATATATATATATATATTATTTTTTTTAATATATATATATATATTTTTTTTCTTCTTTTTTCGAGTCTGTAAACAGTGATCACATGCATGCCCACATGTACATTGTATAGTTTTTGTTTGCCATAAATATATTCCCTGTCCATCATAAAATATATCTTCTAAATGTAATTCTAATTTAAGAGATGGCGGACAATGACTTTCAAATGACTTCTAACGTGTATCTGAAGTTAATGTAGTGTTTCTATCTCTCCACTGCAGCTCAACAAGGAAACGTCTGCAGAAACAAAGAGAGGAAATGACATACTTGTAAGGTTGTAATTTTTACTTCACTTCTATTATATATATACTTCATGCACATACTTTGTCACTGTTTCTTTCTTTCTTATATTTATATTTTATTCTCGTGTGTTTAATTTATTGGTGCTACTGTGTCGACAAATTTCCCCTTGGGGATTATAAAGTATATTTCTATTCTCTCTATTCTATTAAAATCAGCGTCAACTGCTTTGATGTGCATGTGGCCTTTCGGGTATTTAAGATAGACTGAGACGCTGTCCGCCTATGAGCTGCTCTCTCTTCTTTCCTGAAGTCCATCTGGACACTCACCCTGAAGAGCTCGGAGCGCGGTTGGTGGATGGTTACTATGACGATGCGGTTCCTCCTGGCCAGCTCTGCCAGCAGCCCCACGATCTGATTGGCGGTCATGCTGTCCAGGCCGGTGGTCGGCTCGTCCAATAGGATCACCCCTGCAATGACATCACCCCGATGACGCAGGTGTGTCACGCATCGACGCACCGAGAGCCAGAGAGAGGCAGGACAATCACTTTCTTTCTCCTTTGTTTAACTTGGAAACTTTTAAATGTACTTTTTTTATTAAGTGGCACATGCAGGAGGACTCTCAACGGGGCCGACTTCACTTGTGAAGATAAGCGAGTTCTTTTTTTGCTTTTTGTTAATTACTCTAATTAGGACAATTAAAAGATTGCCTCTTTGCATTATGAAAGCAGAGTGGAATTAGCAGATTCTTTAATTGTGAGATTAATTCATTTCCTGGTTGATTGGAAAGGCAGCGAATGGGAACTCCTCATTACTCTGTGTGTGACTCTATATGGGTATGTGTGTGTGTGTGTGTGTGTGTGTGTGTGTGTGTGTGTGTGTGTGTGTGCGTGTGTGTGTGTTTCCATGGCCAGTCTAATCCTGAATGAGGACTGAGACCCTTCAATCTCCCTGGAGGAATATAGACCTGATAAACCACACCTGGGATAAGCACACACACACACACACACACACACACACACACACACACACACACATACACTTACACCTACACACACACACAGGTGGCTCTCTGCTCATTCCCTTTGCGGTGTGATAACCCGGTCTTTCATTATGCTTCTCCATCCCTCCCTCTGTCCTTTCCTCTTTCCTTTCCTAGTTCTCTCTTACTTGGATCCCTTTGTTTCTCAGAGTGGACTTCTAAGCATCTTTGGGGAGCGATGGGTTCTGAAGTGAACTTTCTTCTGTTCTCTCGATAGCTCAGTCCTACATACAGCTTATGTATGAAATGGCATGTGTTATATCTCATCATTTACAAAACGTTGTCGTATTTCGCCACAGACCTTTTTGTATAATCCTCGTCCCATGCTTCAGTTTATCTACTCCACATCTCCTCATTTGAGTTCTGTAAATCTTTAAGGATTTAGGAGATATTGGATCTGACCTCGAGTTACCTTAAATCAGCAGCGATAGCATAAAAATACCTTTTTAGTTCATATAAAAGTATTATTTCCCAGCCGCAGAGGTACTCACTCGGGTCCTGAAGGAGCTGGCCGGCGATGGAGACCCTCCTCCTCTCACCTCCGGAGATCCCGGGGAAAACACGGCCTCCAATAACACTGTGGGCCACGTGACTCAGACTCAGCTCGGCCATCACCCCCGACACCTGCACAGGGGGCAGAGGTCAAGGGTCAGCTGACTAATAATTATTAAAAAATCTGCCATCAAACGCTGACTGTGAACAATGTCATAGTTCTAAATAGTTGACCTATTTCAGTGTATTATTCCTCTCAGAGTATATTTTTTGTGAGTCAGGAGGTTTACATTTGTTTTTTAAGGAAAGAAAATTGTGAGTTGCACATTTATAACCTTGCGAGTTGTCATCGTATAAGGTGTCATTTTAAGATCTATTGCTTTGAACTAAAATGGTGAACACACTAGCTGTGTGAGGGTCGGTGTGATGACCAGCCGGAACATTTTAGTACACTTAGAAGAGTGCATTTGACACAGGAGTTACATGGGATAGAAGATATGTGGATACCTAGTTTATATCCTCCGTTATCCTGATTTTGGACATATATCATATTTGAAATAGCTGTGACTATTTAGCATAGTAAAGATGAAGAAATCCGATTGAGTTGCCAAGGCTCTCAAAAGTCACCTTCTTCTTTATAGCTTTGGCCGAGTGTTTCCGAAGGGCCAGCTGAGCTGTGTAGGTCAGAGTCTCCTCCACTGTCAGATAACTCAACAAGTTATCACTCTGGAAGAGAAAGACACACACAGAGAGTAAGGAGGTATAAGAAATGACAAGAAACAAGTCAGAGATGCAGTGAGGCAGACACTATTTATTCAGGATATATTGAGAATATATTGTAAAATAGCTTCTTCACTGTCTTTCCTTCCAAGAGAGCTGAGGAACAAGACTATGGGTTAAAGAAAAGGTTACGACGATGCTGCTAGTAATTCATCTCCCCCAAGAAGCATATGCCAGTTCTATCTACTTAATATTCCTCTTGTCTCTTCGTGAGTATTCAAACTAGAATATGTCATGAAACCTAACTGTCTCTGGCACAAACTTCACTGACCGTGGTTACATGCATTCGAATAACTGGCTTAGTCGGACTGAAATCGAATTATCCGTTTCCTGTTCGACTTTGTGCGGTCCGACTACGATCCGATTAACACCCCTGAATAACTCGATCCGATCTGGTTGATAATCCGACCATCGCTGCATGTAGCGGTGAATTGGATTAGGAACCGAACTTTGCGTCTTCACATATGCGAAAAAGGTTGTATCACCACGAGTTGTCATGGAAACAGTGCCACCTATCGTATCGGAGGTGACATGCTTTTGGCCAATGATTCGAATTACTCACTGCCATGTATATTGGGATAACAGCAGATCCCCCAAAAGATAGCATAGTCCAACTAAAGCAAGATTCGAATTATACCATCATGTAAACGCACTGAGTGTGAACATCCATGCTTAGTATTTATCAACGGCATCTTTGCCGAGTGTACATCCATACAGTTCATGCTCATGTACGCCGACTGGAACCTCTGCACACACACACACACACACACACACACGGTTACACACACGAATGCCTTGAACCTGCTGTCCGCCTCAATTAACACATGGCGCCTCCCAATCCCTCTTCTCCTCCGTCGCTCATCTGAATAACTTTAATATCAGGAGCTCATATCCCCTCCTCATCTACAGCTTAGCGGAGGAAGTTAATGACGAGGCTTAGAGAGCAGGGGGGGGGGGGTGCTATCAGCTCCAAGAGGGAGATGATTTGAAAGGAAGCACGGACAGTTTTAAGCCACTATTTTTAATTCAAGTTTTGGATACACTTGAGCACCTCTCGTTGAGAGATTAAGGGTATGAGGAGGCCAGCAAGGGCCTTTAGTTAATTTCATACAGAGGCCAGGGCTACCTTTGACGGGTTTATTTTTGCAAAATGCTGCATGTTCATCGAGTTTGGTATTTCATGGTGGTTTAACTACACAGGAAACTTCAATACACACACACACACACACACACACACACACACACACACACACACACACACACACACTGCTGCATGCAGCCTACATGCCTATGTGATACTGTGGGTGATGAGAACTTGGGCACAGGGAGATGTGCATTGGATTAGTTGCTACTCCCAAACCACCGTGCACACTCTTTATTAGCTGTAGAGAAGATGCACATGGTTCCTCACATTCTGCAGATCCATGTTTGATTGTGTTTTTCTCCTGTTTGGATGAGCTGAAGGCCCAGTTTGAAATATCCCGAAAACTAGATGTATTCTTAAGGATATGTATATGAGTGATTGTCTGTGTTTATTCAGTGTGTACTTTAAGTCTGTGTGTTACCTGCAGTACATATGAGAAGCAGTCCTGATACTCTTCTCTTTTCAGTTTCATCCCGTTGACGAACACCTCGCCCGACAGGGCGCCGCACTTTCCAATCCTCCCTGCGATGGCGTCCAACAACGTGGTCTTTCCTGAGCCTTTACAAGGCGAGATGAATATGGATACATATGACACACGATATTAAAACATGTGGTCGCATACCTAAGAACATATAATAATAATAATAATAATAATAATAATAATAATAATAATAATAATAATAATAATAATAATACATTCAATTTCTATAGCGCTTTTGAGAAAACTCAAAGACGCTTTACAACACATAGTTAAAATATCTTAAAAGCTATGCAATAAAAATAACTAAAATTGCAATAAAAACAAATGATAAAAGCAAATGAGAACGTAGAGAGCACACAATCACACATATAGAAGGATTTCTTCTATTTTAGATTTAATCAGTTCATTTGAGATTTAATCTGTTGCATTGCCTTTATTTACCCTCGTATTCAAATGTAACATCACTAAAATCATTAAATTTGCTCCGGACGCTCCATTAAAAATGTACATTATTAATCCTAGAAATACACAATTTATTTGATTGGCTTATTTTTTGTTGTGTTTAAACACGTTGCTCTTTGGACTGAGTTAGAGCGAACCTGAGTTGCCAAGAATGCCCATAATCTGCCCGCTGTCCACGTGGAGGGAGACGTCATTGAGGATCTGACGAGTCCATCGCTTCTTGAAGGAGGGTAAGTCCCACCACGGACCCACACGCTCACTGGAAAACACACACACACACACACACACACACACACAAATCATCATTTGACACCACGTTGACAAAAAGTTGTAACGTATCCCGCGTTGCATGTATTCTCCTGGATCATACATGTGTAGCTCATTCGATGTAGAGGTGTATGAGTGAAATGTCTGTTTGTTCTCAGTGTGTCGTTGTCTCTCGGGCCTCCTCTCCCCAGGGCTATTAATAATAATAATAATAACTTTATTTATATAGCACTTTTAAAAACAAGGTTTACAAAGTGCTCTACAGATAAACTAGGCATAAACACATCTTAAATGGCGGCAAACAAAAAAGACCAGACCATAAAAGCATTGAAAAAAGCTATTCAACTGCATAACGTCTCTAATCCACTCCGCTTCTCAGCTATTTTCATTTCATTTTTATTTTTATTTTTCCATCGCACTGTCCATCTTTTTTACTGGGTTTTTTTTAACTCCTTTTGGCTATACAAGCCCATTTCACAGTTTATTTATAGCATTTTGCACTATCCTGGTGGATATCAACACTCAATCAATGCACACTAATATCTGTAAATTCTGTATACTCCCTGTGTACATGTCCCCCCTATGTGTATTGTTGTTGTACTATGATTCTACTGTAAGTTGTGTTTGTATATTTGTGAGTTAAGTTAAGCTACTGGTTGACCTACATTTCCCTCGGGATGAATAAAGTATCCATCTTTACCTGACCGTGTAGGAGATCTTCCTGACACTGAGGCAGCAGGAGGGCTCCGATGGCTCCTCTCCAGCGTCCCCCCATCCATCCCTCTTCCCCTCCGACACAAACTTGAAGGACTCTTTCCCTTTGCTCCCGTTGTCCGGCTCCACCGACTGCATTGAATAAAATGTGTTCATGTCGCCGGCCGCTCCGCGACTCCAAAAAACAACAACCGCGAGTAAAGTCCGACCTCAGATGGGTTTGTTCATATCCACGCCGCTCGTTAACAGGAAGCGAAGCTCCAGATGTCAGTTGTCTTACAGACTTTGTGTCTTTGCACCCACGGGCCGGTCAGAGCTGCAGTGCGAGGGCAGTGGAGCCTCTCAGGAACCATAAACACACAGTCAACGCTGTGTTATCTCAGAGAACTTTGATCTGGACCTCTATAAAGGAGACCAGGGGGGAAAAAAGGAAAAAAAATAGATCCACCGGCCGACTTGAGTCCTCAAGTTGTGCCCCGGGACCAGAGAAGTCCCGGGTAACGGGAGACGGAGCAGGTGAAGAACTGACGTGACATGAGTTGGGACGCTTTGAGGCGGAAGGAGGAGGCGAGAGGAGATCTTCAGCTGGACTGGAGTCGACCGATCTGACGGGGAGAAGGAACGGTGGCCGGAGGAACCACGAGCAACAAAGGCCGGACCCCGAGGAGGCAGAAAGAGAGGACCCTCACAGAGGAAGAACAGCAGGGGCGTTGACCTCTTGACCCATCGAACATCGAGCCGCAATCGTCATGGACACGCATGCTGGCTTCAATCATGCAGACGGCTCCCCACAGGTCAGTTCATTACATGGGGCCACAAGGCGTGGGTTTGAAGTTCCTCTGCTAATATACATACTTTGGTTAAATCTACCAACTTTCTCAACTTTCTATTTATTCCTTTCTCCCACACCGACCATGACCTCTCTTTGATTGAATGTAATAATGTCGGTATTTTGGTCAAAATAGTCCAGTTTTAGTGATTATGTCCCTCAACATAGGACCGCAATTTGAAAAAGAATTGTATATGTATTTGCTTTTCCTATTTCTAGCTACGTTTGGTATCAAAGTAGTTTGTATTTCTTCCATAGAGTATAAATATGTTTAGTATGAATGAATGAGAAGTCATTTAGCATAAAATCTGTATTTCTTTTCTTCAGACCATTTATATATTTGAGAGTCCATACTCTAACTCTATCTAAAAAGTAATTGTAAAAGTAAAATAATTGTTTTAGTTTGATCTCCAGCATGCTTTATATACCTGGTTAGAACAGCTGCATGAACAATGGCAACATAAATAACATCTGTAGATTAATGTGGTCAAGAGAAAAGGAACCAGGAGGGTCTGAAAACATCAGCTTTGGTACATGACATGTTATTACAATGTAATACTGTAGTGGACAGCAGATGTGATATGAGCATGCGCTGCGTTCTTTATTTGGGTATTACATAATGGTAATATTAGTGTCAAGTGAACTCTGGACCCAGAAAGGTTCAACTATTTGCACACACACACACACACACACTCACACACACACACACACGCACGCACACACACACACACACACACACACACACACACGTGCACTCAAACAACCTCCTGCATGCACACAGTGATCATTAAAGTAAACGAGTGATTAAAACTGTACAATAAACAAGTTGATAAAGTGTAACGTAAATTGCCGATACTGCAATGCATCATTATTCCAAAAATAGTTTTGACACATACAGAGAGCATGCAAGCACAAAACAATTCATCAATTATTCATACATTTAAAAACTTTAAAAAATATATTTTATAATATAGATATTTATAAAGAGTTGCATTACTCTTGCTGATCTTTACTTTCTTTTTATTCTTCTTATGGACACAGATAAATTCAAACTTCAAGATATTTTTAATGTCGTGTGTACATATAACAAGTTATTGTGCAATGAAAAGCTTATATTGCTGGGTCCTCCAACTAAACAAAATTACAAGGTTACAAGGTAAAAACAAAATTACAAGGTAAGAAAGAAAGAAAGAAATACAAATAAGTCAGTTACAAATAAGTCACAAAATATGGTAAATGGTAAAAACGTGTGATGAATGCTTGCCCCTCTAAAACTAGCCGAGCTCTGCTCCTCTGGAACAGCATCGAGACACCGAGCTGTTCTCCTCTGAGGAAGACAGCAGCCTCTACTTCACCTACAGCGGCGGGCGCAACGAGCTGCAAGTCAACGACCTGCACTACGAGGTACCGCTCACGCACACGCATCTTCAGCTCTTAACCCGTGTGGCTGTACATGTCTTAATTGTGTATGTGTGTGTGTGTGTGTGTGTGTGTGTGTGTGTGTGTGTGTGTCCAGGTGGACACCGCCGCTCAAATCCCGTGGTACGAGAGGTTATCGGAGTTCAAGTTGCCGTGGGAGATAAAGGGAGACAAGCAGACCGCCATCAACAAGCTCAGCCTGCGAGTCTGCAGCGGACAAATGCTGGCTATCATTGGCAGCTCAGGTGACACATGCACACAAACACCCCCCCCCAACCCCCCCCCCACACACACACACACACCTGGCTTTTGTAATACCCTGATTAATGAAGAAGTCATTCGTTCCAGCTGCCCTTGTGTCACCATGTAACACATTGCACACAACAATAAAAACGTTATCTTTATCTTTTTAATCCAGCTTCATGAACTAGAAAGAAAGGGAGAAAACTTTGAGACGAATAAAGGCCTCAAACTTCTTGTAGTCTGTCTTTGACCGTTTGAATTTGATGCGCCTAATACATTGGCATATTTTTATTTATAAAGCTATCTCGGGTCTGCTCCCCCACTATTTATGTAACTACATTTTTAAATCCCAGAGCAGATATTGCTTACGTTCCAACGACTTTTATTTATTAATTATTCCCAAAGTTCACTCTGAATTTGGTAAGCACTGTTTTAAATTCGCTGCACCTGCTGCTTGGAATACACTGCAAAAAACTCTAAAGTTAAAGGAGCTCATCCACTTTGAAACTTTTAAGACTCGCATGAGAGAAATTGGAGCGGCTTCATACCGCACTTGTTCTTGTTTAGGTGTAAATCCGGAGCTTTAGTCCTGTTGCCTTATCTTTTTTTATGTATTTTATTTGTGTTATGTGTTTTCTGTTGTGTCTTGTGACTGTTGCACTTTTTCTATGCTGCTGTCTTGGCCAGGCTTCCCTTGAGAAAGAGCTCATTGTATCTCAATGGGACCGACCTGGTTAAATAAAGGCTAATAAAAAATAAAAAAAAAATGCGTCATCATTGCTTTAAATTACACGGTCATCTTTTCTCAGGTTGCGGTAAAACATCTTTGCTGGACATCATAACGTGCCGCGGTGAGGGCGGAGCGATGACATCCGGCCAGGTTCTGATTAACGGGAAGCCCAACACGCCGCAGCTGGTGAAGAAGAGCATCGCCCACGTCCGCCAAGACGACCGTCTTCTTCCTCACCTCACCGTCCGGGAAACTCTGGCCTTCGTGGCCAAGCTGAGGCTCCCCACCAGCTTCACTCAGGCCCAGAGGGACCAGAGGGTGAGATTAACACTGGCCTCCTACGTGAGAGGTCACGCTCATGTAATAACACACATATGAGCTCCATCTTCACCCACATGTGATGGTAGTGCAAGTATTTCCCCTCAAAGTATAGTTAGCTGAAAGAAAAGCTTTTATAAGTTACTTTAACTCACTGTACATATTCACATTCATACTTACACTGTTGATCTGCACTGCACACATACACACACTTGCATTTTGCACACTATCCAGATATATATATATATATATATATATATATATATATATATATATATATATATATATATATATATATATATATATATAATTTAATTTTACAGTGCTTTATTTATATTTACATTTACATATATGTTGTGTATATGCTGTGTATATATACATATATATTTTATTTTATTTAGTATTTTATATTTCACCTTGCACACTTTACTTTATGCACTGTCACTTTCTTTGTTTCTTTCTTTCTTATACTTATATTTTATTGTGTTTAGTTTTATCGGTGCTGCTTCTGTTGTCACCAAATTTCCCCTTGGGGATTAATAAAGTATATTTCATTATTTCATTTCATTCATTTAGAATGTACTAAAAGGCCGTTTTCTGTCACAGGTGGATGACGTCATCGCAGAGCTGCGGCTGCGGCAGTGCGCTCACACCAGGGTGGGAAACGATTACGTCAGAGGAGTTTCTGGAGGGGAGAGGAGGAGAGTCAGCATCGCCGTCCAGCTTCTCTGGAACCCCGGTGAGGGACACATAAACCCCTTGAAACTCATAATTTCCCCCTCTTGCTTTCATTTTTTTTATTTAAATTACTCATTCTTTTATGTCTCTTGAACTGTCTTTTGATTTAATCTTAAAATCCCAAAATGTAATTCTCCTCAGGTGGGAGATTAGTGGTTCAGGGCTGCAGATGTATGTTTATGTTTCACCTGCAGGGAAAGAAAAGAATGTCTGCAGCAATTCCAGGTGTTCTTTGTTTTAGTTTTACGACACATTATACAGTGAGTTTTTTATGACAGAGTTTTTATAGCACATTTTATTTTTTTATGATGTATATTTAACTAACATAATTACAGTTCAGCTTGTGGCTGTAAAACACCAAGTGTTCTTTTTAAAGGATATTGTCCTTTTAATGTATTGTGAATAAATGTAATAATTATAATTTTTTATAATTCTGTTCTAAATAGTCTCACCGTGTAACAATAGTCATAACCAAAGACGGCCTTTCCAGCCCAACAGCATGTTTCAGGATGCCTCAGTATTATTATCTGGCTGGAATATTAAAGGGGATATATTATGAAAATTAAAAAAATTTAGTGCTTCTATATGTTAATTTGTGTATCTGGCATGTCTCCCAACACACAAACTGAGACCTAAAAAAAGCGTCCGGCAGGGATTCCAAAAACGGATATACAAAAACTATATTATTGATATTTGTGTTTCTCTGGGTTTTCACAAACTAGTATTTACCCCTTACACGTTTTTTACTTCACCATTTCCAACCTGGCAACCCGGAGCACCTCGCCCACTCAGAACAGGTCAATCTGTGGGGAGGTGTTTCTGATAGGGTAAAAGGGCTGTTTGAAATGATTCTTGTGGTATTTTGACCAAAATATGTCACAAACATTACATTAAGACCCCAAGGAACCAGATCAACTTGTGGAAAGATGGGCGTAACACGTCCCCTTTAAGATGCGATCGACATTCAGGCCGGAGAGTCGTGTCTTTTTATGGATTATTGAACTGGCGTTTGTACATTTCAGGTATTTTGATCCTGGACGAGCCCACGTCGGGGCTGGACAGCTTCACGGCCCACAACCTGGTCATCACCCTGTCCCGCCTGGCTCGGGGGAACCGCCTGGTCCTGCTGTCGGTCCACCAGCCGCGCTCGGACATCTTCCAGCTGTTCGACCTCGTCGTCCTGCTGTCGTCGGGTTCTGCCGTCTACTGCGGCGCCGCTCGGGACATGGTGCCTTACTTCACCTCCCTCGGACACCCCTGCCCCCGATACTGCAACCCTTCGGACTTCTACGGTTAGTGTGTGTAGAAAGCTGTCAAGAGAGCATTAAGAGGCTTTTAATCCCGGTGTTCTGTCATTTCATGCTACTTGTCGAGAACTGCTACCTCGTGGTATTGCGCATGCGCCGAGTCGATTTTCCGAGTTTGTTTGACACGCCCATAATGTTTTGCAACCCTGTCGATGCACGTCTGATAACGGGGCGTGACATCCTCAAAATTACTTTTGGTCTAGTTAAAAGTAGATTCAACATGTATATTTTACAGGTAGTAATAATATGTAGTAATGACATGTAGATTAATGAGTGATAAGCAGTTGCTATTTCTTTTGTGTCAACAAATTATTGTAAACATGAGTTTGTTCACATTATCATAATAAAGCACTGGTTTATTATTAGGGTATTTATTGTTGAAGATAAACACTTTAACAGTGAAAAGTGAAACATTGAACTTTGAAAGAAAAGCATATTGTGATAGTACAATAACATCCTATCAGATAGGGGAGCATGAATCGATACACACCTATCGGTTTATGCAGCGGTAGCAAATTCTGACAAGGCAGCAAACAATGACAGAACACCGGCCCCCCAAACGTCTCTGACGGTTGTCACACCTAAACTCATCGGCCTCGAGGAAATCTAGCATCAGATTAATGATAAAGCTTGAAACATCATAGGAGTCAACGATAACCTTGTGTGTGTGTGTGTGTGTGTGTGTGTGTGTGTGTGTGTGTGTGCAGTTGATCTGATCAGTATAGACCGGCGCAGTCCAGAGCGGGAGGCCGAGTGTCTGCAGCGCTCCTCGGTTCTGGCTCAGCGGTTCCTGGAAAAGGTCCGAGCCACGGACAACCACATGTGGAGGCCGGCCGGGTCCAACGCCGCGCCCACACACACCGAGAGGTAGCCGTGTGTGTCCTTGGCCTCCTTCTTCACCTCCTCTTGACACAGAGACACAGAGACACAGCACTTTACTCACTGTACTTTACTCAGCACTTTACTCACTGTACTTTACTTACCTTACTTTACTCAGCACTTTACTTTACTCAACACTTTACTTTACTCAGCACTTTACTTTACTCAGCACTTTACTTTACTCAACACAGCACTTTACTCAGCACTTTACTCAGCACTTTACTTTACTCAGCACTTTACTTTACTCAACATTTAACTTTACACAACACTTTATTTTACTCAGCACTTTACTTACTTTACTCAGCACTTTACTTACTTTACTTTACTCAACACTTTACTTTACTCAACACTTTACTTTACTCAACACTTTACTTTGTATTTTTTGTATTTTAGTATTAGTATTTAGTATTTAGTATTTTAGTATTTAGTAATTTAGTATTAGTATTTAGTATTTAGTATTTTTAGTATTTTAGTATTAGTATTTAGTTTTTAGTATTTAGTCATTTAGTATTAGTATTTTTTATTTTTTATTTTAGTAGTAGTATTAGTATTTTGTATTTCAGTGGTAGTATTAGTATTTTGTATTTGTACTGTGGGACTAATAAATGAATATCTTATCTTATCTTATCTCATTACGTCTCTTCCCCCCAGCGTTGAAGCAACTGGATATCAACGAACAGCTCCGCTGGGTGTTAGATGACCCTCTCAAAGAGAAGATGACATGCGCTTCGTGCTTCGACGTTTATAATGTATTGGAACGTGTTCCAGCTATAACTCTGACCCTGTTGTCCTGCCTGCAGCCCTCAGCCCATGAGCAGCGTCCAGGGAGAGGAAGTGGTCACCGTCTCCAAGCAGAGCGACCGGCGGCCCGGCCGGCTCCACCAGTTCACCACCCTCATCAGGTAACAACAAAACGTTCCCTCATAAACTCTCCAGCTGCAAGCAGGAAGCCTTCAGGTGTGATAACTCCCATAAAATCAGCAAATACCAGGAAGATGTTTAGCAATCCGTGCGTTCCTGTCCCCCTCAGGCGGCACATGTACAACGACTTCAGGGACCTGGTCACGCTGTTGGTCCACGGCTTCGAGGCCCTCCTCATGTCCCTGCTGGTCGGGTGTCTCTACTACGGGGCGGGGGAGACGCGTCTGTCCATCCAGGACACGGTGGCCCTGCTCTACATGATCGGAGCGCTCACCCCGTTCGCCGTGGTGCTGGACGTCATCGCCAAATGTGAGCGGCTGCAGCGGTCCGTCTGCAAAGAGACGTGACCAGAGTTACACACACGCGTGTTAAATCTATTCTGGCTTCTGGTTTTTGATGCAGGAACACATTTATTTTAATATGCATATTTAAATATTATTTATTATTATTATTATTATTATTATTATTATTATTATTATTATTATTATTATTATTATTATTATTATATAACTATGTCATATTATAGTTCTGAGGTGCTGCAACCCAGCATAGCCATTATAACAAGCATCCTGCAGACTGAAACAAATGAAAAATTATCTTTTGATGTGATAAAAAAATTGTGTGTGAAAATAAAAGAACTTAATCCATTACAAGTTGGGTCTTAACATAGTTATCAGAAGAGTAAGTCAATGGAGATAAAGTCTAACAAGACAAACCAACCAGAAGTGAGATGATAAACCTTCAGAACAGTTGGACAAGTTATTAAAAAAGCTTTTAAGAAGTCATTATAAAGATTTGTGGGCGGTAAAGTTGGACTCTGTAGTCTTGGAGTTATTTTATAATCCACTGCAGAGATAGCAAGACGGAGTCCACTGAGCCACGTTCCAGATAGAGAGAGGTCAAGGTCAAGTGAATATTATAAAATAGTTTCCAAGTGCACACACTGTAACCTTCCTTTTGAAATGTGCTGCTGTCGTGTAGCAGCGCCCGGATGCTCGAGGTCATAACGCTGAGGCTGACTTCCTGTTCCCTGCAGGCCACACAGAGAGAGCCATGCTGTACCACGAGCTGGAGGACGGCATGTACTCCGTCACCTCCTACTTCTTCGCCAAGGTAAAGCCCTGTGATGTCCAGTAGGGGTCAGTCCCGCTCCGTGCCGGAGACCCTCAGGGAGTCAGAATCAGAGTCAGAATGTAGCTTTACACCTACCTGGATTTGTTTCTGGTGTATATTCAATTCAGTTTATTTGTATAGCCCAGTTTCACAAATTACAAATGTGTCTCGGAGTGCTTTACAATCTGTACACATAGACATCTCTGCCCCAAAACCTCACGTCGGACCAGGAAAATTAGGGATTAATAAAGTATATTTCTATTCTAAAAACTCCCAAACAACCCTTCAGGGGGAGAAAAGGGAAGAAACCTTCAGGAGAGAACAGAGGAGGATCCCTCTCCAGGATGGACAGAACAATAGATGTCATGTGACCAGAAGGACAGATTTAGAGTTAAAATACATTCAATGAATATGACAGTTTATCAATAGTTCATATTAGGCATATTCCACGATGGAGAGTTTGTTTTTTTATGTTCTGTATGGTGCATACAGAACATAAAAACACAAAAGGTACTGCACACTCGCAGTAAGTACTACAAAATACAAAATACAATCACAATATGTACAAACAAAAATAGGTGTGCAAAAGCGAATGTGCAAAAGTGCATGTGCTATAATAATCAGTATACAGTGGTGGAATGTGGAAAGAGTGGCAAAATACAGCATCTAGATCGAGGATCCACAAGGTGTGACTTCTTCTTAACTCCATGTGACCGGATGCATCCTCCACGTCCAGATCCTGGGGGAGTTGCCCGAGCACTGCGTGTTCACGCTGGTGTACGGCCTGCCCATCTATTGGCTGGCCGGCCTCAACGAGGCACCGGACCGCTTCCTGCTCAACTTCCTGCTGGTGTGGCTGATGGTTTACTGCAGCCGCGCCATGGCTCTGTTCGTGGCCGCCGCGCTGCCCACCCTGCAGACCTCCGCCTTCATGGGCAACGCCCTGTTCACCGTCTTCTACTTGACCGGAGGCTTCGTCATCAGCTTGGAGAACATGTGGCTGGGTGAGGAGACGGAGACGCCTTTGACCTTTGGGGTTATGTAAGGTGTTCTGAAACAGGGCACTTGGCAGATGGTGGATAGCAGGCTTCCGGACGCGCGTGAATTAAGTTATCAACATTTAATGGCAGGAACTGTAAAACAAACAATCAATTTTCACGATCGTGCTCTACGGGCGATACAGTCAAGGCTCACATCGTGATTTTCATCGGCTCCTCCTTTGGCGTCGAGAGTCCAGTGGAAAGAGAAAAATGTTGTAGCCGGGGGTCAAAACTCCATTTCCGGTCAAGTATTTTCACAATAAGATTTCCCGTCTATTATTTTCAGTATTAAAGTCACCTTCACAATAAAAGTCCCTCATTATTGTAAGTCCCGTCACGGATTTCAACCGGCTTCGTGGATCTATAATACTAACATACAGTCACTCATGAACATACATTAATTCTTGCCATTTACATTTGCATAGCGTAAACATTACCCCTATGCTTAATAATACATTAATAACAATATCAATATTCTCCCTAATATTTTCTATTATAATATCTTTCTATATGTATTCATTTAAAACATAAGACCTCTGCAGATGTTATCAACATAAACTATTACAACCTAACAGTTAGGACATGCGTGTGAAGCGCTCCGAGGTGTTCACCCCTGTGCCTGTGACCTTTCAGTGGCCTCGTGGTTCTCCCACGCCTCCTTCATGCGCTGGGGCTTCGAGGGCATGCTGCAGGTGCAGTTCCGAGGCAACGAGTACCCCATCGCCATCAAAAACATCACCATCAACGTGGACGGCATACACGTGAGTTAGAATGAAAAACAGAAGCACAATTAGTAGAATTTCCCTTGTATTTAAATCAAGGTGTTCACTCTAAATTGTGATTAAAATAATTGTATTTAAATAAGGCATGTCCCCCTCTCATCCTGTAACCCTCTCTCTGTGTCTTTGAGGTGGTGGAGTCCATGAACATGAACCAGTACCCTCTGTACTCGTGCTATCTGGTCCTGCTGGCGGTCTGTCTGGTCTTCATGGCTCTCTACTACGTGTGCCTGAAATTCATCAAACAGAAGTCCAGTCAGGACTGGTGAACACACCGGGACCCGTTTCAACGAGCAGAGCAAACGCTGGCTGCTTCACACACATGACATCAGAGTTAGGTTTTTACTTCAGGGAGTGTTTTTTTTTTTTTTTTGTGCAGCAGTGGAAGTGATTTGGGTTCCAGTTCGACCCGTAGCCACGCTTTACCTTATTGTCCTCATTGGGATGTGTTATGGTTACTAAAGTGGATTCATGGGAGAATAAATAGATTTTCTAAATGTACAATTACACAGTATTTTAACATCATAAATCCTGGATTTGTTTTAATGGTAGAAACACATGAAATGGCATCTCTGGCACCTCAGTAATGCTCTTAAAGTAACCCCCTTTTGATGAATAAAAACATCCTTAAAATTAAGCAATTGTAGTTCCTCCTCTTTAGTTGAAATAATCTTAACCTACACCCACCAATAACGTGTGACTAATCAGGATTTGGGTGAGAAACGCGAGTTTAGGACGGGCATGTGCTGCAGTACCGCTGCCGGCCGCTGGGTGGCAGCAGAGCACTGCACTTACGTCAAAGTCCAAATGGGACTTTTCTTTCTCTCCTCCTTCTCGTCTCCATCTTTGCACAAGATTAGAGCGCCACTTTGGCAGATCTCCATCTGCAGCTTTTGCTTGTTCCAATTTCCAATCTTCTTTTTTCTAAAGCTTTATCTTTTCCGTATATGTAAGGTTATTAAGCTTAACAATGTGCGGCCAGTATAGGAAGCACTGGAGAAGGGGGGGGGGAGAGCCTAGGGATTTAGTAAATCACACTTAAAAAAAAAGAAAAGAAGAAGAGCTTGTACTTGTGTGCTTATAGATTGATATTATGTAATCTGTGTTATTGTACTGTTGCAATAGCCATACATACATGGTTTGAGTCCAAATTAGTAAAGTATTAAATGTGTCTTTAAATTCTCAGCCATCCTTTGAACTGTTCCTTCAGTAACATGGTTTCATAACAATAAATGCTATGCGCGCATAGGTTTTGTGTGTACAATTTTTTTGTATTGGTAACTTAAGCAGTGGATTAAATACTGATATTTCCCTCTGACATGAAAAGTATCATAACATGGAAATACTCAAGTAAAGAATAAAATACTTATGCAGTACAGTCGTGAGTTACTTTCTGCATGCAAATGTGACCGAATTGTATGGAAAGTGTCTAGAAGTATTTTGAAGAGGAATAAAATAAATAAAATGGTTCACCTCGGGAAGAAAAAGAAAAGAAAAACATTTAAAGAAATGTATTATTGTTGTTTAAAGGTCAACGTTTGATTATATGGATTCCTTATCTAACAGCATAACAAGTGTACTCTAAGGATTCATAATTCATTCATAGCCGTCATCAGTAAAGCTTCCTGGCATCGGGCAGACGGACTCCACAGGGGCCCTCAATGGTGCGGAGCCATTTGTGCTCCACGGTCCCTGCTGCCTTGCTCAAAGGTTCATTGCACCTCAAATAACTGACACCACACAAATATCAGAATGAATGTTGTACATTATAAATAGTGCAGCGCACACAGTACTCATAAAGACAAAAGAAAGACATTTTGATTTGAAGGTCAGATTAGAGGACAAATCTTTAGGGGCTTTGATGCTCTGTTGCAGAATAAAACCTAAAGGACTTAAAACATTTAGATTCAAACATATACAGACTAAAAGCAATAAATGCTCCTGTGCCATATAGTGTGTGTGTGTGTGTGTGTGTGTGTGTGTTCTCCCCCCTCCTGGGTCCATCTAATGGTCTCCACTCTCCAACCAGGTTGTCTCATTTCATCTTTAAATCCCCATTAATACACAAATTAGGGATTTGCGGCGCTCTCCCCGAACACACACTCTGGCTCCACGCCGACGCTCCCGGCTAATTAATCTCCGTTTTGATCCGGGCAAAGTGTTGAGGGGAGGAGGAGGTGAACGCTTTTCAGCAGATTACACCGGCTTCTTACATTTTACGTTTCAACATTATTATGCTTACGTATCAATTCACGCTGATGAATCGCTGTGTTCACTAGGAGGAAAGCCAGAAGGCGTATACGATGACTAATTAGATACTCCACTATGACTATCATCACAGACTAAAATATTACTTATGTTATTTTTGCTGACAAACCATATTACTACTTTATATATAACTTTTTAGATTTTTGACATTTACTTTTCCTGGCATACTTTACTTCAAATGTTCTATTCACATGGTTCGTACACATATTGATTTCAATGGAATTCCAGGACTTTTCCAGGACTTTAAACATTTCCATGACCAAACTGAAATCTCAGTGTGTTTAAAAAAAAGTAGTAACAAAGCATACAATATACCTTAAATAAAACAAATGATTGGGAGACAATAGTTTGATTAAAAGAATAAACATTACTATACATGTTTATTCTTAGAAACTCTTATATAAATGTTTATTCTTTTAATCAAACTATTATCCTTTATGTGCAATCTGTTTGGACTTGGCGTATGCTGGCTTATAATTTGAGTCTTCCTTTCAAAAACACATGAGTTATGTTAAACTCGACGTAAATGAACATGTGAATATAACACATTTCCATGACTTTGCCAAAACTTTTATGATTTAAGTTTTTTCCATGACTTTTCCAGGCGTGAAAATATACATTTTAAAATTCCATGACTTTTCCATGACTGTATGAACCCTGTATTCATGTTATGCCATGCTATGACAATATGTTACCATGTTACACTGACCTATACCATGGAGTTGTGAATGGCTCTTTAAAGGAGCGGTAATGACGAACACAATAACAACAAACATATTTTAAACCACACAAACTCGGCTCAGAATGTGACATTTATTAGCATAAATACTTCTGTACATTCTACACTTCATCATCATCATCATCATCAATAATAATATTCTCGCGGGCCCAGTGGACAGAGTATAATATCTAACAGTTATAACACAATACTTGAGCTCAGACACTTATAAAAAAGACGAAGGTGAGAGCACAGTTTGGCTCTGGAGGTCGGAGGAGACGAGGAGGAGACGAGGAGGAGACGAGGAGGAGACGAGGAGGAGCCTCTAGACCTCGGCCGGCGTCTTGGCGCTGGCCGCTCGCTCCTTCAGCTTGTCTGCGTAAAACTTAAAGGACTCCTGGACAGAGAAAGAAGGAGAAATCAGAGTGTTTTATTACATAGTATAATATTAACCTTCATGAAATTATACGATGACTATAACAAATATTATGAACTTTAATCAAATGGAATACTACCATTTTATTTTTTACAAATTACTTTTTATGAGTGACTATATTATATATGTTTTATTATATATAAATTACATTATTACACATATATTACACTATATATATATTATTTAATTTTACAATGCTGTATTTACATATATGTTGTGTATATATACATATATATTTTATTTTGTATTTTATATTTCACTTTGTGTACTTTATGCACAGTCACTTTCTTTCTTTCTTATATTTATATTTTATTGTGTTTAGTTTTATCGGTGCTACTCTGTCAACAAATTTCCCCTTGGGGATTAATAAAGTATATTTCTATTCTATTCTATATAAAAAAAAGCATTCATGGTAATTAATGAGATATTTGATAGTCATCCATTCGGATTTTGCTGATATTTGTTAATGTTTGTAAAAGAGAAGAAATAATTTTAATTGAAACTGTGCTCTCAGATTATTGCATTACACATCTACATTATTTTCCACCAAGAGTTCAGGCACGTTTATTCTTTTTGTATACAAACTAATTTGCCGATTGCGACACGTTCTCTTAAATTACTTCTCAACCTTGTTTTTAGATTGTTTTGCCGTCACGGTGTCGTGAACTCTAGATGGAGAACGACAGACGGGTGGGTTTCTACCCGAGATGCGTCTCTAAAAACTTGTGAGCACCCCGACTGTTCACCTCTCCCTCTCCTTCAACTCCTCCAGCTCTCCCTCTCCTTCAACTCCTCCACCTCTCCCTCTCCAACTCCTCCAGCTCTCCCTCTCCCTCAACTCCTCCAGCTCTCCTTTGCTTATGAAACCCGGCCATCCCTTCAGTATCCTGACAGCCAGTGAATAATGCAGCAGCTCCTCCATCCCTCCTTCTCCTTCTATCTCGGCTCTGCAGGTGAGTGATGTGAAGGTAAGAGGTGGGCTTCTCCCTACACCTGCCTCGAGGGGACAGTGCATTAAAGCACTGGGAGGACTGTGTGTGTGTGTGTGTGTGTGTGTGTGTGTGTCCTCTGCCAGAAATAGAGCTACATCAAGTTACAAAATGGGCTGAAATGCTCAAAAACACTCGGCCCCAGAAACGGAGAGCGGCTATTGCAGTGACACCATCTCGGTTACACAATATCTGCACACACACGCACACACACACACACACACACTGTCACATTGCTGTGGGACTCTCAGGCCACGGCGTGCACACAGTGGCACGCATTAGGAGGCCGGTCGGACAACTGCCAGCACCAGTTTGGGGCGGCGTTGGTTTCCGAACACGGACCTGCTCACATTATGTTGTCCATGTTCACGTCATATGGATACGGCGCGTCTCGACAGGCTTAACCCTCCGAGCGAATGTTAGAGAGAGAAATCATAGCTACAACTCTCACGCTCATGACTTTGCACCTCAACTTTTTACTTCAGTAAATTAACCGAGATATTGAAGTTATTGTTCTAGTGTGGAGAGTATATTTAGGTCATCTATAACGGAAGAGATTATTGCACTGAAAATCAGTTTATATGTCCTATTGTCACATTTTGATACTCTACTGCACTTCTCACGACATGGCTGAAGTCTTTTTGGTGTTAATTACAGAAACAGCACATTCAGTTAGTTTCTGTCCAACAGCTTTGAACACTGGACTCGATTGACGTGTGTGTGTGTGTGTGTGTGTGTGTGTGTGTGTGTGTGTGTGTGTGTGTGTGTGTCAGGGTTCTTACACATGTTGACTGATGGATTTCCAGGACTTTTCCAGGACTTTAAACCAAATTTCCATGATTAAAATTAAATCTCGGTATAAACATGAAAAATTTAGAAAATGTTGCGTATTTTGAGCGTCTTTCTTTAAAAAACAAATAAATTATTTCAAACTCGGCGTAAATGAACATGTGTTTTTAACACATGTCCATGACTTTTCCAAAACTTTTATGATTTAAGTTTTTTCCATGACTTTTCCAGGCCTTGAAATGACCATTTTAAAATTCCATGACTTTTCCAGGTTTTCCATGACCGTAAGAACCCTGTGTGTGTGTGTGTGTGTGTGTGTGTGTGTGTGTGTGTGTGTGTGACTCACAGGGGGCTCGGTGAAGGGGACGGTCTCTTGAGCCTCCCGGTAAAGCCCAGCCAGGCGTTTGAGTGACAGCTCGTCGATGACGGCGCCCTCCTCCTTTATCTGCTCGTACAGAGCCTTGGCGGACGAGAAGTCCTTATCCAGAACTGCAAAGAGGACGAGGAGAGAGGAGGAGTCAGCGGACGAGGAGAGAGGAGGAGTCAGCGGACGAGGAGAGAGGAGGAGTCAGCGGACGAGGAGAGAGGAGGAGTCAGCGGACGAGGAGGGAGGAGGAGTCAGTGGACGAGGAGAGAGGAGGAGTCAGCGGACGAGGAGGGAGGAGGAGTCAGTGGACGAGGAGAGAGGAGGAGTCAGTGGACGAGGAGGAGTCAGTGGACGAGGAGGGAGGAGGAGTCAGTGGACGAGGAGAGAGGAGGAGTCAGTGGACGAGGAGGGAGGAGGAGTCAGTGGACGAGGAGAGAGGAGGAGTCAGCGGACGAGGAGGGAGGAGGAGTCAGTGGACGAGGAGAGAGGAGGAGTCAGTGGACGAGGAGAGAGGAGGAGTCAGCGGACGAGGAAAACACCTAAACATGTCAACAAACTAATCATGATGCAAACATTGAGCAGAATAATAAGAATAATACATTGTTTCTGAGTGTTGTCCTCCAGTTGTGGAGTAGTGATTGGACAAAGTAGAATGTAGGAAACTAAAGCAAAATAATAACTTTGAGTTTCACCCTTTTCAATACCACAAATCTTTAGTTAATTTAAATAAGATAATTTAGAAATTAAAGATCTGTAATCAGTTACGACCCGAAATGGTGAAAATTATTTTCCGTCAATGTGAAACCTCACGAGTGTCAAAGAGACAGAAGTGGAAAGTAAGTAAAAAAATAGAAGAGAAGAGCAAGTTAGAAAAAGAAGAGAAAAGCAAGTTAGAAAAAGAAGAGAAGAGCAAGTTAGAAAAAGAAAAGAGCAAGTTAGAAAAAGAAGAGAAGAGCAAGTTAAAAAAAGAAAAGAACAAGTTAAAAAAAGAAGAGAAGAGCAAGTTAGAAAAAGAAGAGAAGAGCAAGTTAAAAAAGAGAAAAGCAAGTTAAAAAAGAGAAAAACAAGTTAGAAAAAGAAGAGAAGAGCAAGTTAGAAAAAGAAAAGAGCAAGTTAGAAAAAGAAGAGAAAAGCAAGTTAGAAAAAGAAGAGAAGAGCAAGTTAGAAAAAGAAAAGAGCAAGTTAGAAAAAGAAGAGAAGAGCAAGTTAAAAAAAGAAGAAAAGAGCAAGTTAGAAAAAGAAAAGAGCAAGTTAGAAAAACAAGAGAAGAGCAAGTTAGAAAAAGAAGAGAAGAACAAGTTAGAAAAAGAAGAGAAGAGCAAGTTAGAAAAAGAAGAGAAAAGCAAGTTAGAAAAAGAAGAGAAGAGCAAGTTAGAAAAAGAAGAGAAGAGCAAGTTAAAAAAGAGAAAAGCAAGTTAAAAAAGAGAAAAACAAGTTAGAAAAAGAAGAGAAGAGCAAGTTAGAAAAAGAAGAGAAAAGCAAGTTAGAAAAAGAAGAGAAGAGCAAGTTAGAAAAAGAAGAGAAGAGCAAGTTAAAAAAGAGAAAAGCAAGTTAAAAAAGAGAAAAACAAGTTAGAAAAAGAAGAGAAAAACAAGTTAGAAAAACAAGAGAAAAACAAGTTAGAAAAAGAAGAGAAGACCCCGCCCCCTGAAAGATGAGAAGAGGTGGAGCAGAGCGTTTCCCCGATGGCCTCCTGGACCGGCCAGCTAGCCGATGCTAATTAAAGAGTCATGTCTCCTCGTCTCTGTGGTACGTAAGAGGGGAGACGGGCGGGTCAGGAGGCGAGGGGAGGTGTAATATAAATTATGGGAGGAGGACAAAACCGAGGACAAGAAAAGACGGGCGTAAAAAGGGCGAGAGAAAAAATAAACCCGGTTGAGTGGTGGACTGTGTTACGATTAACACGCTAGGCCAGCCAGGAAGGAAACTCATTAGAGGACATGTGTTCTTATAACCCCTGAATGTACACACACACTCCTTGACCTGATGCATTGTTAATGTGTCCGCCTGCTGCACCAGACCAGGCCTGTGTGCGAGTGTGAGTGTGTGTGCATGTGTGTGTGTGTGTCTCACCATAGGACTTCATCAGGTACGGGTACAGAACCGCCTTCTCAGTGAAGTCTGGGATCAGGCTCAGCAGGGCCTGGATCTTGCCCATCTGTGCACGCAGACAATAAAGTAAACACACAACACAATGTTGATTAACTCGTACTCACGGGGGGAAAAAAAAGTTGACAAATTCTCTTTTTGATATGTAGGTCCTGCAGAGAGGAGTCCTGAGGAGTGAGCGTACCTGTCCGGGCCGCTGAGCCTTCTGGGACAAGTAGGACACCAGCACCTCCTTCTGCTCCGCCACGGCGTTGCAGCGCTACGGCAAGACGAGAGGGACACGGGAAACGTGAGATCATCTCAGAGATATTCACCCTCCAACCTCTGCTCTTCACATTCAAACTGCGCACACACACACACACACACACACACACACACACACACACACACACACACACACACACACACACACACACACACACACACACACACACACACACACACACACACACACACACACACACACACACACACACACACGGCGGGGAGAGGCTAATTGGGGATTCAATAACGACTCGTTTCTTAATGAATTTAAAGGTCACATCAGAAAGCTTCATTATATATAATGATGTTGAAGGATATCTCCAGACTTCCTCCTGGACCCATTTTCTTCATATACCAGGGTTCTTACACATTTTGACACATGGATTTCCATAACTTTTCCATAACTTTTCCAAGACTTCAAACCAAATTTCCATGACCAAACTGAAATCTCGGTATAAAAATGCAAAAGAAAACATTAATTATTTCAAATTCGGCGTAAATGAACATGTGAATATAACTAATTTCCATGACTTCTTCCATGACTTTTCCAGGCCTGGAAATTACAATAAGAAAATTCCATGACTTTTCCAGGTTTTCCATGACCCTACCGACCCTGATATTTGTATCCCATCTGTGTTGACATTGTCCACTACATCCACAACAGTGGAACCTGTTCATGCATTATTCATCCCATTGTATAGTCAGATAAATAAATAACAAAAAAGCCATTTTGGTGCACTACACCTTAATAATACGATGACATCTTTAAAAAAAATAATGTCACACAAGCATACATAGAGTATTGTGTGTGTGTGTGTGTGTGTGTGTGTGTGTGTGTGTGTGACGGCAGGAGATGCATTAGCGTTGCTGAGTGAGTGACTTTGTTCTCCTGGCTGAGCAGCAATGAGGTCCGATTACTAGCCAGTCGTAAACTAACACGTTTCACTTCTTCTGCACCTCCTACAGAATTTAAGGAGGGTGGCCTGTAAGGCTTTTAACCACACACACACACACACACACACACACACACACACACACACACACACACTTCTCTCTGAATCACCGAGCGGCTCGAGTACAATCAGACCGACCCTGAGCCACTTCGCTCCACTTCGCTCCACTTCGCTCCCTCTCCTGTTATCTTTCCCACTCGCTCTGCGACCTCTCCCGAAGGCGACGCCGCCACCGACCGGGCCTCCTGTTTCCCACTGCCTAAAAGCTCTGGATACCATGGGAATGCCACACACACACACCCACACACACACCCACACACACCCACACACACCCACACGCACACGCACGAGTCCGTAAAGCCGCTTCACTTCTTAATGTCGAACTTCCTCCCCCCGGCCTCCCGGCCTCCTCTCCCGATAGCCTCCTCCTCGTCATCGTTTTCCACCGCTCGCCTACTTAAAAGCTTTTCGGAGTTTTCATCCCGGCCGCTACCCTCCGGCGACCCGGGACGAGCCGGGGAGGAGGACGAGGGCCGCGAGGAAGAAGCGGAACAAGGGAGCGCTCCAGTTCACATCGGGACGAACTTAACTCATACAGACGGGAGAACACACACTTCAGCCTCTGACCGTGTCGTATTTAAACGACTTCACGACCGGGGGCAGGAGGCACGTCGTCCTGACGACCAGCAGCTGATCATCTCACCAACTTTAAAAGCCGGTTGCCATTTTCCGCTGCCTTCTAATCACTTTTATTTTGTTTTTAGAACTATTGCCTCGAGATTTCCATCCATGTTCATGCTTTAGTGAAAAAAAAGTAAAACTGTTCATTTACTAATTCATTTGTATTTTTTATTTTTCATTAGATTTACTTTAGTTTATTTTGTGTATCCTCAATGAAGAGGTTGTTGGTCGGGAGGGAGTTTGTCCATAAAAATGATACTGTTGACTTGAATGCTTGAGGGGGGGAAAAAGAAAAATACTAAATGTATCACAATTGCACTGTTTCTTTGTATACTTGCCTTAAAATAAAAATATATATTAAAAAAAGGAAAAAAAGAAGTCATCTTTGAATCCGTTTACATTTGTAACGTCCTTAGAGCTCCTCGAAGTGCGCCTCGAATACAAACGTTCATCCCACTTCCGTCTCTACTTGGCCTTCTGACATGAAACCTGATGGACTTTAAAAACAAATCGAGTTCCCACCTCATATAGAGAAAGAGGTGGAAAAAAAACAAGCTGCATATCAAGCAAGACGCATATTATAGCTTTTACAAATAATGTAATCCATAGTTTGTGTTTAAATAGTGATGAAGACGAGAGTAGCGAGTAGTGCATCTGTGCATTAACATTCATGCCAGTCAGACATCCCGTTTAAAGATTGAGGGCGATAACCCGCCGAGATGTGGCGGAGGATTGAAGAGCCGCTCTTTAGCGGGTTTTAGAATTATCGGCGTCCTCCAGATTCCCTCAGTGTTGGTTTGGAGGCGTTGTTGTTGTTGTTGTTGACACACTCGGTTACAACAACAAAAAGATGAGACGGCAAAGTCAGCCGTAGATGTGTCTCACTCCGATGTTCTACTGGGTCTTATGATTATATTTCAAAATGCTGGTGTCGATTATCTGACCTTTGATTGCCTAATCGATGTATTAAATACTCATTAATGGCCCTTGGTATGCTTTTGAGATATATATATATATAACGAAAGTCACAACAAACGCATGTCGGGGTGAACATGTGAGAGAGAGATTCCTTTCATCGTGTTTAAAAAGAGATGAAGTGCAGTCATAGAGCCGTGTTCATTAGTGGCACACATGCAACTGAACGACTGAGAGGGGTAATCACGCTCTGAGAGAGAGAGAGAGAGAGAGAGAGAGAGAGAGAGAGAGATAGAGATAGAGAGAGAGAGAGAGAGAGAGAGAGAGAAAGATAGATAGATAGAGAGAGATAGAGCGAGAGAGATAAAGAGAGAGAGATAGAGATAGATAGATAGAGAGGAGAGATAGAGATAGATAGATAGATAGAGAGAGATAGATATATAGATAGAGAGAGAGAGAGAGCGATAGAGAGATAGATAGAGAGCGATAGAGAGATAGAGCGATAGAGAGAGAGATAGAGCGATAGAGAGATAGATAGATAGATAGAGAGAGAGAGATAGAGCGATAGAGAGAGAGAGAGAGAGATAGATAGAGCGAGAGAGATAGAGAGCGATAGAGAGAGATAGATAGATAGATAGATAGAGAGATAGAGATAGATAGATAGAGATAGAGAGAGAGAGAGAGAGAGAGAGAGAGAGCAGCGTCTTCATCCCCATCTCCAGAGTTTCTCCATCTCTCTTTGCTTCTTCGTCATCTGCCTCCCTCCTCTCGTCCCTCCCCCGTGGAGCCGATTCATATTCATCTTCATCTTCATCTTCATCTTGATGTCCCCGGGCTCCACGCGAGAGTCATTGAGCTGTAACATGTGAACGGTGTTGAATAAGTGAAGGGCAGGAGGCCAGCTCCAGACCTCCAGACTCCTCGTGGAGTGGTGGAGCACTTCCTGCGGGATGAATAAGTCAGCGTCTCCATCGTCACTCCGTCCGACGACCGGACGAATGCGTCACGGGTCCCTTGTCCATTTGTCTTTTTCTGCAGATTTTAATTACATTGATGGAGTCATTTTAAATGTAGTCTAGAGCGAGACACTCGGATAGAAAAGTGCCGACCGGGACAGAATGCTCCAGATGGTATAAAATGTAGTTAAAGTGGTCACAAAAAGTTAAAAAACAAACATGTCAGAGCTTTTCTCAGGGCGTGCCGGGACAGTAAACTCAATACGAGTCACTAAAGCAGATTGTCGTATTTTGAAACCAATTAGAGGTCGTGGTTCATCCAGAAGAAAAACTCTCCTCCTCTCCTCTGTGCACGGAGGAGAGGAGGAGAGGAGGAGAGGAGGAGAGGAATAAACGCGTGTTCAAGTTTAAATAGTGATGAGAAGTGAGCGGGAACAGAAAGTAATGTATCGTCATACATTTGCATGAATGCCGGTCTATTGCCCTGCCGTGTTCAGAAAAGTCAGGGTTCTCACACATGGGGAGCGATGGACTTCCAGGACTTTTTCATAATTTTAAATTAAAATGTCCATGACTAAACTGAAATCTCTGTATAAACATGAACAATGTAGAACATGTAGCGTATCGAGAGGTACGCCGGCTTATATTTTGAGCGTCTTTCTTTAAAAAATATACTAATTATGTCAAACTCGGTGTAAATGAACATGTGATTATAACACATTTCCATGACTTTTCCAAAACTTTTATGATTTAAGTTTTTTCTATGACTTTTCCAGGCCTGGAAATGACCATTTTAAAATGCCATGACTTTTCCAGGTTTTCCATGACCGTACGAACCCTGAAAAGTGCATCACAACTGGGCCTCTGAGGACCAACACCACCTACACAAACACACTCCAGGGTTCTTACACATGTTGACTGATGGATTTCCAGGACTTTTCCATGATTTTAAACCAAATTTCCATGAACAAATTGAAATCTCGGTTTAAACATGAACAATTTAGAACATTGTGCGTATTTAGAGCGTACGCCGGCTTATATTTTGAGCGTCTTTCTTTAAAGAAATATATTAATTATGTCAAACTCGGTGTAAATGAACACGGGATTATAACAAATTTCCAAAACTTTTATGATTTAAGTTTTTTCCATGACTTTTCCAGGTTGTCCATGACCGTACGAACCCTGAAAAGTGCATCACAACTGGGCCTCTGAGGACCAACACCACCTACACAAACACACACTCTCACACACACACACACACACACACACACACACACACACACACACACACACACACACACTCACAGCCAGCAGGAACTTGGCGTCCTCCACTTTGTCCATCTCCAGCAGCTGGAGGAAGAGGTCTGACATTGGCCTGTAGCAGGCAAAGTGGTTGGCGAGCCGCTCCGCCATGGCGCTCACTGCAACACAGCAGCAACACGTCACTCACGCCCTCTGGCTTGATTAAAGTTTATTTTTAGGACTGGACTGCATTCATCATTTTGCAGGTGGTTTTATATTTTAGCATTTCTATTGCTTTATACATGACAGGGTTCTTACACATGTTGACCAGTGGAATTCCAGGACTTTTCCAGGACTTTTCCAGGACTTTAAACCAAATGTTCATGACCAAACTGAAATCTTGGTGTGTACATGAAAACTTTTTGAAAATGTAGTATTCAAACAATGAGAATTACAAAGCATACAATAGACCTTAAATGAAACAAATGAATGAAAGACAATAGTTTGATTAAAAGAATAAACATTACTATACATGTTTATTCTTAGAAACACTTGTATAAATGTTTATTCTTTTAATCAAACTATTATTCTTTATGTGCAAAAGTTTGGATTTGGCCTATGCCGGCTTATAATTTGTGTCTTCCTTTCAAAAACATATGAGTTATTTCAAACTTGACGTAAATGAACAAGTGATAACAAACTTCGATGACTTTTCCCAAACGTTTATGATTAAAGTTTTTTTCCATGACATTTTAAAATTCCATGACTTCTCCAGGTTTTCCATGACCGTACGAACCCTGACGTGTGTGTGTGTGTGGTTGTGCGTCTTACACTTGTCTAAAGCTTTGTCGTTGTCATCTTCCAGGACCTTCCTGAAGACGAAGGACATGCTGGAGCTCGTCCTGTCTGGACCCGTGTAGATCGCCTCCAACATCTCCACCGCGGAGTCCAGGTCACCACTGGGGGGGGGGGGGGATTCAGATGTAGTTAATTACATCAGGACACATGCACATGATGTTTAATATTCAAAGAGATAAAGAAAACTGGAGAATAAACTCTTTCCTAAGGATTAAGAAGAAGGTGAACAGTTTCTCTCGTGATTATGACACATCCTCGTTACATAGGGCACACGGCGTCCTGCATTACTGGGGCTGGGAATAAAACAATACAAAAATAAGTAACAGACAAACCATAACCAACCCCTTTAAGTGTGATTTCACCCTTTATTATATTATAAGAGAGAGTGGCCAGATTAAAGGAGTACATTTATTTTCTCCCACTAAGTGGAGACCAACTCTCTCTCTCTCACACACAGAGAGAGATAGAGAGAGAGAGATAAAAAGAGAAAGAGAAAGGAGAGAAAAAGAGAGAAAGAGAAAACAAGAGAAAGAGAGAGACAAAGAGAGAGAAAGAGAGAGATAAATAGAAAGAGAGATAAAGAGAAAGAGAGAGAAAGAGAAAGAGAGAGAGAAAAAGAAAGACATAGAGAGAGAGAGAGACACACACAAACACACACACACACACACACACACACACAGTGACTTGCTTTTCTGCTGAGGTCGCCTCAACCAAACAAAGCCTGCACACCAAAGCGCTACAAATCTAAAACAACTCAATCTGGCAACCCAACCCAACCCCACCCCACCTCGCTGCTCACACTTTACACCCCCCCACCTTCAGCAGTCGTAATGAATATTTAACACAGTGTGTGTGTGTGTGTGCGTCTCCGTGTTTGTACATGCGAGCGCTGGGGAACATATCTACGCTGATTGTTGCGACTGGGACCGTCTGAATAATTCAGCGGGGGGCCCCTCGAAGTCCGGGCCCGCCCGCCTCTCCGCCCCGGCTCTTAACCAGTCAGCTCGACTCAGACGCAGCGGGGACGCAGGTGTCACAGCCGCTCAGGGCGCCGCCGCCGCCGCGAGGTCAAGGTTCAAGCCGACAGGCCCGCGCCCGCGATGGCCAGTCGGGCGTGAGACCGTCTCGCCGTTCCCTCACTTCCTGCCGTCCGCCGGCGCTAATGCGGCAAGTGGCGCGATGAAAGTTTGATGCGTAATGCGTTTTGTGTATTTGTTCTCTGGTTGTTTGAGAAGCGACGACGCGGACGTGGAGGATGGGCGCGTTTGGGACATTAAGAGGAAGCCGTGAATAATCCCATTACGCTCGTGTTTCCCATTTGTATCCGACGCCGCGCTCGCGCTGGAAGCTTTCACTCTGAGAGTGTGTCGCCGTGGGTCTCCTCACACCCTGCTGCCGGGGTTGCATTAAACCGTTTGTCGCTGCGTGCCGCTCAGTAAGAGCCACAGAGTTTACACAATAGGAGAAAAAGACGTCACACTGGATCGCAAATTGCGTCGGATATTGAAATGATAATGTTTTGCTCGTGCAACATGGAGCAGTTTGTTTTTCAGTTTGGCGTCTGCACGGCATTGGACTGCACGGACAGAGGAAAAAGCGACATGAGGGCCACTTTCTCGAAACGTGACATTTTCGGAAATATCCGCAAAGTCGCACGCGTCTACAGGGCTCTCAAGTGTCACGCATTGAGCGTGAGACTCGCGCGTTTCGGTCTTAACTCCCGCACTCCCGCCACACATCGTATTTCTCACGCTGAAAAAAACTCTCGGCTATTTAATGTTTTAATGTGCCGCGCTGCTCTCACCGTGGAGAAATCAAGCGCTCCCCTGGAGTTCTGCTGTGAGGTGCCACTCATCAGCCAATCAAAAAAAGGAAATGGGCTACACAATAACCCATCAGAAAACAAACGTATCCGTTGTATCTGGGTAAGATTTAATCCAGCAACCAATGAAAATAAAGCATCCTGGAATTGTGCGACTGATATCTTGAAGTTTCATTCTGCGGGGGGGGGGGGGGAGGGTTGCTGATGGATGGTCTCACGCTTGCCTGTCTTCAAAACTTGAGAGCCCTGCGTCTACTAGCTGCGCCTTATAAGCGACGTGAATCAAGAGTTGAATCTCCTTTGTTTAGACCTTTACGGGAGCGTTGGATCTTTTAAATGGACGATTAGTTTAAGCTCGAACTGAATCGAGACGATTGCATTAGTCAGAAATGTAAGAGTCCTTCACAAACTTTACGTGCAATTCAAAAGCAGTTCAGCGATGTAAGAGCCGTTCCTGCGCTTACTTCTTGATGTGTGCGAGCGCTATGTTGTTGTCAAACACCATGCTGGACAGGTTGAGCGTCGTGCCCAGGCCCTTCAGAAGAGAGTCCACTTCCTGGATCCCCGCCACGTCGCCGTGGCTACCCAGGACCTGAATCAGCCGGGTGATGGCGAGCTGCGAGGGCATCTGGTTCAGCTCCTGCATCAACTTCAGTTTCTCCAGAGCCTCTGTGGAGGAGTGCAAGAGGTGAGTGTGTGTGTGTGTGTGTGTGTGTGTGTGCGAGATATGAGTGTGAGAAATGTGTGTGTGTGTGTGTCTCACCTTTCGACTGGCCTTTCTTGCTGTGCGTGACGATGATCAGACTGTTGGCGATATCACTCAGCATGAAGCCGGGCATGCGTGACGTCGCCCTGAGAGACACAAACACGCTCTCAGTTAAACGTTCAACGACTCTTCTCACGTGAGACGATCTGGGGAGGAGGATTCCTCAACTCCAATGACAAAACAAATGACAGATTTTAGACAATGATCTGTCTACTGTAGCGCAACATTGGCCAATATGATGACGAGTTCCTGTGAAGGTGATTTTACCACGCCGCGTGTATACGAAGCTTTTAACATTGCAGTCAACATAGGGCGGGGCAATGAATCAATACGATAACTGATAACCTTTAATGGAATCATATTGTGAGGGTAGAATATATTGAGATAATATGATCGTCGTGCCATCTCAAATTAAAATAACAAGCACATACCAACTCAAAGTTTCACATCTGATTATTTGCACTAATGCTTTTAATTAAATGAGAAAATACTCTTAATTCACACAGAAACTAGAACGGGCACTCGGTAGGTTCTTAGCAGGGTTCTTACACATGTGGACCGATGGATTTCCATCACTTTTCGATGACTTTTCCAGGACTTTTCCATGACTTTAAACCAAATGTCCATGAACAAACTGAAATCTCGGTATAAACATGCACAATTTAGAAAATGTTGCGTATTGAGAGCGTACGCCGGCTTATATTTTGAGCGTCTTTCTTTAAAAAATATATTAATTATTTCAAACTCGGCGTAAATGAACATGTGAATATAACTAATTTCCATGACTTTCCCCAAACTTTTATGATTTAAGTTTTTTCCATGACTTTTCCAGGCCTGGAAATGACCATTTTAAAATGCCATGACTCTTCCAGGTTTTCCATGACCGTACACCCTGTCTTAGTCTTCAGCACAGAGGAACTTATTAGACTTTACACAGACGGAGAGGATAAACACACGAGCTGGAAGAACGAAGACGGACGGAACAATGGGAACGCGTGATTGGCAGGCCGTCTGAGCCTCTCGTAAAGCGCTTGCTGTAAACCAGAAAACACCGACATCAAACAGTTGATTACTTCCTGCTGAGCCGCTGCACATGAGCGTTTTGCACATCCGTGTGTGGAGGATGGCGCCATCCAGCTCCCCGACTCTCCGCCCCTCGCCATTTGCTGCCCTCCTCCTTTTCATTTCTTTGCCACTAAAACCTCAATCAAGCTCGCCTCTCGTTTTTCCTTCTTCTTCTTCTTCTTCTTCTTTAAATTGTCATTATAGCCCCGCGACTAGATTAATCCGTCCGCTCAATTGAGCATCGGGCTGGCAATCCTCATCGCCGCGGCGACACCGGGCCCGAGCGGCGTCCGGCGGCCGCCGCGACGGGGTCAGCGCGGAGATTGCCGCGGTAACGGGGTCGCCGTGGAGACCAAGCGGCGGGGTCAGAGTTCTTCTTATCGGGTGGGAGAAAATCTCTCGAGGCTGTCTCATCCCCCCCCCCCCCCCCTCTCCTTCTCCTTCGAGGGGTATCGTGCGTCAGCCAACGGGTCCAACATCCACCCCTTCCCCTCTCTCATCACTCTCTCCCAATCCCTTAATCTCACCATAAGCACCCCGCTGCTCAATTCTGGACAGATTACCCCAAAACAAACACGCACACAGAGAATTAATGCCTATAGCGTCTTCATTAACCTCCGAGCTGATTACATCTAGCCCTCCTCTACTCCCACACTCCTCCGTTCCACGTTCAGCTCTTTTTTTTATCTCCTTCCTTCCCCATTTCCATCTTCCCCGGACTCTCCTCTCAGCTCATTTCACTTCTCATTCAGAGTGCAGATAAACGAAGCTTTTATCCAGGCAGGGATGCGCTGGAGCAATTCAAACAGAGGCTGGAGATGGTTTATCGCTTGTACTCGTTGAAACAGGGGTCCCAAAAGTGATGCGATTATTCCTCCTAACATAAGGGAGCGAACCATGTAGGGAGCAGGAAACAGGGAAGAGGCCGATAGTGCAACGGGTGTTTTTACATGTTTTTCACTCCACTTCCCTACTAATTATTAAATGCATCTCTTTATTTTAACATTTATTTTTCCCCCCTCTGCAGCGAGAAAGTGATACAAAGACGGGGACAAAAAGAGATAAAGAAAGGAAGGAGATTACCGTAAAAGACAAACAGAGAAGATCAGCGCTGCACTAAGCTCAGATCTCTAATACCTCTTCGGTCTGTCCATTTGTCTGCAGGCCTAAACCCCGATACGGCCCCCGGAACACAACAACACACGATACATTTCTAATTGGAAGAAGATTGATGTTTTTGCTTCCCAGAAAACCAAAATGAATCTGTACACCCAAGTGTGTGTGTGTGTGTGTGTGTGTGTGTGTGTGTGTGTGTGTGTGTGTGTGTCTTTGAAGCACTGTCCATATCCAGCAGGGCTGAGTGCGTCCGCACACAATCAGTTTATAATCCTCACGTCTATCTCGGAGATGGCGTTGTAGCCCGAGGTGACCTGGAGCAGACGGCGAAGTAGCGGAGCATTAACGACACTGCGAGTTGACACACGGCGAAGACTCAGGCCACAAATACACAAAGCCGGTATTTACAGTAACGAGTATTTCTGCACCTCCGTTTTCAAAAATAACGTTGTACACACAAGGTCGTTTAAAAAAAAGGTTTCCGTTTATGTGGATCCGCATAAATTCTCCATCCCCATACGTCCCATAGGACGCTCACATGAGGTGAAGCATCTTTAGTCTCACACTGTGACATTTGACAACCTAAAACTCTGTTTGACCTCGTTCACACGCAAACACAAAAACTGAGTTTTCAGAAATCTCCACTTTAGCCGGAGTTTTTAGAAATGATCGTTTTCCGTGATAAAACCTCAGTTTTTGTGTAAATGAAAGGCCAAAACGCATGAAAATATATGCGTTTTCCCAACGTGTAAACCGGGTCTAAGTAGACAGGGCTAGACAGGTAGACTTGAATGGCTCTTATTGTGGTACTTCTGTAGTTTGCCTATGTTGAGGAAATGTTACTTTCTGTATTCTTGTTGTTCTTAGTTTGTACTCTAGGTTGAAATGCACTTATTGTAAGTCGCTTTGGATAAAAGCGTCTGCTAAATGACATGTAATAATGTAATGTAACAGGGACTAATTAGGCAATGGGCAACAGGTGAGACGGGCATGAAGACCAGGTGAAGGTAATGAGGGACTAACGAGGTGATCAGAGGCAGGTGAAGGGAGTTGGACTGACGAGATGGGAAGCAGGATCTGGAATGACGCGATAGTCAGGCCACATTTACACATAGCCGGTATTTACAGAAACAAATATTTCTGCCCCTCCGTTTTCAAAAATAACGTTGTACACACGAGGTTGTTTAAAAAAAAGTTTCTTTTTATATGAACCTGCATAAATACGCCGTCCCCATACGTCCCATAGGACGCTCACATGAGGTGAAGCATCTTTAGTCTCACACTGTGACGTTTGACCACCTAAAACTCTGTTTGACCTCGTTCACACGCAAACACAAAAACAGAATTTTCAGAAATCTCCACTTTGGCCGGAGTTTTTATCGTTTCCCGTGATAAACCTCCGTTTTTGTGTGAATGAAAGGCCAAAACGCATGAAGATAAACGTGTTTTCCCATCGTGTAAACGGGGTCTCACTCACATGTCCTTGACTGCCATGGCGTCCTCAAAGGATCCCTTGGCCAACAAGGAGCGGATCAGTATGTCGTAAGGGGCGGCGCCCAACGCCACGCCCTTATCATCGGCCTCCTTCACCATCGTATAGGCTTCTGTAAAATAGTCAAAGATTGGACAGAATCGAGAAAAAATATGAATTTGTAGAGAATCTTATTATTATTGGTTTAATAAATCAATCTGCTTTAACAAAGATGGCTGCGGCGGTGAACTACAACAATAACGTCTTCATTTCATTCAACTCAATTAATATTTAATGTGGGGATTCTTGCAGCAGGTGACTACAAACAGTTTGAATTCAGTTTCAAATGTGTATTGATATGTAAGCTATGCTTTGGAAATTGAGAACTAAAAAAAGACAGAATTATAAAATGCATTCACATTAACTTGAAAATATTAAATAATTTAAATGATTTTTTTCTCCAGCTGGAGACAGTAACATCTGCAAAGCTGGATGATCCAGATCCAGTGAATTCTCTCCAAAACAGACTTATTTATAAAATTAGATTCAGATAAACTTTAATAACCAGTTATTTGCTTAACAAACCTAAATATGAAAAAAAGGGCTACTGAAGTTTTTCTGTCTCTTAAAGTTCAAAGATATTATTGTAGCCTCAAATTAAAACATTATACATCTCAGACAGGTGGACATTGTTTATGTTTCTTTGTGTTGGGCTCGGTGTCATGTGGGACAATCAGGGTTCTTACACATGTTGACCGATGGATTTCCAGGACTTTTCCAGGACCAAACTGAATTCTCGGTGTATACATGACATTTTTTGAAAATGTAGTATTCAAAAAATGAGAATTACAAAGCATATAATACACCTTAGATTAAACAAATTACATTATCACGACCGCTGCCTGAGCTGTTGTTGCTCTGGCCCGCGAACTTTCCAGTTAAGGTGCGTTCACTTGCAACGGGAAAAAATTATAATTGCGCCGATAGTATGAGAGCGTATGCCGGCTTAGATTTTTAGTGTCTTCCTTTCAAAAGCATGTGAATTATTTTAAACTCAGCGTAAATGAACGTGTGATGATAACAAATTTCCATGACTTTTCCAAAACGTTTATGATTTAACTTTTTTCCATGACTTTTCCAGGCCTGGAAATGAGCATTTTAAAATTCCATGACGTTTCCAGGTTTTCCATGACCGTACGAACCCTGATTGATGCCAATGAAAAAGGGACAATGCATTTGAATTGCTGACAGAATTGCTGACAGAATTGCTGAAAGAACGAGCCGCTCGGTCATTTTAAAATTCCATGACTGTTCCAGGTTTTCCATGGCGTACGAACCCTGGACAACAACACTGGGACCTGTGGCTGCTTACCGTTGGCCTTGTTCTTTTTACAGAGGGTCATCACACGGGTCCGGTACTCATCAGTGTTGGTTGTGGGGACGGTTGCTGCCGCCTTGACCTGAAGTGTGGGCTCAGCCTTTTGGTACCAGGTCTGGAAAGGACACAAAAGAAAAAACAGTGATAAATCTCAAAATTACAGCTTCATCCAGTGTACACACACACACACACACACACACACACACACACACACACACACACACACACACACACACACACACACACACACACACACACACACACACACACACACACACACACACACACACACACACACACACACACACACACACACACACACACACACACACACACACAACTGCATTCTGGCAATGAATAGTGTGTATGAATGCAATACTGCAGGGCAGGGTCCCCTCATGCTCAGTCACCCGTAAAGCAGTGAGGGGAGGGGGTTAAGCTGTATCGGCTAGGGGCGAATTAGGTCTGGCACCCCAGGGGCAAAATGAAGCGCGCGTATGCGAGTGTGTGAACGTCGAAGCGGCCGAGTCAACTCAAAAGCCCCAGGGGTCAGCGAGTCCATCGCTCCAGGCAACAGCAATCACTTCCTGTCTCGTCATGCTCCGGGCTGCTGGAGGACACTCGCATGCAAAACAAACGGGAGGAGAAATGCAGCAATGCATCTCAGGAATATTATATTATTTAAACCCAAACCTCTCGTGTTGAATCGTGTTGAAAAAAAACACATTTTCATCTTGGCCCCCTGTGTCTTTTTGAGGCCACATGCTCATATTTAACTGAGAATCCAGTGGCAGACATATGGTGGCATTTAGCCGCTGTTGAAATTAGTCTGGCATTACAGATTTAAGGACAGATCAGGCTGTAAATCCTTTCCGCGACCAGCCGGTCTGATTGACCACACTTCAGATCACAGCCTCAATCCTGTTTCCTCTGCATGTAATGAACAGAGGCTTAAAGAGGAGCGGGGGGGGGGGGGGGGGGGCGAGACGTTGATAAAGAGTCTTCTTGGAGGTTAGTCCCTATGATCAGAGGTTGTAGTCCACTTGCTCTTTGGTATGCCCGATGCATATATAATTGGGAACGAGACCTTTGGATTTCAAATGGCGGAGAGCAGCTTCAGCTAATATTATATGCAGTTCCAATGAAGCTCCCCTCCATATCAATATAGGAAAATGAGATAAGATAAGATATTCATGTATTGGTCCCACAGTGGGGACATTTCAGGATCACAGCAGTGGATGTACATTAGAGCATTAATAAAATTAAATGATACAAATAAGAAAACAATACTAAAGTAAAAATTCTAAAATACAAAAAAATACTAAATTCTAAATCTAAAATACAAAAAAAATACTAAATGCTAAATCTAAAATTAAAAAAAATGCTAAATACTAAAAACTAAAATACAAAAAAAATACCAAATACCAATACTAAAAAATACCAATACTAAAATACAAAAACAATACTAAATACTAATACTAAAATAGCTAAATACTATGATATATAAATATAAATGTATAAATATATAAATACAATGTAGTTTATACTAGAGCTTCATTAACAGAATACCAGATACTTCAGCTTGTTACAAACGTTTCAGTTGATGACTTGTTTTATTTCTTAGTTATCATACATCGATCCACTTCTTGTCTCCTTATGTTGTTTATTTTGAGGTCCATATGTGATTTGGCTGCAGTGCAACTCTTTTTTTCCAGGAAAGAGCTTTAGTGTCTATTAAGTCTATTTATCAAAGATACTTCTGATATCAAGGTAGGGCTGCAAGTAACATTCAAAGTCTATTCAAGGTCATAAAATGACCGTCACAAGTTGACACTGACATCTCTAATTTGCTTTTCATACAATAAAAGCTCCAAAACAAAAAGATATTTTCAGGGTTCTTACACATTTTGATCAATTGATTTCCATGACTTTAAACCAAATGTCCATGACCAAACTGAAATCTCGGTATAAACATGAACAATGTTGAAAATGTTACGTATTGAGAGTTATCGCCGGCTTATATTTTGAGCGTCTTTCTTTAAAAAAAATATTAATAATTTCAAACTCGGTGTAAATGAACACGTGATTATAACAAATTTCCATGACTTTTCCAAAACTTTTATGATTTAAGTTTTTTCCATGACTTCTCCAGGCCTGGAAATGACCATTTTAAAATTCCATGACTTTCCCAGGTGTTCCATGACCGTACGAACCCTGTATTTTATTTTCTAATCTTTCTAATTGAGAAGCTTGGAAACAGAAAATATTTGATATTTTTGCTTGAGAAATAATAATATTAAAGAGACTATGTAAGGATATAATAAATAACCACGTGTACCTCCAGCCTATTTAAGTCAAGATATAAGATTAAAAAATGTACAAACGGCCAACAATGTGATTTGTGTCCAACCATCAGCGCTGCACGCTTGTGTTGCGTTTGACCTCAGGCACCAACTCTGTTGGATGGGATATATTACAAAAGCTTTGGTTTTACCTCAGGCACCTCAAAGGGCACCACCTGCCCGTTATTCTTCAAGATGTCTGCCAGCATAACCAGGGTCCTCTCCCTCGGAATGATGTTCTCCTCCTGCATCTTTGTCCACACCGCCTCGGCCTTCTCCCAGTTATTCGACTCCTCTGGAAGCAAGAAACAAAAGTGGCAGGAATGAATGAAAAGGTGTATTATGTAATTTGCTATGAACGCCATGACATGTGGACCCATGTTGCTCATAGCTCATCACTCAGCCTGCACCTGATTTCAGACAATGCGCTCCATGCTGAGGACAATCAAAGCACTAATCTTATCAACTGACTGACCCTCAACTATGCTGTAATTTAGGAAACACACTGACAAGGTGTGTGTGTGTGTGTGTGTGTGTGTGTGTGTGTGTGTGTGTGCAAAGGGAAGTCGGAGTAATGGATTGACAATCAGCGTTAACACTCCAATCACAACTGTTACTGCTCTTCACTGCAGCAATCACACCATGTCTTGTGCTCTTAGGTCGCACTGATCCTATTTGACACACACACACGCACAGAGAGGGAGGGGGGGGGGGGGGGGGGGCGACGGTAGCAGAGGATATCGGGGGTAAGTGGGAGACTGCAAACAGAAGAATAAAAGAAACAGACAAAAGAGAGAAAGAAACTTACTGCAGAGCCGAAGGATGTAATGGTACATCTCATCTCTGTCGCACTCAAACAGCTTGGCTGTCATGTCCACCATCTGCTCCAAGGTCTCCATCTATACACACAAACAACATATTGAATTGAAAAGCGGAATTGTTGTAAACTTCAATGCATGTGTGTGTGTGTGTGTGCGTGTGTCAGGGTTCTTACACATTTTGACCAGTGGATTTCCAGGACTTTAAACCAAATTTCCATGACCAAACTGAAATCTCGATATTAACATGAACATTTTTGAAAATGCCGGCTTATATTTTGAGCGTCTTTCTTCAAAAAACGTATTCATTATTTCAAACTCGGTGGAAATGAACATGTGATTATAACAATTTCCCTGACCTTTCCAAAATATGTCATGATTAAAGTTTTTTCCATGACTTTTCCAGGCCTGGAAAAGACCATTTTAAAATTCCATGACTTTTCCAGGTTTTCCATGACCGTACGAACCCTGGTATGTGCGTGTGTGTGTGTGTGTGTGTGGGGAGGCTTACATGGTTGGAGTTGATGCATTTCTCGGCATACCAGTGCAGGCGTCCAGGTCGTGACCTTAACCCAGGGGTCTGCACAAAGGAAAAAGAACAGGTAAGAATTTCCATGGAAAGAATCCAGAGTGGATGAATGGCAGTACCAAAAACCACCACTGTGTGTGACCCGTGTGGGTCTCCAGGCCCGATAGCCGTCACCGTGTTCCCAGATCTCAAGCAATTAACTGGCTATTATTAAGAATAGAAATGACAGCCAAATCCATTTATTGTAATTTAATTTAATTCTAACGGTCCAAGTCGTTCGTTAAACCCGGTCTGGAGCTTTTTAAAGCATCACAACTAAAATCACACTACAATCAAAATGAATGTAATCTATGAAGGGATAAGCTGAGTAACCATGAATGAATCATGCAGAGAGTCAACGCCTATAGATCCAAACAAACCAATGCAGCCTAAAAAGGATTTTAAATATTTGACATTAGTTGATGTACACAAATAATATAGAAACAATCGATCTGAGTGTAAAGCAATTAACTGTACCACTTAAGGCAGAAGACTAATGTATTTTGAGAACATCTTTAACTGTAAAAACAAACATGAAGTGCATGTGTGTGTGTCCGTAAGTGGACTTGCAGCAGATAGTACATAAACACTGCTTCAATACACAGAAAACACATTATACTCAAATGTGTTGAGGGGAGTCTTACATACATGCATTTGAGCTGCAACTGAAGAATATTTTCATCTAGTCTGTCGGATATTTTTCTGCTGAATAATGAATCCTTTAGCTTATGAAATGTCAGACCATAGCGAAAACATTCTATTATCTTCTTGACTTAAACAAATTACTTATTATTTGCACCTGCCTCTTGTCAAGGCTTCGGAGCCACGTCATGACAACAATTATCTTCTTTTTAAAGCAGCCTATACATATATTATATAGGCTCAAAGGAGAGAATATTTGGCATTTTTGACAGATTATCAAAAAGGTTTTGCCAATTAATCTTCTATAAAGACAATGATCCATTAATGGACCAATCATCAAAAACTGACATATCTTGAGACGACAAGAGAACTGGAAGAAAAAAGCAAATATTAACAAAAGTGACAGTGGATAGAACAACATAGACATCAGGACTGCATGAATGACGGGAATATTGTGGCGTTCAAATATCTTGCCAATCAAAGTTTGAGTGGATTTTTGCCAGCTAAAAATTCAAAAAGAAAATGTGGATGCAAAATTACACATGAACAAATTGAAAATACAACATAAGAGAAGTTAAAATATACTAAAAGTGCCAACAGTCCTGAACAGTGTTGGACGTGTGAGGAATGTCAAATGAGGGCCGACATAGAATGATCTGCCGGCTCATGGAGCTGAGATTTAGTCTGATGTGTGGAGCGACTGGATGATTATTATCGTGGAATAACAGTGATCAGGATTGCATCTGTCTCATGGGGCTTTGATACAATCTGAATAAGACTAGGATTGAGAAATCTTGTGCCCTTCCTCACTAATCTGAAAAAAAAAAGACAGGAAATTAATCTGAACGTTGGATCAACGGCGCTCCCCGTTGGCCTCTTTGATGGGAGCCCATCATTCTGTGAGAGGGTCAAGAAAAGACGGGCTTCATCCCTTTCTCTCACCGCCGTCATCCTTTCCTCTCTCCATCCTCTCTTCCTCCAAAGCTCCCCTGCTTCGACTCAGTCTCTCCCTCTCTCCCCCTTGCATCCCTCTATCCTGCAAAGGCATTATGTTCTTACCCAACCAGCCAAAAGGGACAAATTAAAATGTGTTGCACTCCCTCTCTCTCTCTCTCTCTCTCTCTCTCCGTCTAATCTTCTTAGAGACTAAGGCCCACAGTGCGAGTGCTCCATCTTTCTGCCTCTGATTCCCTGGTACTTGGTAAAGTCTTGCGGGCTTAAAGCAGCCTGCTGCACATCTACTTGCACACACACACACACACACACACACACACACACACACACACACACACACACACACACACACACACGCACACACGCACACACGCATACGAATATGTTTGGGATTTTGAATCCATCAGGACAAAATCTCCCTAATCTGGACAGAAAACTAAATCCTCAGAAATAAGAAGGCATAAAGAAAACAACCAACAGCACTCTCACTTTCAGAGAAAAACAATGGAAAAACATGTTGGATTATCGGGACAATCCACACACACACACACACACGCACACACACACGCATGCACGCACGCACACACACGTTAAAGTCCATCACTGTGCCTCTTTAAAAGTATTGTGTGACCTTTAGCTGCTTCCTTAGTTACATGCACACAAAAAGAATAGATAGCCAACCTCGTCCCACCTCCACTTAACAAACCCTCTCCATCTCAATTCCTAATGTTGTAATTCCACTAATCACCTGACCACTTAGACCCCCCACACACACACACACACACACACACACACACACACACACACACACACGGCCTAAACCCTCTCCTTAAAACAAACACACGTAATGGCTCACCACTCTTTAGCACCGCTCCCTAACCTTGACCATCACGCACATGCGCGTGCCGCAGTAATAGGCCGGGCCACCTGACAATCCTCCACCTAACCTTGACCATTTAGCACCAAATTGGCCACCTTTCTCGATCATTACATTTAATTAGCTGTGATTAATCAGCTGCCAATTAAACCAAACACAGCCCTAAGAGAGACACCACTCTGGACGTCTACTTGACACTGAGAGAGGGGGGGGGGGGGGGGGGGGGGGGTATTTGTGTGCTTCAGTGTGTGTGTATGCATATTTTACTGTATTTCAGTCATACTTTATAATGAGTAGGATGAGCCAAGTTATACTTGATTATACTTTAAAGCTGCATAAATCAATAGTATTACATCGATGATACATGTAATGCAAAGGGTGAATTATCACTCGTCTCCATTTCAGCTCTTGGTTTTCCGGTCCCTTTATAAGTATGGCTCACTCCTCAATCTCATTTCCAGCTGCAGCACCCAGTTGTTGTTTTTTTCACAAGAAAGCTCAGGTAAACTAAATGTATCGTAACCAGTCGGCCTGAAACAGCAGACAGGAAGTTGGCAACTAGCTGGGGAACAATAGTGGAGCCGATTGGCGTCACACTCTGGCATATTATCACTTGGTAAAGTTGTTGCAATCCCAAAAGATGTTTTTTTTTTTACTTTAATGTCCCTCACACCCTCAGAGTTTCTAAAATCCTGGCTACGATACTTAATCTGAACATGTGTTTTTACTTTGGTTTTGACTCTAAAGACAATTAATAATAGAAAAGTAAATGTGTCACATTGTGACATTTCACACACAAAGCCGTCACAGCCAGAAGAGCCGAATAATGAAAAGTGTTTTCTGTTGAGCGTAAAAGGAGACGACAGTGTGTGCACGACCAGCTAAAAGCCAACAGACGGGGTCCATGCAGCCGAGCTTTTGTCTCTCCTCGACATCATGGACGACATGCACATCTCCAATCTCACACATCACCGGCATGTAGCCGACTACGCTATAAGTAGGAAGACGGCAATACAATCTAGCAGAGGGGGCACGAGAGCCACAAGAAAAACATGTCGATAATATTTAAGAGGGCTTGAAAATCCTCAAGAGGGATAAATCCCTCTTTCACAGCACAGCCGAACACGGGAGGAAGCGGAGTCAGAGTGAGGGGGTCAAGGTGCTTTTTTGTTCTCATCCTGATCAGACAACATAATGGCCTTGTTTCCCTTTCATCCGATGTCAGGCTCATCCTTCTATTCCTTTATTCATCAATCTCTCCGTCCCGCTATCCGGTCCCCGATCGCCTGGCTCGTTTTATCCACGTGAAAATCGCTTCTTATCTGCCCCTCTCTCCTCCTCCCACTAATCTGCAAGGCTTATAAAGGAGATATAAATATTCATAGCTACAATAACAATAAAAGGGCATGGCTTTTATATAATGCTTGTCCACTGCGGATCTCGACAATTTCGCTGATGTTATTCTGTTTTTATTCAAGTTAGCTTCTCAAAGATTGAGAATTTAATATATTATATTATCTATATTATATTTTAGATCCATTTTTTTGCGAGTTTGCTTACTTGTGAAATCCGGCCCTCTTATTGTTCATTACATTGGAAATCATTATTTCTCCCAACATCATTCAGACTAGTCTAGATATCCCAAAGAAACACGATAAATCAAGTTTGTTATTATCGGAAACATTTCAATTTGATTACAATGCTATCGGACAACCGACTACATGGTGGAATAAAAATAATGTGTTAATTCAATTAACTGTTAACTCCAGGAGCAAACAGGATCAGAAAGTCTGTGCGTGTGCGTGTGCGTGTGCGTGTGCGTGTGCGCGTTTACCTCAACGATCTTACGAGCCTCGCGGTAGCGGCCCGTCTGCAGGAAAGCGAAGAACAGATCGTACAACATGGTCATCTCTCCTCGCTCCTGACTCACAAAGTCCATGGCTGAAAAGAAAGAGAGAGGGGGGGGGGGGGGCAGAGAAAGGTCGAGAATAAAATGGTGAACACGCACACACTCAAATATACACACATACACCATCTTTGCCTCCCGATTCCATTATTTGGCACAATGTCTCAGCCGTATCAAGTCTGCTCCCACACAGACACACAGGTCCCGGATGGAAGCCTAAGCTCTCAGGGTAAACTTCCTAAAGCGCCCTGCTCAGCGCTACATGCTATCTCTGTGCAGCAGCTTCAGGACAGGTACCACACACACACACACACACACACACACACACACACACACACACACACACACACACACACACACACAGACTGTTATCCAAATGGAGCTGCATATTCAGAGGAGTGGGAGTAGAGAGGATAATCCCTCGGCCTTCACTTGCTGTCATCTGAAGTAAACAGAAATAACTTTATTCGTCAATGACTTAATATATGGTGCAACTCTAATGTAGACCAGTTTCACACCAGTAGGACTACAACCAAGTGGCCTTTCTGCATGCAAATACTAAATGTGAGGCTTTTGTGGAAGATGGAGAGACATTTGCTCGCCGATAGCACTTTTCCTGCTCAACATCCGGACCCAGACGTCGATAGAGAATTAGAATATTTTTGATGGAGCGCTCGATCAGCGGTCCAGGAAAAACACGGACCAATTACATGCGTTTAAGTCACATCACGTGACGCTACTCAGCCAATCGAGAATGTGTATTCCGATGAGCGTCACGGCTTCAGTGAGATATAAGAAGACCGGAGAGACCGAAGGAGAAGCCGAACAGTCAAAATGATACGCAAATCAAAGCAGGTTTTTCACATGTCGCCCTCCAAGAAGAGAAATGTTGAACCAAGAATGTACTCTTATAGGTCAATTCCTTCAATGGAGGGTTTGAAACCATATTTTCAGAGACCGTGACGATCATTAAAAGAAACCAAGAGCCTTTGTCGAAGACATTCATCCACTGCCCAACAATGACGTAAACAAAGAGAACAGAGCGAGAGCAAGTGGTTTAATAACACGGATAAAGTACCCTCACACACCTCTCTGAATATAATGTGATTTTGTGGCGTCACACCTGAATAAACTGAAATTAAAGCTGCAGGGCAAAGACAATTAAGTTTAATTAATTTTTCTAAAATGAAGTACTTTATTTTAAGATAAACATTTTCTGTAATTTTTTTTTTTTTAATCCAGCCCTTATTGCAATTGAAATGAGAGAAAATATATTTATTAACCCTCCTATTACCTTTAGGGTCAATTTGACGCCATTCAATGTTTAACGTCTCTAAAAATATGATCATAAGAGATCATAATTTCTTTTGCTTCATATTTCATGACTTTTCCTAATTTATTGGGAAAACATAACATTCACATGATCATATGTTTTCACTGTCCTGAACACGACGTGTACGCATCGGTGTTCTTTGGGTTTAATTTGACCCCAGGCTGTTTTTCACTGTGTAAAACAAATGAGAAATATCAACTTTATTATTTATTTAAAGGGCTATTTAGGTAGTCAACAAACAAACATAAAGTACCGCATACTTAAACTTGGGAAACAATATTAATTCTAATCATTTTCTGGAGGTTTTAACTGCTGGGGTCAAAAAGGGTAAAAGATGTTAGTACATTTGAAGGTATCAGGAGAGGGGTAATTCAGTTCAACTTGAAAACGGGCAATATAAATAATATACACTAATATCAGGATTCTTCCAGGACTTTTCCATGACTTTAAACCAAATTTCCATGACCAAACTGAAATCTCGGTATAAAAATGAAAAATGTATAACATGTTGTGTATCGAGAGCGTACGGCGGCTTATATTTTGAGCGTCTTTCTTTAAAAATCATATTAATTATTTCAAACATGGCGTAAATGAACATGTGATAACACATTTCCATGACTTTTCCAGTCCTGGAAATGACCATTTTAAAATCCCATGACTTTTCCAGGTTTTCCATGACCGTAAGAACACTGATATTTTGAATTGTTTTATATATATTTTTTTTTTTTCTTAAAAAAAATATTAATTATTTCAAACTCGGCGTAAATGAACATGTGATTATAACTCATTTTCATGACTTTTCTAGAACTTTTATAATTTAAGTTTTTTCCATGACTTTTCCAGTCCTGGAAATGACCATTTTAAAATCCCATGACTTTTCCAGGTTTTCCATGACCGTACCAACCCTGTAATACATAGTGTTGAGATATTATTCAAGTCTTCGTTTGGTTTGACAGTCGGTTGTTGACGACATACAGGCGTAAAAAAAAACAACTGCTGGGCTACTTCAATAATTCTAGGACTAAATCATTATGCAAGTCGGACATTGTTGTGATGTTCTGGACCTTTGCACGAGGAAATTCTCTTTAACTGGACCTCGTTGAACATTAATTAAATACCTGACAGAAGACAGAAATCTGCAGGTTAAATGCATGCATTGTACGATGAATACTTTTGTGTTTCGGCGTAGCTGCGCGGTTGCTATGGTTGCCAAAACCTCACAAAAAGACTTCATTTTATTTTCCTGTTGATGCTTGAACCCAAAGCGAGGTCGGACATGACGAGGCACCGTGTCTTTAGAGTGCTGAAGGCCACTCCTCTTCTGTAGGTATTCATGTTTGGATGGTTTCAGTACATTTCTGCAATTATTTCTGATGGTCTCTCTTAACGGCCACTTAACATGCACTCACAATGCCGTCGGGTCGAGTGTGCCCCGAGGGTCATGTCAAAAGTCTCCCGGTGTATGTCAAAAGTCTCCTGCATTATATGAGGAAGTGGAAGACGGAATCATTTGTTATTTCAAGATCCAGTTGTGGCGAGTTGGCACTGGCTTACTTGCATCTGTCAGAAAATCATTGTAGAAGTAATTTAGTTTTTGAGGGCGCAGCGCCTGAATAAGGGCCCGTCACCTCTCGGGTGGGGAGGGGGGGGTCAGAGACGAGGGAGGAAGGGCAGGGTGGAGGAGGGAGTGGGTGAAGAAGGAGGAGAGGAGGTGGAGAGGTGCGCCACTGCATGGTTTCAACCTGTACGCACTCCAGAGCCACTTGCCCCTGCAGCTCATTGAACTTGACCTTTTACGCCACGTTGGCGGCGACCTACAGGGCGTTTAAAAGGTGGTGGTTGGACGTTCTTCACCTGAACCCTCCTCCCTCTCCGGCCCCCTTACACACTCTTGTAATTGCGGGCGCTTCTAATGCAAACACTTTGGATTAGCTCAGCCTGACACAAAGAAACGAAGAGTTGAAAAGTTAAAGTCGACCCGGAGAAGTTCAAATAAATATACACTACCGTTCAAAAGTTTGGGGTCGGCGAGAAAATGTTGTGTTTTCCATGAAAACTCACTTTTATTTATTATATGAATACAAGATTAATATAAAATATAGTCAAGACATTGACGAGGTTAGAAATAATGATTCTCATTGTAAATATTAATGTTGTTCTTCAAACTTGTGGCTCAAAGGAAGGCCAGTTTTAGAGCTTCTCTCGCCAGCATAACTGTTTTCAGCTGCGCTCACATAAAAAGAGGTTCAATATCAAGGAATAATCTGTTTGTGCAAAATGCAAAATTGTAAAAAAGGGTGTCAAGGGGGTTCTACCCCTCTGCTCGTCTTCTAAGGCAATAACACAATGTACCACTAGAACATGGAGATGGGCCTCTACACACCTCTGTAGAGACTTCATTAAACACAGAGAATAGTCATTTACCACATTAACTATGTAGAGAGAGTATTTCTGATTAATTTAAGGCCATTTTCATTGGAAAAAACTGTGCTTTCTATCCTTTTTTCTAAGTGACCCCACACTTTTGAACGGTAGTGTATGTCAGAAGCAGTGACGGTGTCAACTGCAATTATAATTTTAACGGAGGTCATTTTTACATAATAATCCTTAACCCAAAATGTGTGCATTTATAAAAAAATAAAAATAATCCGGATTCCGGCATCCTGGTGGCCTCTGACCCCGAACCAAATCCAACCGGGGACTTTTTGTTGCATGACATGCACATTAGAAACAGAAATACATTCCAGAACCCGTTAATAATTGATTTGTGTAACTTGCTTTTGTTTGGTAAACTACTGAAGTTTTTAATAAGCAAAAATTGTCAACAAACACTTTTGATGATTTTGCATAATTTAGCTGGATAACCTGTACGACTGTACAGATGCGTCACCTTTCTGCAGCAGCTCGGTGTCTCCTTTCTCCACCAGAGCGACAACGATGTCGTGGATGCGAGGCAGGTGGTTGTAGAGCTTCTGACACTGCATTGCTGCTTCCAGAGCACCGGACAGGTCCTTACTGCGGCACGTGACACACACACACACACACACACACACACACACACACATACAGAGAGAGAGAGAGGGAGAACGAGAGCGAGTTAGGCGTCAGGCCCTTCCAGCCCGTCGTGTACGGGATTGTGCGGGTAAAGAATAGAGTGTATCATGGGTTGTTAACCCTGTGCCCTCCTATTCAAGCACAATGACCCTCCGCAACAATGAAGGCCTTTCAATTCATGACAGCGCGACTGTATGCGAAGGTGCCTTTTGGCCCCAATACATCATCCTCACACAATCGGGCACGCTCACACACACACACACCTGTCTCCCTGGACAGGCTTTTAGAGGGGAAGCAATACAACAGACAAAAGGGCTCCGCTGATCTTTAGCCTCTCGGCTCTGCTCCTCCTGCACCTTCCAGCTTCTCTCGCTCGTCTCCTCTTGTGTCCTCTCCACACCTCTTTAACCTCGTCTCATTTCCCTTGCCTCCTGGTACTCTCCCTCCTTCATTCTCCCTTTCCCCCCCTCACCGTCTTCCTTTTGATGTTATGGCTGTCAGCTCTCGCTCCCCGTCGGATGACCTCGCCCCCCAGCTGAGCAATTTAGCAACAACATTAGAGCCCCCACCACCACCAGCTCGCTCCCTTCGTCTCATGTCCTTACGAACAAACAAAAGAGTGCGCAGAGGGAGGATGAGTGCGCCTGATGGAGTGATAACAAGAAAAGTAGAGAGACAGAAATAACGAACGGAAGCAAGGAGAAGGAGACGCTGAGAGACAGGCGAGGGAGAGAGACCACTTCAATCCCCGCTATTGTGACAGCGCTGCCATCAATCTGTTGATTGGGTAATTACCATGTCAATCACACAGAGGTCAAAGCAGATGGGGCACGATGGGGGAGGCCGGGGGGCAGAGTGAGAGAACGAGAAGAAGACGGCCGGACAGAGAGGTCGAGAGCGAACAGGTATAATTTCTGAAGTGTTTTCTCCGCGAATCAATTAGACAAGTGGATAAGGGAAATATGCCCAAAAAGGCCGACTACCCGAGAAAAAAAAAAAAAAAAAAACAGGAAACGGTATGACCTTGAGTTTGGCTTCTGTGAGGCAGTAGCAGAAGAGAGGTGGAGGAAGGAGGAATGGAGTGATTGAGGTTGGGAGGTAAGGAGGTCGGCTAATTAAAATGAAGAGGGACAACATTATTCAGCAGCGCCAGTCAAGAGGCAATTCAAGCGCACAACAGTCTGATTGAACAACACAGAAGAGAGAACATGAGAGGAAGAGTGTGGAAGAGGAGGAGAGGGGTGCGCCATTAACAAAAGGATCAAGACAACAGTGAGGGGAGAAAAAGAAAGTGCAGACGGTTGGTAAATAATGTAATGTGGCTTATATGTCCAATTAACATGAACGCTGTATTCCTTCACGTTGTATCAAAGCCACGTTCAGGGTTCTTACACATGTTGACCAGTGGATTTCCAGGACTTTTCCAGGACTTTTCCAGGACTTTCAACCAAATTTCCATGACCAAACCGAAATCTCGGTTTATACGTTTAAAAATGAGAACATTTGGTATTTAAACAATGTGAATTCCAAAGCATACAGTATACATTTAATGAAACAAATGAATAAGGTACAATATTTTGATTAAAAGAATAAACATTTGCTTCCCAAGCTATGGCAATCGAACTCTCCAGTTATGGTGCGTTCACTTGCAATGCGGGAAAAAAAGAGATTGCACCACCAGTACGGCGGCTTTTATTTTGAGCGTCTTTCTTTCTAAAACATATTCATTATTTCAAACTCGACGTGAATGAACATGTAATTATAACACATTTCCATGACTTTTCCCAAACTTTTATGATTTAAGTTTTTTACATGACTTTTCCAGGCCTGGAAATGACCATTTTAAAATTCCATGACTTTTCCAGGTTTTCCATGACCGTAAGAACCCTGCATGTTGGTTTCTTCCTGCCTATATGTCCACCTAATGACTTTATCACACGCCTTCACACAAAGCTACTTATAATCCATCCTGATGAGACATTTTAAAATAAAATAATTAAAAAAAAAACACATCCCATCATTCTTAGCAACAAAAAACAAAAAAAAGGCCGGACATTGCAATTCCTCTCCTCTCCTCTCCTCTCCTCTCCTCTCCTCTCCTCTCCTCTCCTCTCCTCTCCTCTCCTCTCCTCTCCTCTCCTCTCCTCTCCTCTCCCCGCCCACCAATCCACCCCCCAAAAAAGAGCTAAGGATGTCGAAAGATGGATAATTTCCCCTAGGTACAATTTAACTGTCACTTTGCGTTGCCGTTTACTGCGGCGCACAGCCCTGTTAATGTCCTCAACTTTGCATGTCAGACACTTTCCAGCCAATTAAGCCCTGAAAAAAAAAAACGGAGCGCATTGCTCAGTGGAAACCTGAAGGATTAGACAGGGAAGCTCATTTCCCCTCATCTTATTCCCTCCCCCCCTCCCTATTTCTCTCCCTCTCCGTCCCCATCTTTTGTTCGGGGGGGGAGATCGGCCAGGGGGAGGACAAATGAGACCGCTAGCCCACACGCGTTTAAGGAACGCCACTTACGAATATTTACGCCGGTGCACACAGGTGGATGCGCCCGTGACGCAATTACCTAAAAAAACCCTACATTCCCGCGCGTCTCAAGGTCTCAAAGTTTCATAATTACAGCTCTTTATTGTGTTGGACGTATTAGCACTTCCTGTCACTTATCCCTTCAATGGGGAGCTGACAATCTGGGCTAGCGGGCTAGCAGGATAGCCCGTAGGACGCCGAGCGGGCGAGCCGGAAGGCTAACGGGGCGGCGCGGACGGCGGGCTGTCGAGGGCTAATCGGCCAGAGAAGTGTTCATTAAGTCATTAGCGCTGACGCAGCCATGAGACGGGCGTGGGCGAGCGACGCCCGCTTTGTCCTCGTTTATCGCTTCCCTCTGTCCCCCCTCCTCTCAACCGTGTTTGTCCCCCGGCTGATGTAACGAAGACAGCGTTCTTACACATTTTGACCAGTGGATTTCCAGGACTTTTCCATGACTTTAAACCAATTTTCCACGACCAAACTGAAATCTCGGTCTATACATGAAAAAGTGAGAACATTTAGTATTTAAACAATATGAATTCCAAAGCTTACAGTATACATTTAATGAAACAAATGACTAAGAGACAATATTTTATTTAAAGAATAAACATTTGCTTCCCGAGCTATGGCCATCAAACTTTCCAGTTAAGGTGCGTTCACTTGCAACGCGGGAAAAAATAAAAATTGCGCCGCCTGTATGAGAGCGTATGCCGTCTTATATATCTTTCTAAAACGTATTCATTATTTCAAACTCAGTGTAAATGAACAAGTGAATACAACAAATTTCAGGCCTGTAAATGACCATTTTAAAATTCCATGACATTTCCAGGTTTGCCATGACCGTAAGAACCCCGATTATGATATGCGTTTTTTCCATGACTTTTCCAGGCCTGGAAATGACCATTTTCCAGGTTCGCCATGACCGTACGAACCCTGATCGATGCCAATGAAAAAGGGGACAATGCAGTCGAATTGCTGACAGAAAGCTTCATGTATGAACTCGTTATAACCATTTAAAGTCAGCGGCTGTAAGCGAAGTAAGAACGAGCCGCTCGGTCATTATCTCACTCCTGCAGGGAGGAATCTGTCCAATCACAGTTGGCAAAGAGGGAACGAATGAGAGGAAATACGTTGCTGCTGTTCATTGTTTGAAGAAGCGACACTCCCCAAACAATACACCGTATGCTCTGGTTCCCTTGATTTGTTGACTGTTTCCAAGCCTCAACAACCAGCTGGCTTAAACACCAGCAGTGAGCTGGTTCCATGTGGTCGGTAGTGTGTGTTCACTGAGGTATCATTTGGAGGAAGTACAACTGGCACTCGAATTGTGAACAGGGCTTGCGGTAAGCTGTGTGTGCATGAGTGTGTGTGCGTGTGTGTGTGTGTGCGTGTGCGTGTGCGTTTGTGTTTTGGCGCCTGTTGGTGACCCAAGAGTAAATTAGCCTGCTAATCTCACAGAGGCAGTGATTAACGAGTGAACCTGGAAACACTGCCGGTGTCAGAGACCAGACTTACAGCAAAACAAACAGCGACAGGGGAGAGTGTGTGTGTGTGTGTGTGTGTGTGTGTGTGTGTGTGTGTAAAAGACCTTTTGAGCATGTGTATGCATGAGCTTCATGTGCAAAGGGTCTCCACCACCAGCGCAGCGTGCACACCGGAGGTAAACGGGGTGTATGAAAGCAGGCGTGTGGTGGAGGGCCCCTGACGGTGCACTGCGTGGTAAATCCAGCAATTAGTGCTCTGTACATAATTAACATGCTAATGAGTTGATCTACTTAAGAGCTGCTCCGGCAAACAGAGCACACACACACACATCCTGAATAGACTCGAGGGGCGGGGCAATACCGGTGACCCCACGGCCAGTGTTGGGTGCCGCTCATTTGCATATTGGCATTATGGGAAGGAGCATTGATGGCCATCTCTTCCCCACACCCACACACACACACACACACACACACACACACACTTGCACCTTGGAGTACAGCAGTGGGTGTTTCAGAAGATCAGGGTTGGGGGCTCATGGGAGAGGTTGCAGCTGGCAAATCCTCTAACAAACAAAATCGGTCTCCAACGCCGCGCACACACACACATAAATGAGCAATTTCCACATCCTCTCTCTGTCTGAATCGCTGACCCAGAATGTAACCTCAGCTATGATCATAGGGAGGGATGAGTGACTCATTCAGACACACACACACACACACAAACAAACACACACACACACACACACACACACACACACACACACACACACCTGGCAACTGGATTTGGCAGACACGGATCCCAAAACTAAAGTGTGCTGGTTGAGGATAGTAAGTGGAGAACTTACCGGAAACACAACATGTTTAATCTACAAGGACAAAGCCTTTAGTTTGTTTTACCTGTCCAGGTAGGCGGTAATCAGGGGCGAGCACAGATTGGCGGTGGGCTTGGCCAGCCCGAGGGTGAACAGGGTGTCCTGCAGGCGTTGGATGGTGGCGACGCCGCCTTTGGCCACCACGGCGTTCAGCATGTGGAAGAACATGCCGCCGTGCGTGTCGTTCAGCGCCACGTCCTTCTCTTTCATCTCCTTCAGGATGTCCACGGCCTCTGATGGATGGAAAGAGAGACGAAGACGGACATGTAACGACGCCCCACGCACAATGCTTTGGTTCCACTTAAAGCCCCACTATGTAGTTTTCCCCTTGTAGCGCCCCCTTCAGGTATTTAACGTTTACTTCAGTGTGGTAAATACCCAGTTACGATAGATCAGGTGTCGTGAACCTCTGGCTCTGAGCCATATATGGCTCTTCTGGTGACGCATATGGCTCTTTTGAGTTTGAGTTAAATAATAATCTCCTCCGCCCCCCTGTAACTTTGTCTCTCCTCCAGATGACAGCAGCAGTAATGTCAGGTCCCTTTCTTAAAGACGTCTTTGTTCTTTTATTAAACTAAAGGTCTGTTATTGGTCGTCTCCACAGCAGCATGTCTCTCTGTCTCTACGTCGCGTAGCGGAGACAATAAAAAGTCCCCTGTGAGGTGGACTGGACTATGTGACGCTGGTCATCATGACAGAAAGCAGGTCCAAGGACCGGGCGCTACAACATGGTACATAGTCGGGTTTTCTGCCCACAGAGCCCTGATGGCAGAGGAGGAGGAGACATCAACATATTAAAAGTCATTGTAGCGGCACACATTTTTTCAAGCTGTTATTTTAAGGTACAATTGTTACATAGTGTTTCTTTAAAAAAATGGAAGTGATGTAGAGGTGAAGATGAAAGGACAAATCCAAAATGTTTAAAAAGGCGAGGAGAAAGAGAGAATACGCAGCAAGACGAGGGAACAGAAGGCGAGAGATGGAGGGAGCATAGCAGGGTGTGTGAACATGATAAAAGACCCCTTTAGCTAATTCCATGTGGGGAAAACAAACCCATATTAAAACAGCATTTCGCGCCCAGCGGGGATGCAAATCCAACCCCGTATAATGCCAACTCTGCGCTAATTGCGGCTTACGGCTTTCTAAACGAGACTACAATTACCGGACCCCGACAATGGAGGCCGGCTTTTTGCCGTGGCCATGTGGAAAGCACTTGGGGGGCTAAATTATAGGTATGTGGCAACGAGGGCCCGCTGTGGCCCCAGTGAGACCCCGGTAAGCGGGCTGAGGGGTGGATCAGTTTGGTCAAGTCCAGCCGGTAATAGAGGGCTTTTTACCGGGCCACGCGCCCATCTGGCAAACACCAGGGGCTAAATGGTGGAAAGGCAGCGAGTGTGTGCGTGTGTGTGTAGATGTGGTGTATCAGCGTACGGTAATTAAGATGTGTTTACTGTGTATTTAGACAGCTGCTAATGGACTGACAGCGATACAGCCGCTCTCCACCACAGACACTAATCTATACAGCATGACCGAGATGGAGAGATGCAAAGACACAGAATGCATTTGAATAATGTGTATTTAAGTCTTCCAGCTGCAATAACTTGGCTGAAAATTCACCCCCTGAAAAAAAAAAATCTGAAAATCTGGGTCTAATGATACCAACACCTACATCGCTAGTCATATAACAAAACCCCTCAAACAGGATTGTCACTCTACCACACACACACACACACACACACACACACACACACAGGATTGTCACTCTACTGGACACACACACAGGATTGTCACACTACTGGACACACCCACACACACACACTTTGACATCCTCATTTCAGTCTCTCTCCATCTCTCTGTGCCAGTTGTCGTGGCGATGGGAACCAAAAGCCGGCACATAATTAATGGCGCAGGGGGAAATAGAGGGAGGACGGGTGGACCGGGGGGTCAGTGGCAATGGAGGAGACGCTGCTAAATAGAGGGGCGTTAAAAAGAGGACAATGGGCCTCATTCACTGATAGGTGCGTAGAGATGGTCTTACATTGCACACATAATAGGTGCAACATTACCATTGGATTCATGACACGTGCGGACCGGACGATTTTGTTCTTCCCATCTCATGTGAGTGAATCAGAATAACTATTGAGTCCAATACACTACCGTTCAGAAGTTTGGGGTCACTTAGAAAAAAGAGAAAAAAGCACTGTTTTTTTCAATGAAAATGACATTAAATTAATCATAAATACCCTCTCTACATAGTTAATGTGGTAAACGACTATTCTCTGTTTTTAATGAAGTCTCTCCAGAGGTGTGTAGAGGCCCATCTCCATGTTCTAGTGGTACATTGTGTTATTGCCTTAGAAGACGAGCAGAGGGGTAGAAATAACTTTTTATTTTGCATTCTCCACAAACACATTATTCCTTGACATTGAAACCCTTTTTATGTGAGCGCAGCTGAAAACAGTTATGCTGGTGAGAGAAGCCCTAAAACTGGCCTCCCTTTGAGCCACAAGTTTGAAGAACAACATTAATATTTACAATGAAAATCATTATTTCTAACCTTGTCAATATCTTGACTATATTTTGTATTAATCTTGTATTCATTTAATAAATAAAAGTGTGAGTTTTCATGGAAAACACAACATTTTCTCAGTGACCCCAAACTTTTGAACGGTAGTGTATATGCAACAGAGATACTAAAGTCGACATGTTTCTATGAAAGGTGTATCACAGAGAAAGAGGTGGGGTTGTTGCATAAGAGAGAAGCGAAGCCCTTAAAGCAAAACACCTCTACCGATGAAAATTGAGACAAGTGTCCGAGTTGGAAGACGGCAAAGGCAAACTGTCTATAATGACTGAATGTTGTGTCCACTGAAATACCCGTAAAACAATTATAGTTGGATATTAAAGTAAGAAAATGAGGCAAACAGGTGGAGGAGGAGGAGCACCTGATCTGTAAGCCCAAGATGACTCTCCACAATTATTTGACAATCAATAATGTGGAAAAGTCCAAGACAGCGACGGCCTTCAGCCCGAGGTCATTCACGTCATAATCCCATTAGAGCTGAAGATTCATTCAACGTGGAAATACACATGCAAAAAAAAAAAAAAATCTCACTGTCAACGCTGCACGGATGTGTCGAGGCATTGGAAGGGATGGGATTTAAATACAATTATAGAGTCATTGTTCCGTAACTTCCCAGCAATGTACTCAACTAGTTAGCAATTATAAAGCAAAGCCCCGTCTGCTCTGCTCGTGGTCAGACTGAGACAATGGGCTCCCGGGCACAGACATGCCAAAGAGACAACCACCACCTCCACGACTCCACACACAGTCACACTCTAGAGTTGATTGGCTTCTTTTTGTTGGCGTTATTCGTCTCTCTGAAGCCGCACTCTGTGTCCATATCTGGGAATGTGGTGTCCCTTTGTAGTGTTTATGCATCTCTTGGTGATGTTCCTCTGCTTCCTTAGTTAAAACCTCTTTGCGGGGCGCCAAAATATTCTCTATGCGGGGGAAACAAAAGCCCGTTGCTGGAGTCAGACGAGTGTGCGACAGAATGAAGCCGTGCCCGTCACCAACGCTCTTATTCAGGTGCCACAACAGACCGCCTGCGTTATGATTGAGGCCCACTTGTACATCAGCCAATATAGTACGCCGAGATGAGACTAAGGAACTAAAGTGGATAACAAAAGTATCTCTAACAACTCAAACAAAAGCACAGGCAACTTTTAAAAACACTAAAAATGCAATATAAATCAATCAGATCAGAATGAAGTGACCTGCCGTGAAACCTGTAATTAGCATCACTTCATATGAAACTTATTCTCTCTCTCTCTCTCTCTCTCTGTCTGTCTCTCCCTCCCTCCATCACTCTCCGACAGACCCGCTAATCACTGAGACCAATGGCTCGGAGATGATCTGCCCAAATGGAGCTACACTAGCCAGCCAGCACCCCCCCCCCTACATCCAAAGCCCCATCTCTCACTTTATCCATCCGTTTAGCCAGTATGCATATCCATCAGCTCAGCCAAGCATCCTGGCCAGCAAAGCGAGCCAGACCCCCCCCACACACACACACACACACACACACACACACACACATCAAGAGACGGGGAGGCAGACAGGCCAGGTAAACAAACATCACACAGCCCGATGGTTCATCTAATGTTGCATGGCTTGACTGCTGGTGACACACACCGCTAAAAGAGGAGTCCAGGACCACCTAAAGCCAGCGCAAGTTGTGTTTACCAAAGTTGGAGGATGGACAGATGGAGGCAGAGGGGCAAGGGCAGGTCAAAGAGACGCTTATTGATTGAGGAGAGGTGGATTTCAAAGATGGAGGAAGGGAAGCAAAGGCAGCAGGAGTTGAAGGGGGCGTTCAGGGCCATTTTGAGACGGATGACGGGTTCAGTAGCTCTCAGATTCAACAGGATTAAGTGCATTTAACCTAGAGTACAAACTAAGAACAACAAGAATACAGAAAGTAACATTTCCTCATCGTCCAACTACAAAAGTACCATAATAAGAGCTATTTAGGAGCCACTGAAGTGCAAATCAACAGGATGCACTTATCTGGTACAGGATACGCAAAAGTAGTAAATTGGAAAATATTTTAAAGCTAGTTCAAACTACAACCACCGCCTCGCTCATCTATAGCTCCAGTTCAATATGTTTTGGGTGAATTATTGGAGAACAGTGTTGCTATTGTTTCTTCAAGGAAGGCGACATGAGGATACAGTCAAAAGGACAAAGCGAGGTAAAAATAAAAGTTGCCTGGCGAGGTGGGGGGGGGGGGGGGGGGGGGATTTGCACCAAGGGCAAAAACAACAAAGCCATTAGAGCTTAGCGGGTGAGAACTAAAGCAAGATGCCAGGAGACGTGATCCTCAGCCGGGCCCGGTGTGCGCTCGGAGCCAGGCGGACCGGCGTCTGGGTGGGGACAGGCTAACATCAAGGTCAGCCATGTGCACTAATGTGCCTGACAAGCGTCCCCTCCATATGCACACTCTGGCTAATGGCAAATGCGTTAGCGCTGCCTATACACACCGCGACACACACACACACACACACACACACACACACACACACACCAACCGCCGTGCTCACAAATGCCTTTTGCTCGAATTCACATGCAAATGTATACGAGTGTGTGTGTGTGTGTGTGTGTGTGTGTGTGTGTGTGTGTGATGCTCAAGCACATCGACGGACATGATCTGCCATTAGCATCAAGGCGGATTTCAATAATTCTGGAAAAATACACAGTCCTGTAATTTCCCCCTCTCTCATTTCTCACTGATGTGGATGTTTGTGTGGGGGAGGTGGGGTGGGGGGGAGAGAGAGAGGGTCAGATAGGGAGACAGCGATGAAGACGGAGGGAGGGAGGGGCGGGGAGGAGAGCCGAGGACAGACGAGGGAAACATTTTGCCTGTCATTGTGTGAAGAAAAAAAAAGCAAGCGGCCAAACTGATGGTAATTGGCTCTTCAATGGGCTGAAGGAAACCCACCGTAGCATTCGGAAAACGACCGGCTAATGTGGTTCGAGGGAGGGAGAGAGACGGGTTGCGACAAAGTTGCTCACACACACACACACACACATACATACACAGATACTCTTTTCAGGGTTCAAGCATGATCTACTTTGATGACAGTAGAGTAGACGCACACTAGTGGCGCGCTGGTGGGATTAGCCAATTAACCAATTAACCATCAACACAAAAAGGTAAGAATCCATTGTTTTGAATCCTTCAAGAAAACACTTTGGAGGCTGTCTGACTAATTGAAACTCAAACTATAACTACATGCAGGGTTCTTACACAGGACTTTTCCATGACTTTAAACCAAATTTCCACGACCAAACTGAAATCTCGGTATAAACATGAACAATTTAGAAAATGATGTGCGTTTTTTAGCGTCTTTCTGTAGAAAACATAAGAAAACTGGACTCTTTTAAGACTGGCCTAAAAACCCTTTTATTCAGGAAGGCATATTTTTTGCCTTGAGTTAATTTATTGTCAGCTATTACATTCTTCTATTTTTTTTTTTTTTTTTTTTTTTTAGGGGTTGCTTTTTACTATGTTTTAATCGGTTTTATTTGTTTTTACTATCCGTTTGGCACTCTGAGATTCTTGAAGGAAGAGTGCGATAAAAATATAATGCATTATTTCAAACTCGCTGCAAATGAACATGTGAATATAACAACATTTCCATGACTTTTCCAAAACTTTTATGATTTAAGTTTTTTCCATGACTTTTCCAGGCCTGGAAACGACCATTTTAAAATTCCATGACTTTTCCAGGTTTTCCATGACCGTACGAACCCTGTACATGTATCTGCAGCCCCAGCAGAACTCACCGTCCACTCTGCCGTTCTTGGAGAGGGCCTTGACCAGTGCGATGTATTTGGTGGGATCCAGCACAACCGACGAGTCCTTACGGCTCCTAAAGAAAGAGACGAAGAGGAGGAGAGACGAGATTAATGCGTTCCGCTTGATGTAGTGCATTCATCTATTGTACACTCTGCTGTTGGACTTCAGTCTGATGAGGTGGTGAGAGAAGAAACGAGGAAGGGAAGCGTCTCGGCAGGCCGCTGCATTAATGTCTCCTCTAATACCACTCGAGTTAAAACTTTAATGCCCCGCTACTGGTCGCAGCGCTATAACATGTGTTGCTTCACTCACATTTCGATCTTCAGGTTGAGCGCCTCCTCCACGTTGTCGAAGCGGCAGCACAGGCTGATGAGGGGGGCGTAGCCGGCGACTGTCATCTCCCCCTCGTGCTCCTGCTTCAGCTCAAGGGCGCGCTGCAGGTTCTGAGCAGACAACACAAATCTCAGGGGGGGAAAACGGCGGCATTGTGGACTAAACTCAGAGGCAGAGCAACTAATTTAATAGGTTCCTAATAAATCCTACCTCTTCAGCACAGAGCGTCTGGATGGCTTGCTTGAGGATATTGCTTAAAGGCATGTCCTCTGCTTTCAGTTCGGCCAGTTTCTTCTCAAGGGACACGATCTTACCCTCAATTCCCTGATGGCGACAGGGAAGTAAACACATGACCAAAACATACATCAGGGTTCTCACACATGTTGACCGATGGATCTCCAGGACTTTTAACCAAATGTCCATGACCAAACTGAAATCTCGGTATAAACATGAACAATTTAAAAAAATGGTGCGTATCGAGAGCGTACGCCGGCTTATATTTTGAGCGCCTTTCTTTAAAAAAGATATTAATTATTTCAAACTCGGTGCAAATGAACATGTGAATATAACACATTTCCATGACTTTTACAAAACTTTTATGATTTACGTTTTTTCCATGACTTTTCCAGGCCTGGAAATGACCATTTTAAAATTCCATGACTTTTCCAGATTTTCCATGACCGTACGAACCCTGTACACACAGGACCTCATTGGGGTACATGGATTTCCACTAATAGACAGAGTTCTGCTTTAGGTTTATACTACCCACATTAAATATATACTCTTGGAGAATGAACTGCATTATTAGAAATAAGAGGCAAACCAAGGGGCTCTATTCATTCCTCTTTTCCTAATAAAATTCAAATGTGAAGCAAATTTCAAGCAGTACAAATGTAGGATAAACATACATTATTTTTTTTTATTATGTTGCATTTCTCACACCAATTTCCACGATGTCCTACTTACAGCGGGACGGACGAAAGAGGACATTGGGCCATTGGACACTCGGTCTTTGGGGTGCACTAACGCAGCCACATCCTGAAACACACACACACACACACACACACACACACACACACACACATGCATTTAGTTACTATTTGACACCTACATCAGGGCAACTGTAGAGAAATACAGAATAATACAGAATAGGTATAACAGAGACATCATCACATTGGGCCTTTGGCTGTTGAGTTTGTCATCTCTACCGAGTGGCTCACCACTCTCAAAGTTCTCTGATAAGTCAGTAATGCTGAGCGCTGTGATCTCAGATCAGGTACCTTGATGAGATCTGGCATGTTGTAGGAATCCAGAAGGTTCTTGATGCCTCTGTAGATGTTTCCCGAAATGGTTATGTTCTGAGCAGAAACAAGCGGGGGAAGAATTGGCATCATCCAACCATCGATCACACAAACATAAAGGAGATGAACCCGTTACATTTGTTGAGTTTGTTTACAGTTTCGATAATTGCATGCTTTTGTTTAAAAGCTGTCACAAACCTTGTGTTGGACTTTTGGGATTTTTACAACGTGACCTTTGAGTGGAAAACATTGGAAACTCCAAACAGCCAGTTAAAACGTGACCTTTAGCCAAAAGTGTAAAGTATGATTTAATCTGCCACAACATGTGTTGTTGTCTCAACTCATGTTTATTGTAGTTAGTGTGTGTGTGTGTGCGTGTGCGTGTGTGTGTGCGTGTGCGTGTGCGTGTGAGTGTGAGTGTGTGTGTGTGTGTGTGTGTGTGTGTGTGTACTACAGTTCAAAAGTTTAGGGTCACCCAACAAGACAATTTCGTGTTTTCCATGAAAACTCACTTTTATTTATCCATTGAATTGTAAAATGAATAGAAAATATAGTAAATACATTGACAAGGTTAGAAATAATGATTTTTATTTTAAATATGAATTGTGTTCTTCAGACTTCAAGCTCAAAAGGAAGGCCAGTTAAAAAGCTTCTCTGACCAGCATAACTGTTTTCAGCTGTGCTAACATAACAAAAGGGTTTTCTAAAATTCTACCCCTCCGTTATTCTTCTAAGGCGATAACACAATGTGCCATTAGAACACTGGAGATGGGCCTCTATACAACCGTGTAGATATTTAATGTTATTAAAACTGATGTTTCAACCTAGAATAGTCATTTACCACGTTAATAATGTATAGAGTGCGTTTCTTAATAATTTAATGTTATCTTCATTCAAAAAACATGATTTTATTTGAAAAATAAAGACATTTCTAAGTGACCCCGAACTTCTGAACTGTAATGTATGTATGTATGTATCTTTGTATGTATTTATATCCTGAATAATCAGAGTCTGATTACACACTGCAAATGATCTCAGATCAGAGTATGCTCTGTTAAAGCGGGACAGTTGTGAATTAACTGAATATATAACATAATAGTGTATGAATGCCTGTTTGTCGTCAGTAACCTGACATCAGTGTGAGTACCTGAGCCTGCAGTTGATTGAAGTATTTCCTCAGTTTGTCTTCTTGTGCATGCACCTCTCCCTCTGACATACTGTCGATCAGATTGTACAGGAAGAAAGGCACCACGTCTAAAGGAGATGGAAACACAGTGAGCAGTCGTCCTGGGAACACATTTCATTTGCCACCGTGTCAGTCGCTGCATCCATTTGTGCATTTATACTATTTTTCTGTAACCTCTGCAGAGTGTGCGTTTGTGTTTCTCTTCTGCTGACGGAGGCTGCTTTTGGGCCGCAGTGTGAGTGAATATGCGATGGCTGGCAGTGACAGCTTTCCCCCACTTCACCTCTGTCTCACACACACACACACACACACACACACACACACAGATGTCGTCTAATGGGATGTGACATGGATAACAGTCTCCATCGCTCCCACTAGCACAAACACCAGTTCCAATGCTGGGGACTGTGACACACACACACTGACACGTAACGACATTAACGCTCCACACACACACACACACACGCACACGCACTCGCACACTGTCAAGAGTGGGGACTCTGCAGTGACACACAAACAGTTTTAACTACTCAGCGCTCTGTCAGCAGACGGGCTCTATTTCCTCCGACGGAGAGAGATGGTCTTTCTCACACACACACACACCTGGACAGTAGTGGGCTGGTCAGCAGTATTCTGCTACCGAGAGCGAACACACACACACACACACACACACACACACACACACACACACACACACACACACACACACACACACACACACACACACACACACACACACACACACACACACACACACACACACACACAGGGCATCTTTCCATCACCTGATTATAGTGGGAAGCTGACAGACTGGAAATTTGAATTCTGATACGTGATAGATGGCCCACCCACACACTCTTTTCGTTAACACACACACTTTCTGTTGGCAAAATTATTTCCATACCCCACACACGCTGTAAAATTATTTCCTTACCAAAAGTAGTCTTGGACATTTCTGTGGCGAAGCGTCCGTCTTTGTTCAAAAGATCAGTAATCTGAAAGAATAACAATATACATTTGAGTAAGAACAAGGGGTTGGAACAGAAAGGGTTTGGAGTACAGGTACACAGGCAACGAAATGTATTCTCTGCATTTCAAATTGACTGATAGACAATCTAATCTTTAAAATGGCACTTTTTTATATATATATATATATATATATATATATATATATATATATTTATTTATTAAGGCTAAAACACTACATTAGTAATATTTCATAGAATCTTTATGTCTGAATTTATAGTGTTTTTATGTTTCAAACTATCTTGCCAAACACTAAACCGTAAGGGTAAATAAAGTGTTTGTAATTTAACTGAATAGCCAACCTAAACAAGTATTGACAGATTTGGAGGCAGCAGATGGTATTTTTCATATTGTATATATATATATATATATATATATATATATATTTATATTCTGTGTTTATTTTTGTTTTTTTTTATATACATGTAGGTTTTTTTATAGATAATTTTCAGCTATTGCTATTTTAAAATCCTGCTGGTTGACACGAATAAGATTCTCCAGAAACTGAACGTGGGCACAACGTGTCTTACCTTCACCATGAGCTCCACGTCAGTCGACCTGCAGGGGGCAGTAGAGGACAAACCATGAGCACCATCAGCGCGTTAACTCCAACATGTCAGGGTAAATGTGCAATTTGATCATAGGTTTTGCTTTTAGCCCACAAAATATAAAAAGACATCTACAATTATGGAAATGCATCCCTTTAGAAGAAACGCATCCAACACCGTGGACTTTACCCACATTTACCCCGATAAACGAGCCCTAAAGTTGTCAAATCACAGTATAGCAAAAGGTCTCTGGACTCATTTTCTTTATCATCGATTGTTTGTGCGCTTGGTGAACTATGATTACTGATTTGTAGTTGAACTTACTAGAAAATAATGGGACTTTAACCAATTGATTTATTCTATTTCTAAAGGATTTTCCCTTATCTGGAATATAAAAACACACCTGGTAAATAGCTGAAATTAATAACCATAATTGACTTAATTATCTGACAGCAGATGGGGTTTGACTCAAGGAATCATAATACCGACAGTCATGTTGCCATGGCTACTGAATTGACCGTGTGGTACAATACAGCAGGCAAGATTTCACGCACACACACAAAATGATGACAACGTGGGACATTTCTGGCGTTGTCAGCTAGTTGGTGGAAGGGGGGATGAGAGGAAAAGAGAAAAGAAGGGTTCTTTAATGATTAAATTATCCCCTGACCTTGTCTTTGACAGGGGCAGGTCCCGCATTGCAATGACACGGCGCTCGGGCACACACACACACACACACACACACACACACACACACACACACACACACACACACACACACACACACACACACACCAAGTGACAAGCCCCTGTCAGGCAACCCAACAGTCCGAGGAGCGTGTCGGTGAGTGTATGTGTGTGTTAATGCAACGAAAGCAAAGAAAATTGAAGAGGGAGCGAAATTCAGATACAAAAAAAATACGGAGTAACAATTTGTGAATAAACTGACTTTACAAACACCAATTTTAGCACAACAATCTGGTAGTCTACATTTATTTTGTGTTTTTAAAATAAGATAAAACTCAATCTGCAATCATGCATTTCCTTGCACTGCTCCTGTTCTCCTCGTAACAAAAGAAAGAAAAAGAAAGCAAATCATCTTTACTTTATCCATTATATCAGATGAACCATCAGCATCCACCGAGTTAGTTACACATCCGTTACAACAAGGGATGTGTTGGCTGAATACAAAGTTAAGCTCAAGCATTTGGGCTTTTTAGTGGAAGAAATAACTTTGTTCCCTGCAGAAAACTAGGCGTTTTACCTTTTGACCTCCAGCGTTGCTCAGGGTGCTGTGCAGGAGTGTGTGTGTGTGTGTGTGTGTGGTGCTAAACTGTAAATATTCATAAACACTCCAACAAAAGCCCAAGGGTCAGCCCCTGGTCCTAAAGCTAACTATGCATGTGTGTGTGTGTGTGTGTGTGTGTGTGTGTGTGTGTGTGTGTGTGTGTGTGTGTGTGTGTGTGTGTGTGTGTGTGTGTGTGTGTGTGTAGTCCGGGTATAAGGGCCAGTGGTGGGCATCTGCTAATTTACATATCTCCCACGGTGCTTTGGGGCGAGAGCTGAGCGATGACTGCCTCCATATGTATGAGGCAGCCGTGTATTTGTTTTCGATGGAGTGTTTTTCCCTGCAGCCACACACACACACACACACTGGTGTGATAGGCTGCACATGTCATCGTCATAGCATATGCCGCAGTGACCTCCATAGCGCTAAAGGCCTCCGTGAAACGCCAGTCAGGAGTTATGAGGCAAAATATGGAGAAATATGGAAAATCCAATGATGGAGAACACATTAAGACATAAATAGTCGACGGGCTGATTGACTCACTTTCTGAAGCCCAAGATGAGGCTGCCGCGGAAAATACTGAGATCCATCGAGGGGCAGGAGGGGTCAGACACTAGAAAACAGAGAGGAGACCAACAGATAAGTGAAGAAACGGAAAGAAAGAGTCTCCATGAAGACTGATCAGTTTCTATTTTTCATTATTCTACTAAATATCCTTCAGATTGGGGAAAAAAAAAAACAGGACGGAGATTAATAAAAACAACAATAAAATGTCAAAAAACTGTGGAAAAAGGCCCGATTAAATATATGACAGAAGAAGAAGAAGAAGAAGAAGAAGAAGAAGAAGAAGAAGAAGAAGAAGAAAAAACACCAGTCAAAGCAGCGATGATGGATGCTCAAGATGCAGTAGAGCTTCTTTGGACTCTATCAGAGTGAGTGCGAGTGTGTGTGCGAGTGTAAGTCTCTGTGTGTGTGTGTGTGTGTGTGTGTGTGTGTGTGTGTGCTTACGTATTTTGTAGAGTTCGGCCAGGTTGCTAACAGCCAACGCGCGAACCTCTGAAGACAGGAAGCCCTCCGACTCCAAAGAGACGCCTGCATCCTAAAGACATAGAAATCACCTTCATGTCAGCAGAAACTCTTTAAATGTGCGTTGGTCAAATGTGAACACACACACAGACACACACACACACACACACACACACACACACACAGTTAATCACCTTGAGGGCGTGTCGGGCTGCTTCCATGCTGGGGAAGACGGGGAGGATGTAGTTGGATAAAGTCTCCACATCGGGACACAACTCCAGCTCCTGCATGCCCTTAACCACCTCAACCACACCTGCAACAAACACACACACACACACACACACACACACGTAAAGTCATTAGTATCCACTTTGTGTCTTCCAAGAAACACGTTTGATTGCAGAGCGTCAAAATCCAAATTAACTGTTAGAAAAAACAACAACTCTCCCCAAAATGAGAATGAAATCAGACTGAAAATACCAGAAATAGTGAGACTTCAATGTAGTAGTCCCAAACAAAACAATAACAATTTAATATCAGATAATGGAGAAAAGCAGAAAGTGTGGTTTAGTATTAAATTATCAGACTAATGTCAGCTTTATGTCTGTAAGAGCCACAAGTGTGTTTTTAGTCAATTTAAGTTTCAGAATCGTTTATAATTTAATATTTAGAATGATGCTCACCGTGGAGGAACTATAAGTTGAATATATTAAAAGATGTTTATGTTAATGTCTGACGCTCGAGCCGGGCTATTTAATGACATCATGATGGCAGCAGGTGTAAGAACATTAGACATGAGAGATATCGTTTTTTTTTACCGTAAAACCATGAGATCGTTTATTATTTGTATACTTTGTCAGCGTTTTTTTGCCGTTTAAAAAAAAAATTGAAAGAAAAGGAAACCGGGTTCTTACACATGTTGACCGATGGATTTCCAGGACTTTTCCATGACTTCAAAACAAATTTCCATGAACAAACTGAAATCTCGGTATAAACATGAATAATTTAGAACATGTTGCGTATTGAGCTTATATTTTGAGCGTCTTTCTTTAAAAAAAATATATGAATTATTTTAAACTCGGCCTAAATGAACACGTGATAACACATTTCCATGACTTTTCCCAAACTTTGATGAGTTAAGTTTTTGTCCGTGACTGAAGTGATCATTTTCAAATCCCATGACTTTTCCAGGTTTTCCATGACCGTAGGAACCCTGAGGAAATGAACGGTCTCCTGTCGCGCGCGTGAGAGGAAACTCGACGTGTCTTGCAGCTCTTTAGCGGATTAAGAAAACAACGACGGAACGCCGCTACAATGACCACGGTGGTGCATGATGAATACTATTGAAGTTTCAGGAAAAAAAATCATTTTTTTATTTAACCGTTCTGTTTATAATGACACGATGTACAGACGCACGCACTTCCATCCACTCTCTCATGCACAACCCCTGGAGTTGTGGAGGCACTTTTTAAAATATGGGTCGAAGAAATGAGCAGGCACTTTCTCTCACCCTTTCAGTTACATTGCCAGGCATTAAAAAAACACACACACACACACACACACACGAGAACACACACTTCCCTCTCCCCCTCGGACTGGAGGATACGTGTCCATAAACACGCACTGGGCCTGAAGTGGACTCTTGCGCCTCTCGAGCGGAGCCCCGAGGTCCAGCCCGAGGGAAGGAGGCCAGAACAGCCCCATGCATATGGAACAGCCACACACACACACACACACACACACACACACACACACGCGCGCCGCCCAAATGCCTGCAAGTGTCTGTGTGTGTGCGAGTGTGTGACCATGTGGAGGAGGCGCTGCAGCACTTTGCATATGTCTGGGAGCGTGCCCATGAAGGACATGCATCTAAATGAAGGCATCAGCGGGTCCCCATGTGTGTGTGTGTGTGTGTGTTCATTCTCAGCGAGTGGTGCTATGCGCTTTACAACAAAAAAAAAGAAAGAAGCTGCCTCTATATGCTATAAATGACCACATGCAGTGTAGCAACACACCTCGTTCCTCAGCAAACTGCCCGAAAGTGCTTCCTCGAGTTGACACACCTCAAGACGCCGTGTGTGTGTGTGTGTGTTTACCCTCTCAGGTTCGAAAACACACACACATTTCTCTCCTCTGGGGACGTTATGTGTTCACCTGGCAGTCTCTTTCTTTCGCTGAATAATAGACGAGGCTCGGCTTTTATATGCCATTAAAACCTGGCTGGAGCTGCATTATTCCAGGTAGGGGTACCTGAACCACTCCAGTCATCCAGCCAGCCTTCCCCTCCATCGCTATCACTCATTCATCTCCTCCTCCTCCTCCTCCTCCTCCTCTCGCTATCCATCCGCCCTGCTTTCAAGAACAAGTAAACAGGCGATACACGCCTCTTTCTTCTCAATGGAGTATCCGTCCGTCTTGTCGTCCATTCTTACCCCCTAATCGCTTTCATCCCGTCTTTTTTTATGAAAGGAGAGCAGGGAGCTCCTGCTTTTCCTCCTGAATAATCCATAATCAATTTCACGGTGAGCCGACAGATGGGAAACAAGTGAATGGAGAACTGGGACTATAAAATGCATAAGCCGGCCTTTCCTCCTTTTTTTCGCTTTCCGGCTTCCGCACGTCGAGCTTTCACGATCAGCACTTTTCTGATGTCCAACAAGAACGTTTGTGCGTTTACCTTTTATGTCCAGTCTGGGACGAAGAGCTTTTAAATCAGTTTTCAGCTGAGTTTTCATTCTCATTATTTACACCGGCATGGCAAAGTCGTGAATAAGTTGGCCTAGTTATTCACATTTCTTTTTTACAATCAAACACTTGAAATGATGAAGGCACTTGCAAAGGACACGGTAGTCAGGGTTCTTACACATTTTGACCGATGGATTTCCAGGACTTTAAATCAAATTTCCATGACTAGATTGAAATCTCTGTAAAAACATGAAAAATTTTGAAAATTTTACGTATTGAGAGCGTACGCCGGCTTATATTTTGAGCGTCATTCTTTAAAAAACATGAATTATTTCAAAAATAAATAAAGTCTTAAAAACAAATGTTTGAAGCTGTAAAAATATTAAGCAATATGCAGGGTTCTTACAAATGTTGACTGATGGATTTCCAGGACTTTTAACCAAATTTCCAAACTGAAATCTCAGTATAAACATGAAAAATTAAAAGAAAATGTTGCGTATCAATTAATACGCATTTTTTTTTTTATTATTATATTTATTATTTCAAACTTGGTGTAAATGAACATGTGATTATAACACATTTCCATGACTTTTCCCAGACTTTGATGATTTAAGTTTTTTCCATGACTTGTCCAGGCCTGGAAATGACCATTTTAAAATTCCATGACTTTTCCAGGTTTTCCATGACCGTACGATCCCCTGGGTAGTAGAAGATGTAAACCATACTTTTTTTCATTTTTACCTCTTTACTTAAGATATATTTTTTTCCTTTACAAAATGTACCAGAACACTGGCGTCGAGGAAGATCTTAGGTAGATAATAAACGAGAATAAATGAAAGAAATTGAAATCATAAAATAAAAAGGCAATCTAATTTGAAACTCCTAGGCCCGAAGAGGAGGTGCCATCAGATGGAGATACGAGCGGTTCTATTCCTACATACTGCTCTTGTGACTGAGGGGACTCAAACCTGTCACAGAAATACGATCTGAGAATAAATAAGGACACAAACTAATTTGATATAATGAAGTGTCGTATACACCGTTCTTCCTTTAAGTCTTTGACTTTGTACTCCATCACACTCCCCTGTTCATACAATATAAATACAGATTCGGTAAGGAGGCCATCCGGGTCGGTCAGCATAAAGCCCGACATACCACCCGGGCAAGAAGTATCAGAGTAGTGAGTTAAGCATGGCAGTGGTCACAAGATATCATCGTCAGATTCATGTCTTCAGGTTAACTGTCACGGACGAGAAGTGAGGACGAAGAAAAGAGAGGAGAAGAGGAGTGGAGCGAACCGGTCGCTGTCATCTCCTCCCCGTCCTCGGACATGAGTACCTGTCACTTCTCCTTTTCTCTCCGACACCGTCTGCCTCTCCGTCTCTACGCCGCTCTGAAGGTAGACGGCGTTTGCTGCGAGGCATTCGCGGCGTGTCGTTTGGAAACAGAGTACGAAGACTCTTTCCATTTTCAAGGCTTAAAAATGAAGTTTCATCTTAAATTGCATCATTAAAGCGACACTATGTAACAATTCCTACCTTAAAATAACAGCTTGAAAACAATGGAGCCGCTACAATGACTTTTAATATGTTGATGTCTCCTCCTCCACTGCCATCGGGATCTGTGGGCTAGAAACCCGACTATGTACCATGTTGTAGCGCCCGGTCCTTGGACCTGCTTTCTGTCATGATGACCAGCGTCACATAGTCCAGTCCACCTCACAGGGGACTTTTTATTGTCTCCGCTACGCGACGTAGAGACAGAGAGACATGCTGCTGTGGAGACGACCAATAACAGACCTTTAGTTTAATAAAAGAACAAAGACGTCTTTAAGAAAGGGACCTGACATTACTGCTGCTGTCATCTGGAGGAGAGAGAAAGTTACAGGGGGGCGGAGGAGATTATTATTATTTTTACTCAAACTCAAAAGAGCCATATGCGTCACCTGAAGAGCCACATATGGCTCAGAGCCAGAGGTTCACGACACCTGATCTATCGTAACTGGGTATTTACCACACTGAAGTACACGTTAAATACCTGAAGGGGGCGCTACACGGGGAAAACTACATAATGGGGCTTTAAATTGCATCATTAACTAAAGAAATCGAGATCATTAACTCGGCTGAAGTTGAAAAGCAGTTGACGGAGGGCTGCGTTACAGACTGCTGTGGCCGTGCTGCTGCAGCCCACTCTTACTTGACAGAGCTGCATTAAAGAGAGAGGGAAAGGGTTGGAAATGAGGACACACACAGAGGCAGGTGTAGGTGGGAAGGCAACGGCCTAAACAAGGCAGCACTTACTTCTTTACTCCTCTGCACTCTCTCCCCTCCCCCCCCCCCCCCCCCATTTCTTTCCCGGTTCCCCGTGTGTCAGAAGGGATAAGAGGCGCTGCGTCGCCAGGACTGACAAGCGGTGACTAGCTGGCGGCAGGTGGGAAGTGCGGCCCGGCATATGCTTCTGCTAAACCCGCCCAAATCCACACCTCATCAGAATGCAAAAGAGATTTTTTTTTTTTTCCCCTCCCCTCTCTCCACCAATTCTACGGACCTGGCCTCTCTGCCCCATGGTGACACCTGTGGACAAAAAGTGACACGCCGCTTAATATTTTATGGGCCGTGCACAGTGGGGCGCGTAATCCAAAGTGAATTCCCTCAGAGCGCTTGCATTTACATGAAATCAAGTCACTCCTCATCAGTCACATCACCTGCACTGCCCCCCCCCCCCCCACACACACAAAAAAAGCCCCTCCCTCCCTCACAAATGTCCACACACACACACACACACACACCACTGCAGCCAATGGGTGTGAGAGGGAGCGGGAAGGAAAGAGGGGAGGGGGGGAGGCTGCATTTTTCACGAGGGTTAAGGCTAACACCATCGGAAACAGGCCACTGTGTTAGAAAAAGAGAAGTTTGCCCTCTTCCCTTCCTTCCGTCCTTCTTCCCCGTCTGCGATAACTAAATGGATGCATCCTGATGTGTTCGAGTGGCTTTGAGACTGCGCGGTTGGGGAATTAAAGTAAAAGTATGTGTGTGTGTGTGTGGTTGTGCATGTTTAAACTGATGTCTAGTCCTTTTCTGCATGCTGCCATGAAAGGCGCTGAGGCGTCTCCCCATTCAAACCGAGGATCCGTCTGGACCGCACACAGAAGTCAATCTGCACACTTTCCCTCCCTGCCAGCTCAAATGCTGTCAATTAGCCGACAGAGGAAAGGCACATCATTTATTAATCGTTTTTTTTTTTTTTTTTTTTTAAACCAAAGAGAGAGCCAGAGCTCAGCATGAATAAAGCACTTAAAACCCGAGCCGCTGCCGAACGCATTTGACAGGGTGCACGGCTAATGAGTTGAATTCTGACAAGTCTTCCAATGCCGGCTATCCGTCACCGAGACGATCTTCACAAAAACAAGGAAAAGAAAATACACATTTCCCTGAGCAGAGACACAGAAGACAAATGTCCAGCCGCCCACTTAAAGAGACGATGGTTACGAGTGATTATCTGCCCCACATGTACCCAAACTATAAGCTCCACTGATCGCCATCACGAGACGAGGAAATCAAATGATCTTTGGATGCTTTTCTGAATATTTTGCTCTCAAAATAAAAACATGCATACACCTTTTTTCAAATTTTTTACAGAAACTAAATAAATGATCTTGTCCCTTCAGCTCGTTTGACTTACTTGTATTTCAATTTAAATACCAGAGGAGATTGTATACAACCGGAATTTTTTTGTTGTTGTTGAAAAGAAATTAGGCAAAAGAAACTAGGGACGGTGTGGGTGAAGAATTGAGCCGAGAATGAAATTCGGAGGACGTCCACTGGAGCAGAATGACATCTGACCTCTCCGCCCCGGGCCTGTTTGTGTGTGCTTCGGGCTACTCACTCCCCCAGCTTGGGGCAAAGGTTGACGGATCAACCACCACGTTCTTCTTTCAGCAGCTTCTGTCGGCTACAACTTTAACCAAGAAAAGACTCTCCTAAAATCCTTGATCAGCATACAGAGTTTGGTTGTACTGTGATTGGAGCTTACTATTATACTCAAGAGTCAAATAAAGACCCAAATAAAAAGTTCCTATTTTCTAGGATGGAAACTTAATTTTACTTTGTTTCTCCCCTTGTAGTATTTAGTATTTAGAATTTTAGTATTTAGTATTTTAGTATTAGTATTTTAGTATTTAGTATTATTATTAGTATTTAGTTTTGTGTTTGTATCTTTTATTTGTATTAATGCTCTAATGTACACCCACTGCTGTGATCTTGAAATGTCCCCACTGTGGGACTAATAAATAAATATCTTATCTTATCTTAATGGCAAAACACTGGCATTGACCTCTGACTCACTTTGAGTAGTCAAATATATTTCCTGTAGCCTTCCACCAGGAGGCTTCATACAGGAGGGCAGATTCTGCAGATCAGGAAGTGAAATAAAAACGATGACATTCACGTCCGAGCGCACCCTTTGAAAGTCAGGGTGTCTCTTTGGCTCGTCCGTCCAAAGTGGCTGACATGGGGAGTTCTAAACTTTGCGATCTATTACTAGAGCTCTCCAGAGAGACCTGCATGTGTGCGTTTGTGAGTGTGCATGTGTCGTTTCATCTCCTCCTGCTCCAACTCTCACGCAGGGATCAGACCTCTTTGCCCTTGACTGCCCCAGCACAGTGAAATCCGCCCCAGTTGGACCACTCTGTAGGGCATTAATATTTGAGGGAAACGCTCCTTTAAAAGCTCTTTCTGGTACAGAGGAAGTCATAATCCCCTGAACACCACAAACAAAACAGACATGCTCATAAACTGAGAATATCATGCTCCTCCAAAAAACTAAACTCTCCATTTCAGATAGGATGCACAAACAGCTGGTGGGCACTTTGTTGTCCTTCTTGGGGCTCAATGGCACCCGTTAAGTATGTTCACATGGAGCTGGAGTAGTTTCAGGATCAAACTACAAGCTTCTCACAACAGCTCACTATATTCACCTCCGAAATCTACTATTGAAGCTAAACAAATTGGTAGCTTAAGCACAGCATAGAATAATATACAAATAAATATACAAATAAACTGAATTGAATTGAATAAGCACATATGTGGTGACGTAATTCATTTGAAACCTCAATTCAAAAAAATCTTTGTTTTAGTTTGGTTTCTCTTAAACTAGTAAACTATTCCCAGGTACTTAAAAAGCATCCAAAATAAATTAGTCATGTGGAAATGATCCCTGTAGTGAAGCTGCAGTCAATGTCATACATCAGCACATTAAGCCTTGATATAAATGAAAAAGAAGGTGTGTGTGTGTGTGTGTGTGTGTGTGTGTGTGTGTGTGTGTGTGTGTGTGTGTGTGTGTGTGTACCAGCTGTGTTGCCGTCTTTCATATGCTGAGTGAAGAGGGGCCAAAAGTAGTGCGGCCTTATGGGTAAGTCCTGTTCCTTCATCATCTTCATCAGCTCAAAAGACATAGCTGCAAAAAGAAATTAAACACAAAGTTTACATGACACAAAAGATATTATTTTCACAATTCAGTGTGTACAGAAATAGTGACCGAAGGCCCACATGCATGCAAGTGGATGCAACGGTCCCTCTTAATGCAAGTTAATACAAGCAGGGTTCTGACACATGTTGACCGATGGATTTCCAGGACTTTTCCAGGACTTTAAACCAAATTTCCATGACCAAACTGAAATCTCAATATAAACATGAACATTTTTGAAAATGCCGGCTTATATTTTGAGCGTCTTTCTTAAAAAAACGTATTAATTATTTCAAACTCGGCGTGAATGAACATTTGATTATAACACATTTCCATGACTTTTCCAAAACTTTTCACGATTCAAGTTTTTTCCATGACTTTTCCCGGCCTGGAAATAACCATTTTAAAACATCATGACTTTTCCAGGTTTTCCATGACCGTACGAACCCTGTACCAGGCTGCGCCGTACCTGTCTTTTTGGCCTCCAGAGCGCAGGACAGAGTGAAGCTGAGTGCCGCAGCGTGCAGGTTAGAGTCCTGCAGCTCTTTGCAAAAGATGCCGATCTTCTCCATCGACTGTAGTGCACACACAAAGACATCAGAGATGACGCTTGAAGATCACAATGAACATGCAATAGGACTATGTTAGGCGAGCAATGGGTGAAATGTGTTACCGTGTCCATGTTGACACAGTGACGGAGGAAGAAGTTGCCCAGGTTGGCGGCTTCCATGTTGAAGCTTTCCGACTGCAGTGTGGGGAAAGTCTTCAGGATGTGAAAAGCCGTGTCCTCCTGGCTCTGGGTGATGAGGCTCAGGCACAAGTTCATGGCATCTACAGGAAGAAAAAGACATACCGATTGCAAATGCAGAATATGTGTATAGTTTAGATGCTGAAGACCTCCGTGATGTGGAAACCAAGCATCAGGCGAGTGCGTTCGTACCTGGAACGTAGCCCCTCTCATGCCTCAAGCGCTCAATCATGTCTTGGATGTGCTGCTGGTGTCCGGCTTTGGCCAGAGTGTAGATGACCTGCATGATGTCCCTGTCCATCAGACTGCAGTCTGCACTCTCTGCTACCTCCATAGTCTGACACGGAGAGAGAGACAGAGGAGGAGGAGGGGGGGCAGAGAGGATGAAGAGAACAAGGAAAAATATGTGAAGCAGTAGGAATGGAGGGAGGTGAGTAGAGAAGGAAGGGAGATGCAGAGTTCTTACACATTTTGACCAATGGATTTCCAAGACTTTAAACCAAATTTCCATGAAAAAAACTGAAATCTCAGTATAAACATTAAAAAAATGTAGAACAAATGACTTTTCCAAAACTTTTATAATGTAAGTATTTTCCATAAATTTTCCAGTCCTGGAAATGACCATTGTTAAATTCTACGACTTTTCCAGGTTTTCCATGACCATACGAACCCTGGAGATGGGGAAAGGATGAAGAGAATGAAAAGCACGCATACACACACACACACCTGTTTCAAATTGTCCAGGTCTCCCTTCTCAGCGTAGGCGTTGAGCAGCGATATATAAGTGTCGGGACCCGGTTCAATTCCTGCACCCTGCATCACCGACAGGATGTTCTTAGCACTCTCGATGTCCCTGCACAGTGACAGATGACAGCTGGTTTAGAATCAAATTATTCCAACACCAACACTTATTGTGGACCATTAAACACGCCGGGAGCTAAATCAGCGGCACTCACCCTGCGCGAGCATGGCCGGTCACCAGGGAGTTGAAAACCACCTCAGTGATGGGTAAATCTTTGCTCTTCATGAAACCCAATATGGTGCTGCGAAAAAGGGAAAACACAGGTAAATCCAACTGCAATAATATATGTGTGTCTAAATAAAGTCTTAAAACAAATGTTTGGAGCTGTAAAAATATTAAGCAATATGCAGGGTTCTTACACATGTTGACCAATGGATTTTCATGACTTTTAACCAAATTTCCAAACTGAAATCTCAGTATAAACATGAAAAATGTAAAAAAAATGTTGCGTATCAATTAATACGCATTATTTTTTATTGTTACATTTATTATTTCAAACTCGGTGTAAATGAACACGTGATTATAACACATTTCCATGACTTTTCCAAAACTTTTTTATGATTTAAGTTTTTTCCATGACTTTTCCAGGTCTGGAAATGACCATTTTAAAATTCCATGACTTTTCCAGATTTTCCATGACCGTACGAACCCTGAATATGCATCATGAAATGCAAGAATGTCATACTTTTCACACTAAGTTTGACGGATAGGAAGCTGCCGTTTTGCAACTTTCTGTCGAGTGGCAGATGTCAGAGCACGGACTCTGTTGCTTGGTTGGTTCATGAACACAACGCAGTTTGCTCACCTGGCTCCCTCGATATCTCCATTTTGGCAGTATGCTGCTATGAGTCTCTGGTAGGTCACCTGGGCACAAAAATAAAAAGGGAATCAAAATCTCCGGGTGTATAGGAGAAAGTCAAACGGATGTGAGAAGTCATCTGCAATCTACTGCAGAGAAACTACACTTCTTCTGCTTCTCATCACTTGGTAGAAGATCGTGTGTTTCCTGTCGGTGCTCACTCTGTTGGGCTGGACGTTAGCGGTTTCCATCTTGGCCAGAAAGTCAGTGGGGGAGAACTTGAACTCGTTCTGCAGGTAAACCTTCAGCAGAGCGTTGTAGTGACTAACATCATATTGTGCACCTGGGGAGGATAGCGTACAAGTATATAGTTTGAACATCTCCAATATACAGTGAAAACAACTTTGATTTAACCCGCTAGCATGATTCAAAAGCTGGTTTTCTTGAAACATCGGCAAAACTACACCGTTCATTACAGCAAGAAGCCGTGATGAATCAAAAACAATGCATTGTTGTGTCTTTTAGACGGTCCTTCAACACATGTGTGACGAACGCTTCCTTCAGGAAAATCAACCAAATAAAAGCTTAAAATTGTTAACCAAAAATATTATTTTCTACATATGCTATTTAAACTTTTGCACCAACCAGATCCACTAAAAAAACATTGTGAGCACCTCCTTGAAAACAGGCAGCCATGATTGACAAGATGAGATCAATAATCACGTGACAAAAGTTCTGTGACTAAATGGCAGGCAGCTGATCACAGTGAAGAGAGGACAGGAGAAGTTTTAAAAGAAAAAAGTTCATAGTTCCAGGGTTCTTACACATTTTGAATGACGGATTTCCAGGACTTTTCCATGACTTTTAACCAAATGTCCATGACCAAATTGAAATCTCGGTAAAAACATGAAAAATGTAGAACATTTGACATATTGAGAGCGTACGCCGGCTTATATTTTGAGCGTTTTTCTTGCAAAAACATTAATTATTTCAAATTCGGCGCAAATGAACATGTGATTATAACATTTCCACGACTTTTCCAAAACGTTTATGATTTAAGTTTTTTCCATGACTTTTCCAGGCCTGGAAATGACCATTTTAAAATTCCATGACTTTTCCAGGTTTTCCATGACCGTACAAACCCTGTAGTTCAATAAAGAAATGGCATATGAAGAATCAATGGTACAAGATAGTACTCTAAATAAGATGGTTATGCGGCCTCTTACCCAACTCCTGCAGCTTCTCCCACACACGGTGGGCCAGCTCACTGCGCTCCTCCAGGGGAACCTCTGGCAGCAGCGAGCCACAGCTACGCAGCAGTAACAAGGCCTGGTTACCACTGGGATAACCTGCAGACACACAAAAGAACCACAAATGAGGTCGGATGGATGGAGAGAAGAAAAAAAGACAACAAATGCAAAGAGTCAGAAGGTCTAACAAGAGGAAACGGAGCACGCTCACTATATGATAGTTTCATGTTGCTCATGTTCAAGAACATTTAAGAGGTATGGTGGACCACTACAATACTATAAAAAAGCCTTTGAAGGTCAGAAACCAAGTGAAGGTCAAAGAATTTAAAAGGCAAAGTGATAAGCAATATTCCCGACTCGCTCAAGTTAACATGGTTGAAATGAGAAAAGCTTTGATGCTGTAAGAAACTTTTCCTCAATAATACATCCGAGACCTCAGCCATCTCTGATATGCAAAGGAAAAGTATGACTAAGCCGTCAGCTGTTTGATTACTTGGTTACATTACATTCATACTTACACTATGTTGATCTGCACTTCACACATTGCATTTACACTACACACATACTTTGCATTTTGCACACCGTCTACAATTTATTTAATTTTACACTCCTGTATTTGCATATATGTTGTGTATATAGATATCGTTAAGAATATAAAAATACATATTTAGTACCCCATGTCCCTTACTTTGCATTAAAGCCCCGAAGCACCATATCTTGTGTCTTTCATATATATTTTATATTTCACTTTGTATACTTTATGCACAGTCACTGTTTCTTTCTTATATTTATATTTTAATCTCGTGTGTTTAGTTTATTGTTTTTTGTGCTACTGTGTCGACAAATTTCCCCTTGGGGATTAATAAAGTATTTAAATTTTTTCAATAAAGTTTATTTGTATAGCCCAATTTCACAAATTACAAATTTGTCTCAGAGTGCTTTACAATGTTATCTAATGGGCAAAAAACTAATAACGATAAACTATCTCCATCTTGCCTCCCCAATGATCATTGATCTGCCCACCTGCCCTGCAGATATCGTGGAAGATGCGGAGCAGGAGGGTCTTGGTGATGCGGCCGGTTCTCCTCACAGAGCTGTCCAGCTTGGCCAGAGCCCAGTCGAACTGCTCTGCCTGCTTGGACCGCACCACAACGCCGGCCTCGTCCTTCTGCTCTGCGGCCAGAGAATAGTTACGCACGCAGCCCACCGTGCGTGGCCACGCGAGACTGTAGAGGAGTAGAGATGGACAGTAGAGGGGGACAGGAATGGAGGGAGGAAGCAGATAGTCAGATGAATAAAGTGTGGAAGAAGCAGATATATAAACAAAGTTCTTATGTGGGTGAATGGGAGATTGAAAAGGTTAATCTGCACTGTGTGGGTGCGTTGAGGGCTCAAAAACGCACACACACACACACACACACACGCACACACACACACACACACTGTTTTTAATTTTATTAAAAGCCATGAATGACCTTGACAAGAAGAGGCCCAGCAGTGCCATGTGTGTTACCCCTTAGCTTTTACATCAGCTGAGTTTCTCGAGCACTTCATGATAAAATACTTAAAATAAGAGCTGCAGCATGACAGCGTGCACTGCTGCTCTCCAATGACGGGTATTTCCCTAATAAGCTCTAATATAGCGAGCTAATATAAAATAGAGAAACAAACAAACTGATGGCCAGCAGTTGCATCAGGATCACGAGCCAAGTTGATGTCATTGGCCTAAATAATGAGCCATGTTTAGCGAACGGTTAACCTGCAGCTACGTTATTTCTAACATGACAAACACACGTTAGCACCACACTTGTAATAATACAGCTCCTAAAAGCCGAGCGTGGATACGCATGTGTGTGCGTGTGTGCGTGTGTGCGTGTGTGTGTGTGTCTCTAGCGGTCATTGAGCCTCAATGACATCTGCGCGTCTCGCTCACGCGTGGATCACAGCTAACGACACCGGCTAACAGGCTGCGTGATACCTGGACGCGTTCCCCGACGCGGGGCCGCTCTGTCGGGTGCAAACTCCGAGCCTCCCGCCGCCGAGAGCTCCGCTGTACAGCCGCGCGAGCGGCGGCCCGGTTCTCTTGGTCCCGGTGATCTGGAGCAAGCCCGAAGGCGAGAGCTTGAGTAGCCGGGCTGATCTCAAGAGCGCAGCCATTTTTTTTTCCTGTCTGTCTGTCGCACTGTGGAAGGGCATCCGCACCACGTGACCGATCCGAGAAACAACGCGAGAGCACGTGAGCAGCGGGCGGAAGTATGTCGCAATATCACAGTACAAATTGTCACCCCAAAATAAAAATAATAATAAAGAAATATATATATATATATATAGAAAATAGAATGTATATTCAAAACATATATATAATTAAATTAAAATGTAAAATTAAAAAAATTAAAAATTATATATATATATATATATATATATATATATATATATATATATATTTAAAACATATATATAATTAAATTAAAATGTTAAATAAAATAAAATATATATATATAGAAAATAGAATATATATTCAAAACATATATATAATTAAATTAAAATGTTAAATAAAAAAAATTTAAAAAAATATATATATATATATATATATATATATATATATATATATATATATATATATATATATATATTAAACAAGTATCATGCCACAAATTGCAATTAAACACACACCAAAAAAAATCTACGACATTATGGACAGCTATTCAACACAAATAGTAAACAATTTAACAGAAATACACACTATAGATAATTGATAATGCTCGAAGTGAGTCCCATAACATTGATGGAATTAAAAATGGATGCACAACGGGTACATAATAGGACATTATGACCAAAGATGCTTCAAATGTCCAGTCCCTCAGCGTGTGATATTGTGAAGGACATTAAGCATTTAAGGCCCTACTAGGTCTGTATTTGGTGGGTTCTAACTATTGATACATTATTGTATAAGTGTCTAATGTTGCAGCTGGTAAAGGTAGTTCTACAGCAGTATAGATGTGTGTAGTAACTAAAGTATAGTAACTAGATGCAGTGGTAGAAGGGGAATAATTTGACACAAAATTGTACTTGCATAATGTACTTATATACACTCCAACACAGGTTCCATGAATAATGCAGTAAAACTGTTTAAAAGTTGTACATGAGTATAATTTTATTTTATTATAAAAGCTAATATTGTTAGACCTGCAATTTGTAAATTAATCAGAGACCAACACAACAAAATCAAAGTTGTTTGTTCTTGTTGAACTTTAAAAAAAGTGTTTCCAATATACAATGTAAGAAATTATTAAACCCAAAAAGATACTTTCTTACATTTTATTGTAGCAAATAACTTTTTTTACAGAATCATAATTTCTAAACAGTAAGTTATTCATGACATTTCTATTACACCATAAAAACTTACAAAAATGAATATGTTCAAAGAGGATTCATTTTCTCAGTTCTTCAATTAACTGGCTCTTCCCTTTGCGCTTCCCTTTCTTCAGGCTCTCCTGAACAACAGCCTTTTCTTTCTCCATGCTGCTCCTTACGCTCTCTCTTTTACTGTGTTCGTTCCACAACTCGATAGCGAGCCCGCGAATCCTGGGAGCATTGTCCAAAACCCAAGCTTGAAAGAATTCACACTTCTTGCTGGCCAGGAAGTACTTCCGTCTCTTTGCTCCTTCTTCTCCATCTTTAGAAAGAGCTGCTCTGGCCTGGGAGAGCACCGAGCGAAGCTGACTCAAGGCCGCCAGGCAGTATCCCGTCGCATCCTTTCTGTCTCGGCCGGTCGTGATGTGAGCCACGGCTTCCACCGCCCTGGCCGAGGCCAGAGGATCCTCCTTGTCCAGGTAGCCTCCGCTCAAATGGAGAGTTTCTCCACAGTCGAATGCCTCTTGGACAGAGTTGAACACCCTGCTTGAGCTCAGTGCCTCAGACAAAGCAAGAATCATGTCACAGAACTCAAACATCAGTGAATCAGTGTCATTGTTAAACAGGCACAGGGAGGAGGTGTAGCCAAAAAGAACATTTACCAAACCGTAGCATACAAGCGGAGATGGATTTGCACACATGGATGTCAATTTGGGGATTTTTGCAGAAATTTGAGGGACACCGGGAACTGCTGGACTTCCCTTTTCTTTGCTTGTGTCCATTTCATTTCCCCCTTTAGTCGTTCTCAACGTTGTAGCAGATTTGCTCAGATTCTGAACCGCTTGTTGATCAGCATCCTGTTCGGCTGTAATTGTTGCGTTCTCCAGTTTGCTTACTTCCTCCTCCAGCACCTCCACCAGTGCTCTCCCTCCATCCTCATGCTCCTCCCACCACGGCTTCCACAGGGGGATCAGTTCGCCAAGCGCTCCGCTCTTCATCATACCCATAAACATGTCTTTCTCTTTACTACTAAGAACTTCCCACAGCTCCTCTTCGGAAAGCGTATCAATGTCCAGCCCTGAGAGTCGATCAGCCAAGTCCAGCTCTCCTTCTGCTCCTTCAGCGCCCTCATCCGAGTCTCCGTGCAGCGGCTCGCCTCCTCCAATCTCTTCAAGCTTTCTCAAAATATCCTCAATCTCTGTTTCACTCTCTCCCCCAGACTGTTGAAGCTCTGCTAACCTGGACAGGAGCTCCACGACCTGCACGTTCTCCATCGCTTCCCCTTCATCTGCGTCTCCTGAAACAACGCCAGCGTCCTTTAACACACTTTCCATCCCCCCGTCTGTATTATCCGCCTTTTGTCTGAGTCCCACGAGGATCTCCTGCATTTTATTCCTCCCTTCACTTTCGGTTTTCCCCATATTCTTCAGCTCCTGCAGAACAGACTGCTTGTAGAACTCCTCGGAGCACACGGAGTGATCCGGGCTCTGGTAGCAAGCCAAGCCACAGTACTGCAGGTTGCAGCGAGGGCAGGTGTAACAAGAGGGCTTACATTTGCACAGCATGCAGACTGCACTCCTCCTGGCGTCCGCATCCACCTCCCCTTGGGTCTCGGCTGGCTTGAGGAACTCCTCCTGCCCGGAAGCAGCGCCTCTGGACGGGAGCAGAAGCCCATCTCTGGACACCGTGTCGGGCTCTGCTTCAGTCCACTCCTCCTTCGGACCGATGTCTGTGAGGAGACTCCTCACGGACGCAGGAAGCCTCCGACGAACTAATGAATTCATTGGTTGACCGAGTCGAAGCCCGATAATTTAGGAAAAGCAGGAAGTCCAAAAAGAGGTAATCTAAGACTGGAAGAAATTAAAATAATAGTTTAGTTATTTATTTGACTTTACAACTTGACATTACAACTGATTTGAACTTGGTCTCTTCAGCACTTTAACTTTAACACAAATACATCGTGCAACATCATGTGCAACACCATGTGCAATACATTAAGTACTTTTTGTTCATATATACCTTTCTGTACATTAATATTCTACTGTTTTTTAATGCTTATTTATATTACTTCTTTCTTTCTATTATTATTCATTTTGTATTCTCTTGTGAGCAATGCCACTGTAATCCTGCAATTTCCCCACTGAGGGACTAATAAAGGACTATCTTATCTTATCTTTAGTAGGGATGTGTATCATCTTTAGCTACGTAAATGTCCCAACGTTGGTTCTACGTAACGTTGCATCCGTAAAACGCTTTAAAATAACTTTACAAGTCGGAACCAATGCTCTGCGGATAAAGAGCGATGCTAATAAGACAAGCTTTCCTCGGTGTTAATATCTGAAAGAACAAAATATACTTACTTCTTAGCACAAGCACCAACACCAACAACAACGTTTCACGTTTGTTGTCCAGAACTCCCCGCGACGTCGCCTGTTGATGACGTAGTCGGTTTACAGGCGCGGACTTTTTTTCTTCATTTTATTCTTTCAGCTTTCACAGACATTTTAAAAAGGCAGTGCAATCTGGGTCGAATGCGTTTAATATTTTACTTACTTTACTTTAATAATTACATAAAAAAACTAAAAATGTTTCTTAAAATTATTTCACTGCATATTCTGTGATACAACGTAGTATATTGTAGGCTATTACTAATATTACTGATTTGTTAAGTGTTGAAAAAGTTGTTAAAAAGTGAACCATACATATATTTTATTTAGATAAGATAATTATTAGTCCCTCAGTGGGGAAATTACAGGATTACAGTACCGTACCATTGCTCACAAGTTTTATTTTTTTAAACTGTTCTGGAGCTTTCAGTCATGTACCATGATCTTCATCAGCAGATGGAGTTGGCCCAGGTGTCATGTTAACTCGAAGGACATCTGGCTCATGTTGACTTAATGCAGAAGAATGAAGGTCAAGAATAAACAAGAAATTCAATGAAACTATAAAAAAATATTTAACCTGTGAAATTGGATGGCTTGTTGTTAACCTTAAATAATCATAATTTCATCAGCATAATATATGCTTACAAATATTTGATATAATTCAAAAGTTTGGAAAAAGAAACTGAGCAAATGGCCAATACAAATCATGATTTCCTGATTGCGTGATACCATGTTACTTAATTTTAAAGCGATATAAAACAATTTATTTATATTTATATTTATATTTTATATTCTACAGACCATTTTGGAGATAACCCGGGTGAAAAGAACACAACCTTTCAAATACAACGTCTAATCAGTCAAACAGTGTATTGCAATTTGGTCATATAGATTAATTGGTCTATTAATTTAGAGCCGGTCTCAATCCGCTGCCATTGATTGTTGTTGCATCCACTCAGTTGTCTAGAAAGCTGAATCTGTATTAATGCTCACTCACCAACACACACAGTCTTCTTCATGCAAACTGTTGATTAACTGAATAAATCTATCATGTTTCATGAGGTGTAGCAGTAAAACTGCCCACACACTCGAATGGCTTGTTTAGTCAAAATTAAAATGGTTGATAGCAGAGACAAGCTTATTCGTAGGCTAACATTGAAAGAACAAACTGTTGTTGTGTTGAAAAGTTGTGACTTTTTTAAAGCAAGAGCTTCCTTATTGTGTGAAAGAAGCCAAGCAGAGTTAAATGACTCATCACAAACACACACAAACGGTCCCGCTAGTCTATCTTTCTGTCAATCTGTACATCATGCATGTCTGTCTACACGTGGGTCTTCCTGACCGCGCTGTGCGTCTACATCTCCCGTGGGGCTGTTTGCTATGAGGTGATTGTCTCCTGCAGGGGGTCAAGCATGGTAAAGGTCACGCAGGTGGGGAGTTGTCAGAAGGCCGTCCACCCCTCACTGGGCCAAGGGGTTCCCGTGCCGCCTGTGAGAGCCCGTGGGGCAAGAGGGAGGAAGAGGGAGGAAGAGGGGGGTCTGAGGTCGACGTGTGCCATGCTGTCTTGGCCCCGCCCCCAGCGGTCCTGTGTGGGCTGCTGCCTCCTCGTGTCTCCTTTGTTCTGCCATGGCATGTCCTGTGACATGTTAGTTACCCCCCCCCCACACACACACACACACACACACACACACACACACACCTTCCCCAACACTGAATCCACACGCTTACTGACTGACCAATAGACTGGTGATATGTATTGAAGTCTCATCCAGGTTAGGTCTGTCTATATTTAATTACATTTAATTTTACACTGCAGTCATTGTCACCAGTATTATATTTGCATATTTGCACATATGTTGTGTATATATATCTACATATATATTTTATTTTATTTGTATTTTATATTTCACTTCATGCACAGTCACTGTTTCTGTTTCTTATATGTATATTTTATTCTTGTGTTTAGTTTATTGGTGCTACTGTAACAACACATTTCCCATCCATTTTTAATGTAACTATTATTTAGTTACTTTATTATTATGGGAGGGGGAACAGGGTGAAAATGTTTGCTGTGTATTGTCCTGTTGATATTCAACCTGATGTGACCTGCAGACTGAAAATCAATAAATACATTGTTTAAAATAAATAAATAATAAAGTATCTATCTATCTATCTATCTATCTATCTATCTATCTATCTATCTATCTATCTATCTATCTAACGCTTTTTGTCCTCTTTGCATGAGCTTTGGCAAAGGTTAGACTTTTTTATCTTTTAATCTAATCAAAGAGGGAAAAAATTGTCATTAAAAACAATTGTATGGAGTGAATAATACAGTAACCACTCGGACAAAAGGACAATTCTAGAAAACCTACATTTATACCGTTAAGCATATAATCACATAAATATTTGATTAATTATTTCATAGTGTCATGTCCTTTAAAAAAAATACATATTGTATACCTGCCAATAATTCAACTCACATGTGACAGTCACTACTCACAAACACACAACATCCTTTTTAATGAGTTAATAATATGCAGATCATTAGTTTTGTACTATAAATCCAATGCATGATGCGTGTTAATTATCTCTTCTGATATACAGTATAGTCCACATGGAGCTCAGTTCATGCTCCTCAGCCTTACTACACCAATTGCAGGGATCATATTTTAAAATGGGATTGTAGTGCGTAACACACAAAAGATACAGAAAATGCACTTGACAAACACTAACACACACACACACACACACACACACACACACACACACACCCTCACACCCTCACACACTCACACACTCACACACTCACATCCCGCTGTCTGCCACCAGCAGATAGGTGACAAGGAACATGCTCTGCCTTTTGGGCATATCCAGCCCTGGCATGTCTAGCTGTCTACTATACAGCGGCTGTGTGTGTACGTGTGTGTGTGTGTGTGTGTGTCTGTGTGTGTGTGTCTGTGTGTGTATGTGTCTGTGTGTGTCTGTATGTGTGCGATAAAAGAGAGTTGTGCCATGTTGATGTAGACTGTTCTGTCACCTGTCAGCCCAAAAGGATCTGGTATAGGGCACACAACATGTGTGTGTGTGTGTGTGTGTGTGTGTGTGTGTGTGTGTGTGTGTGTGTGTGTGTGAAGGGGGGGGGGGTCTCATGAGAAGTTTCTACTTCTGCACATGCAAACAAACATGAGTAAACTACTTTGTGACAATATCATAATATGAAGCGGCTGTATGGTGCACAGCATGAACTATGAAACCATATTAAATGCACATGCCTCTCGTGAGTGTGGAGATGGAAGGTGTACTAATACCCACAGCAACAACACTCTCTTTCACTCACTCCCTCTCTCTTTCCCCATCTCCCTTGCTCTCTCGTCCTCCTTTCATATATCCAAATACCTTTTTTCATGAATGAACCCAGAAATGTAAGCTCAGCTCCCCAGCATGAAAGCATCAATGTACTCCTTCAATAATGCATCTCCGGGATCTATTATTTACCTATTATTATAAGGCTTCACTGTGCACACACAGACCCCTCCTCTTCCCTCTCTGTATTCCTTCCTTTAATTGACAACCCTTGCGGGGTCACTCAATCCATACAAACAAATCTCTGTTTCCTGTGCAGCTCCTTAATCTGCCTTGACTAGCGGACCCTTCCTTTGAGTGTGTTTGTGTATGTGTGTGTGTGTGTGTGTAGGGTGCAGTGCGGCGTGTGATGTGCTAAAACACAGGTAGATGGAGCGGTAGCCTCTCGGTGACCTAAAGCGTCTGTTGACAGCAGTGACAGTAGAAACAAGCAGGAAGAAGGAAGAAGAAAAAGAAACCTTGCAGCGAGAAGTCCACCATCTCTCTGTCTGTCGACAAAGGCAGGAAACAGAGGGTCCGATGTATCACGGTAGCCTACACCAGTAATGACATGTACTTTTAAGCTTGAAACGTGGATAAATAAAGCATAAATCACATTTATATGTCATAAAATTAATTAAAAGTATTTAGCATTCACTAATCGGAATAAGGAAAAAGGTAAAAAAAAGTGTAATTGTGAGGGTAGGAAGGTATATCTTGACAATATATAGAGAAAAAATGTCGGTAAAATAAAAAATACTGAAGATCTAAAATAAGATATGAATATATATTTAATGCCAGTGAGTTAAATTATGTGGAACGTATTTTTATTTTTATAGTTTTTGTTACAAAAAAAGAAAGTTTGCACGGTTTTACAGAAGCAGATTGTGGAACAAGCCAACAGCAATTGGGAATAGTGGTGACAGACGGGAACACGTTGAGCGATGACACACATCATTTGAATGCACGTGACTTCTAGTGGCGTTCCCAACGTTTATATAGTGACCAAATACCCCAGGAGGAATTTGGAAGGGATTGTATCCAGTAACTTTGACACCCAAGACATCGAGAATATTCCTATTTTATAATTTGGTACACAATATAGCATATCAGAATCAGAATCAGAATCAGAATCAGAATCGGTTTTATTGGCCAAGTAGGTTTGCACGAACAAGGATTTTTTTCTTGGTAAAGTGACTCAAATTGTACATTACAACACAAACCAATACAAAACAAGACACAAACAAGACACAACACACAACAACAAAAACAGTGCAGTACAAAACAAACAGTGCAAAACAGTTCAACGGTTTAAGAGGTTTTTTTTTAAGAAAGTGACTTAAAGCATATGTAAGAACAATATTATAATATCAACAATAGAATAGAATAAAAATGAATTTTGTAGCACTTTTTTATTCTGTGTAGTTTGGTTTCTCTCGACTGGTTGAAAAAAGAAAAGCAGAGTGAGACTTCCATGTTCTTCCCTCTACTTCCCCTTCTCCATCACACCATTCCCGCAGGAGCCAACCTGAGACTGACTGTGTATCGGTGTATCACCCGCCTCCATCTGTCTAACCTCCGGCCCCGCCTCCCTCCATCCCCACGAGAGGGAGCAGCGGATCCTGAAAAAAGGAGGAAGGAGCGAGGGAGTGAAAGAGAGGAGTGTGTCTGTGTCCCAGAGGATTGCTGTCTGTCTGTCCATATCAGGAAGTGAGAATGTGATGGCAGGAGAGGCAGAGCAGAGACATCCCTTCAGTGGGTGTTTGTGTGTGTGTGTGTGTGTGTGTGTGTGTGTGTGTGTGTGTGTGTGTGTGTGTGTGTGTGTGTGTGTGTGTTGTTGTATGGACCTTGTTGCGCTGGGGTGTCATATATGTGAAGATCACAGTTTCAAGCTAGTGGCAACCAGGGATGACGCTCTAAATCACTGAAAGGCCAGAAAAAACTGTGCTGTGATATGTTGTGTGGGTATGTGTTTGTGTGCATGTTCATGTGTGTGTGTATCTGTGTGTGAGAGAGAGAGAGAGAGAGTGTGTGTGCGTGTCTGTGCGTGTCTTTTGGGACATTTGATGGAGATTACAGTAATACCACTTTTAGAGTCTGAAAGTGAAAATGTTTTGAAGCATGTCACCTTGAAAAAAGAAAAGTGACATATTTTTATCTAGACCCTTATGTACACACACACACATACACACACATACACACATTTTGTCATCTTTGTCGACATCAGCCGCCGCGTTCCAAATGTATTTACTTGAATTGATTTCCAACTGGATGTTTTTAAAGACATGTTTCATACAATTGAAGTAAGGCTCAGGTTGGAGTGGCAGCCCATGTATCCTGAGTTTACCTTTCATCTAGTTCCTCTGGTCTTTTTCAACTGCTTTACACTTTTAAAGTAATAATCTCAAAGATGTGCATTTAAATATGTGTTTGTATTATTCATATATTAATATCTTAATGAGGTTACACAATGTGGAGACTGTGGCTCAGCGGTTGAGCGGCTTGTCCTTAACCCCACATTTCTCCCAAATGCTGTGCCTTTGGTGTGTTAATGGTTTGATTGGTCGGTTCTGATGGGCAAGCGGCACCGTGCATGGCTGGGTGTGAATGGGTGAATGCCATGTAGCGTAGTACAGGTCCACTTACCATTTTTTCTGAATCACAAATTGGGTGTTTGTGGCAAAATTCCCAGGAAAGAACATAAGTGACTCTCAAAATCTTTTCAAAAATCTTTCATTTGATACATGTAATGCTCCTTTTAGCAAACTTTAAAAAAATCAACGCAGTCAATACAATCAATTCTGTCTATTGCTTCTTAACTATTTTGACGTTGCGCAATAACTTGCAAGCATGCAATATGTTTACCTAACTACTCCTCTGCACATATCTCGATGTTTTTTTCTGTTATTCATGCTTCACTCAGCTTCTCTTCCATCTTTCCTCGTAGGCTATCCCGATAACGGAAGTGCGCTCTTGTCCGTCTGCAACACACTCATCTATATTATGCATCATGCACAGTATCCACGGCATATGTACACACAACAACTGTGTGGGTGAATAATTAGATCGACGCGGGGCTGTCTCTCTCTCTTCCCCCTCACACATAGAGCTACACGTATGTAGGCCAACTCACTGTCGGCTCCACTTCCCTCTCAGCGCAGTCAAAACAACACACTAGCAGTTGTCACCTCTTGTTTATCACCCTGCGTCCTTCTCTTGTTGCTTCTATCTTTCACTTTCTTTTATGAGGTGTGAGTCACGAGGAATTGCAGATCAACAGAACAACTGTTCCTGTGATCCCACAGCACTCTCAAACAGTGACGCTGATATAGTTATAGTCACATCATTATATTCGTATTAACAGGGGAAAGCCTTCACGCTCCAAGACCTACATGTCTTCACCGCACGCTACCTCCGGTGTCCAATGTGGGTTCTACCTAATTTACTCTGTGTGTGTGTGTGTGTGTGTGTTTCTGTGTTTTTTTGTCCTTTTTTTCTAGCTTGACAGATGAAGCTCGACACATATTCATGGTATGTTCAGCATGCTATGGTTATCCCGATGCTGTGCTCAATCTGCTGTTCAATTATGTGGCACACTGCCAATACTTTTGGAATAAAGGTTTAAGTTATTGTGTGGAGGTTGTGAGTCTGTTCATAATCACAATAAAGTAAGTTCTCCACATTTTCTGTTTGAGCATTTACTGTAGTACTAGACTAAGACTGAGTTCGAAATTGTATACTAATATACTAAGTCTAACGTTACATTTTATATGTGGTTAATATGTTACATGCCCTTATAAACTGGACTCTATACTCAAAATAAATACAAATAATACTGGACAATATTTCAACAGTAGCTCAGTGTTGGTGTTGTGATCGATACAGGGATGTGATGTAGAGAAGACAGTATGCAGTACGTAGGTATGCAGGATGTTATAATGCAGTATGTATGCACTACGTATGTATTCAGTACTTACTGTAAGTATACAGTACGTATACAGTATGTTAGTATTCAGTGTGTATACAGTACGTCAGTATGCAGTACGTTAGTATTCAGTGTGCATACAGTACGTTAGTATGCAGTACGTTAGTATTCAGTGCGTATACAGTACGTTAGTATTCAGTGTGTATACAGTACGTTAGTATGCAGTACGTTAGTATTCAGTGCGTATACAGTACGTTAGTATTCAGTGTGTATACAGTACGTTAGTATGCAGTACGTTAGTATTCAGTGCGTATACAGTACGTTAGTATGCAGTACGTTAGTATTCAGTGCGTATACAGTACGTTAGTATGCAGTACGTTAGTATTCAGTGTGTATACAGTACGTTAGTATTCAGTGTGTATACAGTACGTTAGTATGCAGTACGTTAGTATTCAGTGTGTATACAGTACGTTAGTATTCAGTGCGTATACAGTACGTTAGTATGCAGTACGTTAGTATTCAGTGTGTATACAGTACGTTAGTATGCAGTACGTTAGTATTTAGTGTGTATACAGTACGTCAGTATGCAGTACGTTAGTATTCAGTGTGTATACAGTACGTTAGTATGCAGTACGTTAGTATTCAGTGTGTATACAGTACGTTAGTATGCAGTACGTTAGTATTCAGTGCTTATACAGTACGTTAGTATGCAGTATGTTAGTATACAGTACGTTAGTATTCAGTGCTTATACAGTACGTTAGTATGCAGTATGTTAGTATACAGTACGTTAGTATGCAGTATGTTAGTATACAGTACGTTATAATGCAGTATGTATGCAGTACTTATGTATTCAGTATTTAAGTATGCAATGCGTACGTATGCAGTACATTAGGATGCAGTATGTTTGCAGTACATGAGTATGCTGTAACTAAGTACTGTGCATAACGTATTTAGTACGTAAGTATGCAATACGTAATTATGCAGTTAGTTAGTGTGCACAATCTAAGTATGCAGTATATTAGTATTCAGTACATAAGTATTCAGTATGTAAGTATGCAGTGCGTAAGAATGCAGTATGATAGTATTCAGTACATAGGTATTCAATACGTAAGTATGCAGTAAGTAGTATGCAATGTCTTGAATTAGTTGGGCAACAGAATCAATATGAGATAGCAGCATCAGGAGGAGTAATTCAAAAGCAAAGATCAGACACACTCACACACTCACACACTCACACACATACACACTCACACACTTACACACTCACACACTCACACACATACACACTCACACACTTACACACATACACACATACACACATAGACACTCACACACTGAACAATGGGTCCTGTTTACCTTGAAGGCAAAGATGAGGCAACACAGTAGAGGAACTCTCTCAAACATTGAGAAGGGAGCAGAGAACACTTGACATTTTAGGCATGCACATAACCACACACTCCTCCTATGTTAGTGTTCCTAGGAAAAGGTTGTGCGTTAGTGTGTTTGACAGCTCTTCGACCCGGGCTGCAATGTTGACATTAGTGGGCCAGGACACATCACCTCTGCTTCGGGAAAAAGCCTACGGTGAGCCTGCCCTCAAGCACAGCACAGGGCTTTCTGTGTGTGTGTGTGTGTGTGTGTGTGTGTGTGTGTGTGTGTGTGCGTGTGTGTGTGTGTGTGTGTGTGTTTAACTACATATTTAGTCTTTAACAAAGACTGTAAATATGTAGTTAAACAACATACACAGCACCACAGACATTTACAGGTTGGCACCTCCTGTTGCCTCAACAGATTTTCAGACTCACTTGTACCAAAGTACTTTTTCTTAACAGGTGGTATATTCTCCATATTTTCATTTTTTTAAATATATATTCTCTCCGTTTTCATTTGTTTTATATATTCTCTCTATTCTCTGTTTTTTTGGTAATATTCTCTCTATTTTCAGTTTTTTTGTGTGAAAACATGACACTTTGTAAATGAATAGTTATTATTATTATTATTATTATTATTAATATCATCATTATTATTACTATTATTCTTGTTATTATTATTACTATTATTATTATTACTATTCTTCTTGTTGTTATTATTATTATTATTATTATTATTATTATTATTATTATTATCATTACTTTTAGCTCTCCAATGCATATGTGTGTGTTTTTGCATGTGTATTAAAAGCCTCTCAGTTTTCTGACCCTTTATTTTTCCCATTTGCATGTCAGCTGTACAGCACAAGGAGCTTCAGCCTCCTCAGAGTTGTTGACTTTCTCTGCAGCGAAATCAAATCCGATCAAGTTTTATTTCCCACAAATTGTCACCGTGCCAACTCTGGAGGATTGAGTGAACGGAGGAGGAGGAGGACGGCAACATGCAAACAAACGGGCGCGTAGGTAAACAGACTAACGCCGATGTCAACAACATGCCTGTCATCGCCCGAGCAGACGCAGGCCCTCTCAACCGTGACATGCGATTGGTTCACAGGAAAAGAAGAAAGGGTCAACAAAATGGTACAGAGCAAACTAATAGGGAGAAGAATTCATACATCTGAAATCTGTCTCAACACGAACGCTCATTGTTTCTCTCCTGTGTGTGTGTGTGTGTGTGTGTGTGTGTGTGTGTCTTTGTGAGCACATATGTATGAAGTCCAGAGCTCTCTTTTGATATGTGTGGTGTGGAATGTCAGGCACGTCTCGTCGCATTAGGGAACTGGGAGGAGGACGCTGCCTGCCATTGCGCTCCGATGAAGGCGCCTCAACAATGGATACTCCGCTCCCGCCACCCTTCAACCCCTCCCTACAGCCTGGGCACTTATCAGTTAGAGAAGCTGCAGGGGGGGGGGGGGCTTTTGCGGAAAAATCTGGCCTGAGGCAACGTGGGAGAGACAACTTTTGAAGAACGGATGGAGGCCACACGGAGAAGCCGTTTTGCCACGAAGGCGGTGATGATGTGAAGTGTTTTCCGCGGCAGCTTATGGGCTCTGTGCTGTGGCTCATTGGGCACACACATTCAATTCAATTCAGTTTATTTGTATAGCCCAGTTTCACAAATTACAAATGTGTCTCGGAGTGCTTTACAATCTGTACACATAGACATCCCTGACCTTTGACCTCACATCGGATCAGGAAAAACTCCCAAATAACCCTTCAGGGGGGAAAAAGGGAAGAAACCTTCAGGAGAGAACAGAGGAGGATCCCTCTCCAGGATGGACAGAACAATAGATGTCATGTGACCAGAAGGGCACATTCAGAATTAAAATACATTCAATGAATTTGACAGAGTTTATCAATAGTTCATATTTAGGCATATTCCATGATGGAGACACACATGTCATTCAACAGTGTTGGGATTCAGCTCAATTTACAGCACATGGCCGTGAGCCTCAGCATCACCCAGGCTTCTTTTTTTAAACAAATTCTTCTCTTTCGCTTACTTACTGGTAGGCTTTGCCCTCTTTCTGTCTTTTATACTTTATATTTGTATGATTTCCTCCCTTTCATCCATCACTCTAAGCACTTCTTCCTCTTTTCCTCCATCTCCTGGCTTCGCTTAGATCTCCCCCTGACCTTTGACATCCACCCACGCCGCCATCCGCCAGCCCGTTGGTGTGTTGTCCGTCTATGTGTCTGTCGCCTGGCTCGCCTCGAGTCACACTCTTAATCCCGATCTCCGTTTTATCCACGACGCTTCCACCTCTCTCTCTCTCTCCCTCTCTCTCCTCGGGCCTGTGGGCTGCAGGTGGATGGAGCAGGACCGTCACATGGGTGGCGAAGCTGTCATCCGCTGCGCATGTGCTTGGTTTTGCGTGTGCGTCTACGGTGAGAGGGGTGTGAAGGCAGCTGTCACGCTGTCTCAGGATCATATGCTGGCTGTCAGACATGCTGAAATGTAAGTGACATCCAACCAGCAAAACACACACACACACACACACACACACACACACACACACACACACACACACACCACAGAGTCTGTTGGAGCTATTTAATTTGACATTTGTATTTAGGTTTTATTGTAAAGTAATATTGATTGTTATTTAAGTTATATTTATTTATATTAGTTATATTTTATATTTATTTATATTTATATTTTATATTTATTTATATATATAATATATATATATATATTATATATATATTATATATATATTTTTTATATATATTATATATATAACTATTTATTTATATTAGTTATATTTTGTATGTATATATTATTTATTTTTAGTTATTTCTTATGATAGTTGTAGTTAAGTTTAATATATTTAGTTGTCGGTTCACTGATTGGGTAACACTGGGCACCTGTGGTTACATGTAGAGGTGGATAGGCACAGGACCAGCATGCACCAGGGTGGCTAATGGTTTTTTACCACACACAGCGCAAGGAAGTGTTTACATTTTGTTTGTTCTTTTTTGTTGCTTTAGAAAATAAATTATCACAATACTAACGGACGGAAATGGACATTACTTTTTTTTGCGTGCGTCAACACCAAAACCCACGGTGCATCAGTGGCGGTTTGATTTAGATTTTTGTTTGATTTCGGGCGACAAACGGCCACTACAGAATCATTTAAGAAGACAGTACTAAAATCTATATTTTACGCTTTGAATGAACTATTCAGGAGAAGGCCTGAGATGTTTGACACTAGAGGTGCGTCGGTCCTTTCTCATCGGGGACGGGAGGATGGTGTCCTTCTCAACCGAAACATGTCATGCATCCGATGTGCCAGCTTCAGGGACACTGACCCTGCTCTGTAACATCTGCTGACAGAGGTCAAGTGAACAGAGGAGTTCCCTCAAGGATCAGGAAAGCGTTGAATTATTTGTATTCATTATTTATGCCTGGCCGACAAAGCATATTTTCAACAATACCCGTTCATGTGATTGTTTCTGTGTGTTTCTGATTGGACGTAACAAATGACGCTGTCACGTCTCCGCTCCACTCCAGCCTGTGTGTTTTATTTTCTTCTGTCATCTTCTTTACAGTATGTGTAGGAATGTGTACGTACCACTCTCTGTAGACATGTGTGTGTGTAGCAATGCATGTGTGTTCATGTCAGCATGTAAGTGTGTGTGTGTGTGTGTGTGTGTGTGTGTGTGTGTGTTGTGGGATTTCTTGGGAGAAAGTGAATCTCTCCTCTCTTTCAGTCCCCGGCCTGTTCAGGTAAATAACACATTCACACACCACTGGGCACACCATCGATCCCCCCCAACACACAGACACACATGCACACACAACATCACCTCTTCTCTTTTACACCATTGATTCCTCTCCTCTCCTCACCTCTCTTCTCCTCTCCTTTCCTCTCCTCTCTTCTCCTCTACTCACCTATCTTCTCCTCTCCTCTCCTCACCTCTCTTCTCCTCTCCTCTGATATTCTCTGCTCTCTTCATTTGGAAATGCCTGCACAGCTATAGTTGTTGGTGTGTGTGTGTGTGTGTGTCAGTGTGTTCCTGATGTCCAGTGAGACACGGGAGGTGGGCAGGTCTCCATCGGCCACAGCACAGCTGTCGTTTCGGGTTAGTGCCGGCGAGAGGTGGCTGAGGAGGAGGTGGAGAGGGATGAATAAGTGAAGAGGCTGCAGACTGGACTCATGTTAAATGTAGAAAGGCTAACGGACCAGACTGCTGTTGAGCTGTGTGTGTGTGTGTGTGTGTGTGTGTGTGTGTGTGTGTGTGTGTGTGACAGAGACAGAGAGACGGAGAGACAGAGAGAGAGCGAATGTGTATGATTCTACACATGTGCACATGGGCACTGCTGACGACCTGCTGCCTGTCCCGCTGAGCTTCCAATTAGCACACACCACTAGAGCAAGACACACACACACACACACACACACACACACAAACACACACTGAGGACCCTAGAGAGAGGCCTCAAACCTGCCTGTCAGCTGCTGTTAGCTCACACTGCACTGGGCCGACACCAACAGAGACACACACACAAACTGGAATGCAAATTTATACTGAGATTAAGACTAAATTATGAAGCCACATCAAATGTGTAATGTGCGTGTGTGTGTGCGTGTATGTGTGTGTGTGTGTGTGTGTGTGTGTGTGTGTGGAGGAGTTTCTCAAATGTCTCTGTAACTATCTGATCCAATGCATCTGGAAGACATCTGAAGGTCCACGTGTAGCACGTGCACACACACACACACACACACACACACACACACACACACACACACACACACACACACACACACACACACACACACAGAGAGAGAGAGACACGTGTACACAGAGCATTATCACCCGGAACTCTCCACAGCATTGCCTATTTTGTCCTTGTGCATATTTTAATGACATCATCAATAATGGACATGTACCCATTCTGTGGTAAAGGGCCAGCTAGGATCTCACAGTGCTAACACACACACACACACACACACACACACACACACACACACACACACACACACACACACACACACACACACTATGTGGGTCAGACTGGTTTACTTTGGATCTTTAATTAACAATCCCCGGTTGGACTGGTTTGTTGTGTGTCCATTAGCGAGCTGTCTGCTTTGAGCCTCTCCGTGTTTCTGCTCCTGGACTTTAACAACATGGCGTCTGAACAGAGGCTCCAAAAGAGGGAGCTGAGCTGCGCCTGATTCTTCCCGTGAGACATTCAGGGTCCATCAAGGTTCTTTTACCATGCAGCTTTTTTAACATACATTTTCCCGTAGTTACACTGCAAAAATTCTGCCTCAAAAAACAAGGAAAAAAAGTAATAAAATTAGGGAATATTACTTGAAATAAGCCAAATTATCTGCCAAAAGAACAGGAAAATGTGACTTGCCAAGATTTCTTAAAACAAGTGAAATGCTCCAAGATTAAAACTGTCTTTTAAGAAGAAATATCTTTTCAGTCAAAAAACAAGCATAGATTGCCTTAATTTGAGATATTTCATTTTACTTAGATTCAAATTTTTGCAGTGTACATAATGTCTTACAAAACAGTGAAATGCAATAAATGAGATGTTTTGTGATCCCTAAGAATATTGTGTCCATGTAGAATACTGGAGAGTTGAATCACAAATGTTATCGTAACGTCATCTACAAGTTGCTCTGTGATGTAATGACTTGTAGGACAGGGTCAGGTTGGGATTCAGATAAAATCCTGTAAATATAAAATATATAAAAGTAACTGAATCCCAACATCTGCTAGATCAAATATACTCAAATACGATATGTTAAAGTAAAAGAACATTTATGTACACTACCGTTCAAAAGTTTGGGGTCACCCAACAAGACAATTTCGTGTTTTCCATGAAAACTCACTTTTATTTATCCAATGAATTGCAAAATGAATATAAAATATAGTAAATACATTGACAAGGTTAGAAATAATGATTTTTATTTTAAATATGAATTGTGTTCTTCAGACTTCAAGCTCAAAAGGAAGGCCAGTTGAAAAGCTTCTCTTACCAGCATAACTGTTTTCAGCTGTGCTAACATAACAAAAGGGTTTTCTAAAATTCTAACCCTCCGTTAGTCTTCTAAGGCGATAACACAATGTGCCATTAGAACACTGGAGATGGGCCTCTATACAACCGTGTAGATATTTAATGTTTTTCAACCTAGAATAGTCATTTACCACGTTAATAATGTATAGAGTGCATTTCTTAATAATTTAATGTTAACTTCATTTAAAAAACATGATTTTCTTTGAAAAATAAAGACATTTCTAAGTGACTCCAAACTTCTAAACAGTGGTGTATGTTTGTTGAACTACATGTGATGTATTGCAGCAGAATGAATTGCTGTGGAGATATTCAGCAAAGGACCACTTCAGTGTTGACCATGGGGGGGGGGGGGGGGGCAGAGATGACACACACACAGGTCATCTACAATAACAACAACAAAAAGGATTGTTACCTCCTCCGAGCTTCGATGTCGACTCCTCGATCCTCTCACTCGTTTGCTTCATGCATCCATCATGTTCTTCTTTTACAACACACCTTCCCCTTTCCTTGAACCCTCCATCTTGAGACCGTCTTTCCAGAAAGGCCAAACACATCTCCTGTTCCCTCGGGTGAGATCGGCACTAACTCAGGGCCGAGCAGAACCAGCCGGGCCGGCTCCGGTGAGGACGAGGCGGATGCAGGAAACAGAAGAGGTGGCCTTCTCGCTGCCCGCTCAGGTAGAAGATCGCCCTTGCTTTGTTAAACGATTTCTTCCGGCTGAACTCTTCTCCCAATATAAGTCAGAGAGAGGTAGATCACTGGGCGAGCTAAGATGAAAATGAAGATTGCAGAGTTCCCAGAGTTCCCAGAGTCACCTTGGCATGCAGCTCACTCAAGAAATCAATCCGTTTATTGCCCTTTCAATAGCTTTTGAGGCTGCTTTTGTCACTTGACTTATGCATGATATGTTACTAGCTTCGACAATGTAGAGTGAGAACATATATGGTGAAAGCTAATGATACAGAACACAGTTACAGAGCCACAGAACATGCATTATTAATACCACGCTCATATCCGGGAAAGGGATTTAGAAAATTAGAAGAGGGATTTACTTCCACTCCAACAGAAGAAGCACTTTAGGGGACACAATGGTGAGGACAAAGCCTCCAGTAGATTGTCTTTAGTACAAGTCCATCGAGGAAGTACCTGACTGAAAAGAGAAATTACAAGTTCTGAGTTCAAATCAAACGTTTCTTGCATATATTCACAATAAAGCAAATAAGAATACACTTTCTGGTCAGGCTTTTGAAGGCATTGATAGCAGAAACAGGACTTCCAGTGGTTGTCACCATTCCTGCCCTCCTCTCTGTCCCTCTGTATCCTCTTCCTCCTGGTTCTCCTGCGTCAGGCAGCAGTACCTCTCTCTCCCAGTAGATGGCGGTGTGATACTGCTGATGGCCCACAGCAGCCGTTCATCTCTGACCCTGCACACCGGGTGCACTTAGCCCGGGCTCTAATTTACCAACTCGGGCCAGCCTTCTATAGCAGGGCATTTCAACAGCACTGTAATTACACTTAAACCGCAACAAAAAAAAGCGCTGCATGGGACTCCATATCCGCGCAGGCCTTTCAGCCTGAAGTTGTTGGTTGAATATTGGACTGGCATGCAGGATAAATCTGAATAAACCTGTTAAGGTGCCCTTGAGCATGGCATTATGTCCAAGTCCTCTGGTGGAGCAGTGGGTCATAGCTCTGGTTGTATGGCAGCTTCCAGGTCACACAATACAATCCTCAACTTATGCTCTAAATATATACAAGCATTTAAATAAGTATTAAGTTATATATATATATATATATATATATATATATATATATATATATATATATATATATATATATATATATATATATATATATATATAAATGGTAATAGGCAGCATACGAGTTCAACCACAACAATAAAACAATCTGGGAATATTTTATTATTATTGTTGTTTTAAATTATAATTACATACAAAGGCAATGACATTAAGAATACAACCCCTGAGTTTATTATCATTTAATTTATTTTTCACAATGACAATATTCATCTCATCTCTTCTTTCCAATTACAGCTGGTCCCACAATGCCACTTGCTGACGACTGGCAATACATATGGCCACCCTGAGTCTACCCTATAATACACACACCGTGTACACACATGTTCCTGTGGCAGCATATGTCCGCTATACTGGACATTACATGTGATCAGAACAGTCTGGGCATGTGTGGGTGAGTGCATGCATGTGTGAGATGTATTCATAGTGCAACATATGCTTGGAAAACACATGTCAGCAAATGTTGGCCATGCATGCCAATGAAATATGTCCATGCGTCCATCGGCCACCAATTTGTTTACGTGCCTCTTTTTGTACATCGAGCGCAAGCCTGTGTGTGATAGTAATCCGGATTGGGCAGCTGCGCTCATTTGTATTCAGCCCCAAGGCACTTCTAGGCCGTCTCGCTGATTAGGGATCAGAGAGAGAGAGAGAGAGGGAGAGAGGGAGAGAGGGAGAGAAGTGGTAAAGAGTGAGAAAGAGAGTGAGAGAGAAAGAGTTGGAAACAAAACAAGAGAGAGGGAGAGAGGTCCTCTCCCATTAAGTAAACAGTTGGTTAATGACTGTAATCCCATCAAGCATGGAGCACAGCTTGCCCCCTCACAGATCGTTCATTAATGGGCCAATGTATGTGTGAGTGGTCCTGGTGTACCTTCTCCTTTTCTCTCTTACACGTACTCAAAGGAGAAACACTGTGCATTATTTCCAGGAGATGAAATTGATTTGCCCCACACAAACATTCGACAGAGCCCCGGTGTAACACGGCACACCTCTAAGGAGGCTTGAAGAGAAGACTTATGGAAATGACATGTAAATCAAATGAGCGTTGTATATTTTCAGGCACGATTTGCCAACAATTATTGTTTTGACCCGGCTCCTCAGTGGACAAAAGAAACCTGCTCCCTCTGAGGAGCAGGAAATCAGCTTTTCAAGTGCTCTCGTGTTTGAAGAGCGGAGGGCAAGGCAAGGCGTGATTGCTGCACTCTGCAGAGAGGATCAGACATGGGGTGATTTCACACAAGCAGAGAAAAAGCAGCCAAGGCACTTAACTCGGTGTTTACTCTGCTAACTTGTGCTGATCTGTGAAGAAAAAATAATGATAAAGAACCCTCTGTTTGTATATTAAGCTGCTGATAAAAAATATAATTCCACGTTCTGGCTTGTGGCCTCCTGAAACACAAACACGCGTGTGTTTCACCTCATTTATATAATGTAGGTGGCACAATAACCAAGGGACTGGTGCAGGAGTTGTGAACCCATCAGTAAATGAATCCATCATCACGAGTGCATGAATATTTATGGGGATACAGTGGTGTCAATACGCAGGAAAAAGTGGTATGCATGGTAAAATCCTTTTGTTTAAAAATTCAATTTTTTTAAATTTTTAAATTTTTAATTTTATTCAGTCAATACAATACAATACAATATTATTCTATACAATATACAAAACAGAAAAACTGAAAATGTATAGGTAGAAGCAACAATGCTGATATATTCCTATCCTAAATTATTATTATCAAACAAATCAGATAATTAATATACTTTGAATAATATTATTCCAAGGGGCCTGAGTTTCATGCAGTGAGAAGCCACAGAATTGTGTCCTGGGACGCAACGTGGGCAATTTAAAATATTCTGTATTCATGGAGTGCATCTTTTGTTTTTTTTGCATCAGGAGGAATGTAAACAGCAGCAATAAAACCAATTATCTGGGCAGATCATGGGGCTGATTTCTTCTCGTGAATACAACTTGACATCAGGAAAGCATCGTCCATCCACTTTCAGTATGTTTGAGCGCGGAGCGTCATTCATGTAAACTCAGAGTCCGCTGGCTGAAAGTCCGCCAGGTCTCTGTAAAGACGTGCAATAAATCTGCATTTAAAACAACAACAAGCAACACAAAACATATACAATTCTGTAATTGCTAAATGAAAACTCCTTTTTCATTTTGCATGATATGCTCCACAGTTCTCGAGGAATACAGAACCCTTGGTGTGCAAAATGTAAATATATCCGCTAACACTGTTAACCTACAGCTAATAACCAGCTTTACAGACACTTTTAGTTTGTGTATTGATTTAAATTCAAATCCAAATCAAAATTACGACAACAAACAATTTAGTTTTTTTTTTTAATAGTTTATTTGTATTATCATTAGTGGTGCCCTCAACAACAATGTTCTTCCTGTGATCTGTATTCAAATACATTGTTAACTACAACTACACTTTAAGTAAAGTGTTACAGACTCTTACTAGTCCATTTAAGGAACAGTGTATAAAATAATATTCATAACTATATTCATATAATTTTAATTAGTGTGTAAACCTTAAACAAAGAATTGTTATGTTTTTGTTGGCTTATAAGTTAGTGAGAGCCTTTCATGTTTTCACATTAAATATGGGATGGATGCATGTTTTGGTGTAATTTCTTATGCTGCAGCAAGCATCTCCTCAGCTCTCTGTGTCGAACTGAGCTCTTCCAACTATAATAAATAATAATAATAATTCAGACTTCTATAGCGCTTTTCTAAGTACACAAAGATGCTTAAACTACACACACAAGTACACACACACACACACACACATAACTATGTTAGCAGAGCAGAGGCAGAGAGGATGAAGTGAACCAGGTGAAGTTGAAGACAATGATGCTTTTTACTGTTAGTGCAATAAAACATTAGAGATAAAAAGCCAATATTGTATCAATATATATGTTCACTAAGCATTACCATGTAAATGAAAGCAACTTTGGCCATACACATTTTGTTATTGTTTTTAGTAAAGTCCGTCTGAAGTCTGTTTATCTTAATGTGTTTGTGTAAACTTCTCTGCTGAGACGAAGCAGTCAGGAGGATGTGAATGACTTGTAATGCTGCCTTTGCTGTTGTAAACATTACCGCCGCTGCTCTAGAAACAATATTTAGTTTTATCAAAACTAAAAATAACTTATTCTGTTTCGAATGTATTCGTTTTTAAAATTATATATGTGTTTTTAATTACTTAGTCATGAAAAAGAAGCAGCTCCTTGTAGTCATAAAATCCTAAAGATTGATCCTGACCAGATGGCCATTGTAGTTTTGTGACAAACTTTGAAAGGGAGGGCTGACAGAGTATGTTGGGTCTTGCAATCTGCGACATTATTGCTAGATGTCACTAAATCTGACCTAAAATCAAGAAAACTTTAGTCTAAATATTTTAAATAAGGCATGCAACTCTAGCTATTACACTTACTAATCCTCAATTATTAGCAACACTTTCTTTAAAAACACACAAAATGTATGTATCTTAATCAGAAACTTTTATTTGTGTGTTAGACACACGCAGAATTCGCCTTGGTGGCTGGTGTGTACACAGACAAACAAAACAACAACAATCAAAAACAATCGACAGTCAACATATAAGATAAAATAAATCAAATAAATCTGTTCATGAGGGTCAGGGGGGTCAGTGGGGGACCAGGGCTTGGTTCACGAGGGTCAGTGTGGGACCCAGGCTCTGTTCACGATAATACGTATGGTGTTGCTCCACATAAATATTGTAAATTAATTTACTACTAATTACCAAAAAACGCAATTCTGTCGATTTGTTGGTATCGATTTCTAACATGATCTACTATATAAGTACTTATTGGAACTATCTGAAGTTTACATTAATCATATGACAATCAAACATTTTGAATGTCTGTTGATCAAACTCTCTTTTTATATGGCTCAGACAATTACCACTGAAACAAGATAAACTAAAAGGATTGCACATTTACTATTACAATTTAGCATATTACATTTACACAGAAAGGTCAAGGGTTAAAGATGGTGCATAAAAAAGACATGACAGGTTATGTGGTAACGTGATGTGAAGGCAGCAAAGTCTTATATATATATATATATATATATATATATATATATATAATTTAATTTTACATTGCTGTATTTACATATATATATATTGTGTGTATATATATATACATATATATATATATATACATATATATTTTATTTTATTTTATTTAGTATTTTATATTTCACTTTGTATACTTTATATACAGTCAATTTCTTTCTTTCTTATATTTATATTTGATTGTGTTTAGTTTATTGCTGCTTCTGTGTCAACAAATTTCCCCTTGGGGATTAATAAAGTATATTTCTATTCTATTCTATTCTAGCCTCTCGCACTCAACCATTCAATGCGTGACGTCAGCTGAGTACCTGAGAGATTGGGCCTTTTCGTCCGAAGCCAAAGTCTACGAGAATCAAACGTGACGATCGAGTGTTTTGAACTTTCTGTTAACGCGATTCTTTCTTTCAACGGCTCTGGGTTTGCTTCCGACCGACGTATTTTCTGACCAATCGAGTCTCGGCTTCGAATCAGCTTTCGACCAATCACAGACGAGAGCGAACCGATCGCCTGTCCCCTCGAACTGCATGTTGAAAAAGAACGTCATCTGCCTCCTCATACATTTAGCTTGAGCCTAAATTAGCAAAGATACACCTTTCCGAAACGAGTTGTCTTCCCGCGTCAACCGACAGCCGGCGGAGCGGGTATTTATTCGGGGGCTCGCTGTGTCTACGGTGCCAAAACATGTACATAAAAGCCCTGTTCCGATGCAGAGACATGCTGAAAGCAGAACTGGTCGTGTGAAATGCGGGCTAGCTTAATCAAAGCTAGCTGACGGACAGGGGCCGAGGAGCGAAAGTGGCGAACATTAACGAGGGATAAGCCTTTCGTCAGAAGCCTGGGTAAACACACCCGCCACTGAAGCCACAGCAACAACAACGGGTAGATAGCCACTTCCATACAAAGTAAGTAACTAGTTAACATGTCGCACTAACATCGGCAAACACTTCGACAACTGTGAACTTCGCTTGCTGGTTAGCAACACAAGTTGCCTCCTTTTCAGACTGACACTTAGTGAGATGCACGTGTTGCGTTAATTATGATGATCAGCCCTGATTTGGGGGTCTTATTTTTTTAATTGTTGTCCGACTATTGGTAAATGTATCGCTAGCATCGATCTGCCCGTTTATAATCCAAGTGGTGTAAATGTTAAACCAGCTAATTTTGTAAATGCGCAACATCTGTCATCGTCATGTCATCTTTATGTTATGATAACATCTGTTTCACCCCTCCTACTGCGACTAAACACGTCCTTGTTTTCCTTTTGCGATGGCCCAGTGGAGGTAAATAATTGCCACTAATGGGTTGTGTGCAGATATACCACATTTGAAGGAATCTGGGTTGTTATTGATTCCACAGAGGGCCACAACCACACATTTTAACCCAGTTTTAGTCCCAAATGGTGTGACTATGACATGGATCGTCTATATACATTCATGTCAGTGTGCATAGCAACGTCTTATGTTACTAAACACTAAAGTTCCCACGTGTTTTGTCTTCCCATTCTGTGCTAGTGAAATGCCAGTACAGGAATTAACTTGTTTTATTGTCTGGTCGTGGGTAGTTTTATTGGGTGGTTGGGTTTGTGTGACGGTGTTCTCCAGAAATGGCAGCATCATCAGTGGCATGTTTGTGTTGGCACCTTAATGTGAAATCCTGCACTAGCCCTTGCTGTTGTAGCGTGGGACCCATGTTGGCCTGTGCAACGGCATGTATCTGTATCTGTAGATCTAATCGCGTACAGGTACAGACACTGTTAATTGGTCGAGCCCGAAATAACTCAAAGATGAATTTGTCAAGTGCCAAAAGGGGGGGGGGGGGGGGTGGATGAGTTGTATGCATGCGTCTGCCCAGAAAAAAAAGACTGAGTTGCAGATTAATTAAAAAAAGAAAAAACTGGTGTACAAAGAATGACATATTTGTTAATCACTTGCATAATATGTGTGATTTAAGATAAACACACATCTGTTTGGACTCTTATCAGTGTCAGATGGACAGTAGACTCTTGACCAAGACTCCAACGAGCTCGCTGAGCCGCTGGGACACATTGTATTGTCTGTTGTGATATTCCAACACATTCCTTGCGTTGCCCCCAGTTTGTCCAATAGGAATTTAAATGGCTTTTAAAGCATTAAGATTTATGTTAAGTCCTGAACCCTCATTCCTCCCTCCACCGCTCCAATTGAAGGCAGTTGGGGTTTCTGTGTAGAGGCAGGTACATACACACGCTCTTCTTGTTACAGATAAACCCCCCCCCGGTCTAGTTCAACAGGACACATTTCCTCTTTGGCTAAAGTCTGATAGATTCCTGACTTGGCAAATAATGTCCGCAGCTTCCCTGAAGCCACAGCACTGAAGATGACTGAATTTTTTTGGGAATTTGACTCCTTCTGATGCAAAGATGAGTGCAGCGTACATGCCTTTTAACCCCAAAGGTTTTTAGCGATTTATTATTATTATTGAAGCACTTCTCATTGCCAATGGACTTACTGATTGAATCCCAGCAGTAGTTCAGTAGTCAACGTCTAACTTGAAGCGTCCCTTGCGTCTTTGTATTTGTGGTAAACCTTTTCAAGTAACGGTTCTAGATTTACATCTGAGAATCTTACAGTGTAATGGGCGAACCACCCACTTTGGAATTAAATGTGTTTCTTCAGTTTAAAGTTGATCGCCATTAGCTGGAAGGACTCCTACCTGTGTGTTTTAAACATGATTCCCTTATTTTGTTGTTTATCATTATGTAGGACCAATGATTTGGTGAGATCAGGAAACTAATATTAAGACACAGCTCAGGCATTCCTTTCATCCAGCATTCTCGTTTCATTGCATGATGGTAGTTGCAATATGGGATGATTTTAGTCTACCAGAGGATATAACAATCATCACCAGATATTCAGGCAACACTACACATATTGCACAGGGATATTAAACCAAGCGCTGGTCCTCATAAAGAGCACACGTTGTGTTTAGTGCCAATCGGCTGTAAAATGAGCCGTCCAGTTTGACTAATGTGCCAATTTGACTTTTAAGACAAGGCAGGAGATTCTTGATCTGGCACCAATGTCCCAGTCTCACTCTTTGTGATTTTCTTTTGGGAACCACATGAAAAAACCTCATGTATGTGTTGAGTATTAAGAGTTTCACTCGGCTCCTCTGTCCATAGTACTCCAGCCCCCGTTTTCTCCTACACCGCCATGCTACATTTCCCATCGGCCTGTTCGCAAGGTGACTCATCGTACTGATCACATTGTGTTCATTTACATTACATTATTACGTGTCATTTAGCAGACGCTTTTATCCAAAGCGACTTACAATAAGTGCATTTCAACCTAGAGTACAAACTAAGAACAACAAGAATACAGAAAGTAACATTTCCTCAACATAGTCAAACTACAAAAGTACCACAATAAGAGCCATTCAAGTGCTACTAAAGTGCAAATCTGTGTTTTAATCCAGATATAGTCGGAAAAGGTGCATTTAATGCTGGTTTAGCACATGATACCTGGGTTTGATCATTTTGTACCCAGGCGTTCAAATGTATGGCCGTACCACACTGATAAAAATGATATTTGGTGGTTGTGGCATTCTACGCAGCTGAATGCTTCCATGCACATGATGGGTATCAAATAACGTAGGAAATAAAAGGTATCAAAGAAAGTACTCTATTGGTATCGGTATCACTTTAAGGGTATTGGTACTAGCGCCATGATTTTATAAACGATACCCGGCCCTAACTGCATGTCGGCAACAAAAAGGAGAGGAAGAGCGAGAGCTGTTATGTTATTGGCCGTCCACTCCTGTGGGTAGTGTGTGTCTGACAGGCTAATCTGGCCCTGTGCGCATCCCATCAGCAGCTGACTGTTTAAATTGAGTTAGTGAGTTAAAGCTGCCCTGCCTGTCTGAAGTCTGAGACCTGTGGGCCCGTCTGTCTGCCAGCTTCCTACCTGGACTCTCAACCAGAATCAGCCTTTCACTTCATCTTGCCAAGAGGGCCGCGCGAGAGAATCGACTGCGTAGTTTCAGTAAATCAGAGACGGGTCAGTTGGCCACCTTCTGTTGAGAGTGAGACCAGCACAATGAAATGCATGACACACACACACACACACACACACACACACACACACACACACACACACACACACACACACACACACTCTGGTATGGTTGCACGCTTATCTTGTTGCACGCTGCAACCACCGACACCTACTGCGTATGTTGCTATGGCAACTACTCAGCTGCCACTCCAAGTTCTGTAACCACGGAGACGTCAAACCGGATGACGTCACTCCCATGAGTTCTTTGTGCGTACGTCAGTCGTTTCCGAGTTACGTATGCTGGGATTTATATTTATATTTATTTATACAGGACCACGATGTAGAAAAAGCATTGTGTCTGATGACTCGGCAGCTTTAACATGAAAGCTTTAACATAAAGGGTGCTTGCGATGGCTCCTCAAGGGGCCATGACTTCCTTCGCAATGTTGTCATTTTTTAGGAGCAAGGTGACGGAAGAACGAGCACGTTATGCAGACGAGGGCGAATAGTAATGCAGGTGGTGAAATGAGGCCGGTAGAGATAAATTGTGAGAGGAATCCTTATACTTATAACTCATTTCACATTTATTGTCACCTCTTGCTTCAGTTCTGCTTCATCATTTCAGTCATTCAAACATTCAAACCAGCACTGAATGCATTTTGAAGCACTATCGTTTTAGAGTGGCTGGAAATTAGAATTTTGTGTCGTTTACAAAGCCTTTTACTTTCTGTTGGCTTTGCTGAAGTTTCTTGCCCCATTTTAATCATTTACGATCATCTATAATTGTCAGCGGATATTCTGTCTAAATGGCTCGATTGCTGGTCTGTATAAAAGCCGATCAGACAACGGGATCAATAATCAATTCAACCATTTTCAATGCTCATTTGCCTGCTTTGTCACCTCTTTAATTTGCTCCAGGAGTGACACAGCTGGACGAACACACCCACCCATTCACACACACTTCGCGTTACTGGGCTCAGGCCATCCTGTCTGAACAGGTTATATTCATCTAACATATAGACTGTAAACTTAATTATAGACCGAAATCAATAACCGGTTCAAAAAAGTAAAATCTCTCGTGGTTGCCGGATTAAAGGTTAACCGTTGACATCTCTTCTCTCAGCCGATCATCAGTGAAGCACATAAACTGAGTTATGAATGCATGTTTTATTTGTATGGTCAGAGATGTGAGACTAACAATGGTGGACTCATGTGACATGATTTGTAAGTAGCATTTATTGATTTATTTTAGGAATCTAGGTCCATGTTAAGAGTACATTTCCCAAGGATTAGAGGCCGTTAAGTAGTGTGACGATCAATAAGACTGTACGTTCATGTTCTCGTATTGCGTAAGCAATTTACAAGGCTGGATACGGAAATGTTGTCTGGTATCAGGCCGCCTGATGCTGTTCATTAAGCTAATGGCGGTGCAGCTACACACTAATAACCCATCCTGTGGATCCGCTCCGGCCAGTTCGTTAATGCCGGTAGTCGCCAGCTCTGGTCAAAGAAGCTTTTAAGCTGGCTGCTCGGTCTCTTAAAGCATGGACCAAAGTGGCTGTGCTATTTCTGGATATATTAGGAGCATTGGTCACTGTTTGGTTGGATTATTCTTTTCGGTAAATGGTAAAAAAAACATGTTTGAAAGCTTTGAGCAGTTTAAGTATTTAACACTTTCCAGATGTAGTTTAATTTGCTACAATTGTGAGTGGAAGCCTAGGTTATGTTCACGACCTTAAAGATAAGATAAGATATTCAATTATTAGTAGATATTTCAGGATGACAGCAGTGGGTGTACATAGAGCATTAATACAAATAAAATAAAAATAAAAGATACAAATAAAAACACAATACTAAAATACAAGATACTAATACTACTACCAAAACACAAAATACTAATACTAAATATTAAATACTAAAATACTAATACTAAAATATTAAATACTACAAGGGGGAAAACAAAGTAAAGTGTTGAGTAAAGTAAACATGTAATGTTACTCTGCCAGAATAACTTATCTCATTTGATATTTGCAGGCTCTCTTTAGCCGTTTCTTCCATTCGATTGACCTTATTGAACCCTAAGCTGAGTCGGCAGATTAGTTTTTCTGTATCAGTGTTTAAGTAGCCACATATTTGAGATACTATATAAGGTAGTATTACTAGTGCAGTGAGGCGGGCCTATTGCTTGGTCCCCAGCAGTGCTTTAAGTGGGTCAGTTCACACAGTACCAACGCTTGTACATTTGACTCTTTGTAGTACTGGGACTTTTTGTTGAGCACAAGGGTGCTTTCATTCATCAATACGATGGTTCGTAACACATATTTAGTGTGGCTTGAATCCTAGAAACCCTTGAGCATATCTCTGGTGAACAGTTATAGTAGTTGTGTGATTCTTTCTAGAGAAACTCAGTTCTACAGATCTGTATGAATCAACTAATCCACTGGTCAACTAAATAGTATGATTGATAGTCATCTAGGACGTTTCTTTGGTCGAGGACAGCCCTGCTTTAATGATTTATACGACCTTCCCTCTGCAACTTCCTTCATCCATTATCCAATAAAATCAATACGTGTGCATTTCCACATAACCTGCCGCTGAATTGAAATCTGAGTCAGAGTTGTGTCAACTTTGCCTGCAGAGACTCAACCATTGAACTCAAATCCAATTCAATTCAGTTTATTTGTATAGCCCAGTTTCACAAATTACAAATGTGTCTCGGAGTGCTTTACAATCTGTACACATAGACATCCCTGCCCCAAAACCTCACGTCGGACCAGGAAAAACTCCCAAATAACCCTGATCCAGTGTCTTTTCTTTTTGTTTGTCCCGCGTCTGTCCGTTCTTTTCCCGTTCTCTCCAGGTCAGAGCCATGGGCGCCTTCTTGGACAAGCCGCGGACGGAGAAGCACAACTTGCACGCCGAGGGCAACGGCCTGCGCTACGGGCTGAGCTCCATGCAGGGCTGGCGGGTGGAGATGGAGGACGCCCACACCGCCGTGTTGGGACTCCCGGGTCCCGGTATGACCGACTGGTCTTTTTTCGCCGTGTACGACGGTCACGCCGGGTCGAGGGTCGCCAACTACTGCTCCAAGCATCTTCTGGAGCATATCCTCGGCGCTAACTCGCAAAGCTCACAGGCCGGTTCAGACGGCTCCGCCGGTGACTCTCCGACGCCGACTCCTCCGTCAGTGGAGACGGTGAAGTCCGGGATCCGGACAGGCTTCCTGAAGATCGACGAGCACATGCGCAGCTTCTCCGACCTCCGCAACGGCATGGACCGCAGCGGCTCCACCGCGGTGGGAATCCTCCTGTCACCCGAGCTTTTCTTCTTCATCAACTGTGGGGATTCTCGGGCCGTTCTGTACCGCAATTCCCACGTGTGCTTCTCCACACTCGACCACAAGCCCTGCAACCCGCGCGAGAGGGAGCGCATCCAGAACGCCGGCGGCTCGGTGATGATCCAGAGGGTCAACGGCTCGCTCGCCGTGTCGAGAGCCTTGGGGGACTTCGATTACAAGTGTGTGGATGGCAAGGGCCCCACAGAGCAGCTGGTCAGCCCCGAACCAGAAGTGTTCGAGATGGTCCGCGCCCCAGAGCAGGATCAGTTTGTGATCCTGGCGTGCGACGGCATCTGGGACGTCATGTCCAACGAGGAGCTGTGCGAGTTCGTGAAGTCTCGGCTCGAGGTGTCCGACGACCTGGAGAGGGTTTGCAACGAAGTGGTGGACACCTGCCTGCACAAGGTGCGTGCACATCTGGTTCCGAGTGTGACTTTTTGCTGTGATTTCTTCTGGGTTATGGAAACTGAAATGTGTTGAAAGTGGAACAATCAAGTCGTCCAAGAAACGAGTTTGCCATTAATTATGTTTTGGGGACTAATTGTGTCACGTAGAAAGCCATTTGAATTCCCTGCTGTATATATATTAAGGATTAGGAAATGGGCTATGAACATGTTTGTCTTTGCTTAACATTTAATTGTCCCTCAAATGAGCAAGAAGGAGAAACTGAAATTATCGGGTTTTCAGAACCTGAAGTATTAAAAATGGCAACGATTCAATTAAAATGTTTTATTTATCTCTTGTAGAAATCCTCAGTTCTAAATAGAGGGGTTGTCATTTTTAATTCAGTTTACTAAAATATATTTAAATCGTTGTGTTCAGATGTAAAATAAATGTAAAATGTACACTACCGTTCAAAAGTTTGGGGTCACTTAGAAATGTCCATATTTTTCAAAGAAAAGCACTTAAAAAAAAAAAAGTAAGATAACATTCAATTAATGAGAAATACACTCTATACATAGTTAATGTGGTAAATGACTATTCTAAATAGAAACATCAGTTTTTTAATGAAGTCTCTACAGAGGTGTGTAGAGGCCCATCTCCATGTTCTAATGGTGCATTGTGTTATCGCCTTAGAAGACTAGCAGAGGGGTAGAAAACCCTTAAAAAACTTTTTTATGTTAGCGCAGCTGAAAACAGTTATGCTGGTGCGAGAAGATATAAAACTGGTCTTCCTTTGAGCCACAAGTTTGAAGAACAAAATTAATACTTCAAATTAAAATGATTGTCTAACCTTGTCAATGTCTTGAATATATTTTATATTAATTTTGCATTTCATTTGATAAATAAATGTGAGTTTTCATGGAAAATGCCACATTGTCTGGGTGGGTGACCCCAAACTTTTGAACGGTAGTGTATATTTAAATGTAAGATTGAAAAGGAGCAGACTGCATCGACACGGTGCCGAGGAAATCATCTTCACGATTTCTTTCTCCGCAATAACTCCTCCTCTTACCTGCGCTTTCTGTGCTCCTCTCTCCTGCCGGCCACCTCAGGGGAGTCGGGATAACATGAGTGTTGTGTTAGTGTGTTTGCCCAACGCCCCCAAAGTGTCGGAGGAAGCTGTGAGGAAAGACGCCGAGCTCAACAAATATCTGGAGTCTCGAGTGGAAGGTGAGCGTGGATGGAGAAAAATAACACATTTTTCACTGTATGTGCAGGGTTCGTACGGTCATGGAAAACCTGGAAAAGTCATGGAATTTTAAAAATGGTCATTTCCAGACCTGTAAAAGTCATGGAAAAAACTTAAATCATAAAAGTTTGGGAAAAGTCATGGAAATTTGTTATATTCACGTGTTCATTTACACCGAGTTTGAGATAATTAGTATGTTTTTTTTTTTTTTAAGAAAAAAAAATTAATTTACACCGAGTTTGAGATAATTAGTATGTTTTTTTTTTTTTTTAAGAAAGACGCTCAAAATATAAGCCGGCGTACGCTCTCAATACGCAAAATGTTCTTTTTACCGAGATTTCAGTTTGTTCATGGACATTTGGAAAAGTCATGGAAATCCATCGGTGAAAATGTGTAAGAACCCTGATGTGCAAACAATATGGGATATTTTTTTTTTAAATAATATAAATGTTAGTACATCTTAATTATCATTAAACAAATTGGATGCCTATAAAACCTCAATTAAAGCACAAAATGTGGTTTCTAACGGTGTCTGGAAATGGGAGTGTTCATCTTCGATTCTACAGATGTTTCTTGTTGACGCGAGAGCTTTCTCCACAGGGTTCGTACGGTCATGGAAAACCTGGAAAAGTCATGGAATTTTAAAATGGTAATTTCCAGGCCTGGAAAAGTCATGGAAAAAAATGAAATCATAAAAGTTTGGGAAAAGTCATGGAAATGTGTTATAATCACGTTAATTTACTCAAAATATAAGCCGGCGTACGCTCTCGATACGTAAAATGTTCTAAATGTTTCATGTTTTTACCGAGATTTCAATTTAGTTTAAAGTCCTGGAAATCCATCGGTCAAAATGTGTAAGAACCCTGATGTGCAAACAATATGGGATTTCTTTTTTTAAATGATCATTAAACAAATTGAATGACCCTGAAGCCTCAATCAAAGCACACAATGTGGTTTCTAACGGTGTCTGGAAACGGGAGCGTTCATCTTCGATTCTACAGATGTGTTTCTTGTTGACGCGATGTGGAACATCACATCTGTATGTATATGGTTCCTCCACCGTCTTAACCTCCAGCCGAGTTATCTCCGGCTCACAGCCGAGGAATGACACCACCGTGACCCCGTTTTCCATTTCAGCGAGCATCTCCCGTCTGTATTCCCCGTTCGCTCCTCTCCTCCCTTTCCCTCTCTCTCCTCCCTCGCTCAAACATTCACGGTCTTGTTTGGATGGAGTCCCACCTCTCCTCCTGTATTGCTTTCTGTCATTTTATCACACGTTGCTTCTTCTCAGGAGGCATTCGGCCCAACGTGAGACACAGTGAGACTTTCTTTGAGTCTGGTTACCTCGGCTCTCGTCTGCTCTCTTCAGCTCTCTGAAAGAAAAAGGGGGGAAAAAACTGCCGTTTCACAATTTGACCAAACAAGAAATCTTGAATCGTTACCCGTGACTTGTTTTCTTTCTTGATCCACCAAATGGAAACGGCGTGGTCTAATATCTGTAAGACACTGACGGTCGTACTAGACATTGTGTATAAAACTGCACATTCATGTTGCATGGTTTGATGGGTACTCCACAGTGGGTTCAATATACACATTCCAGGGGGGAAAATGCTATTATTTGTACCGGTGTTTAGCTTTAGGTACTGTTTAATACTGGAAGATGGAGAGACAGAGGGAAGAAAAGAACGAGGGAGAGAGGAATGCTCTGGCTGAACATTGACCTGGCCTCATGCCACTCTCAACGGAGTTGCTGGCCTCCGTCTGTCCCCATCTCCCTCCCTCCCTCCCTCCCTCCCTCCCTCCCTCCCTCCCTCCCTCCCTCCCTCCCTCCCTCCCTCTCTCTCAGACATGCAGTCATTCCCACAAATGTACTTGTTTGTCTTCCGTTTCACATCTTAACTTCTCAATTGTCGCATTTCTGGCCACCGTCTTCCCGTCTTTACTCGGCTGTTAGTGGCTAACTTACGATCTGCTAAAGCGACACTATGTAACTTTTCCTACCTTAAAATAACAGCTTGAAAAAAATTGTGCCCCTACAATTACTTTTAATATGCCGATTTGCACCTCCGCCACTGGCGTTAAAAAAAAAACGTTTTATTCAGGAAGGCATATTTTTTTACCTTGAGTTAATTTATTGTCAGCTATTACATTCTTTTCTTTTTTTTATAATTTTTTTTATGGTTTGCTTTAACTATGTTTTAAATTGGTTTTATTTGTTTTTACTATCCGTGTGGCACTCTGAGATTCTTGAAGGAAGAGTGCGATCAAAATATAATTTATTATTATTATTATTTTAGAGATGCTGTCTCGGCCGGGGGAGGAGGGCTTTCCGGACCTGGTAGCCGTGTTGAGGAGCCTGTCCGCCGACCTCGGCATGCCCTCGTTGCCACCAGGGGGGGGCCTTGCCAGCAAGTAAGGATGATCGCCCTCAATTATCTAGTGTGTGTGTGTGTGTGTGTGTGTGTAGATGTGTGTATCATTAAGACTGCATGCATGTTTCTCCACATCCCCTGTTGTTGCTTTGAATTAAAGAGCTCAAAGACCTCATCGCTCTTTCCTGCCTGTGTCCTTCCTGCAGACGCAGTGTTATCGAAGCAGTATACAACCGTCTGAACCCGTACAGGGAGGAAGATGGGGTCAGTATCAACACGTGTAATGATGCGCTTTGCCCTCGTTTGATGGCCCCTCACACAGGTTATGCTGAAGTCTCGAGGCATGAGCCACATCCGACTCCCCGTGGCCTCTGGAAAGTTCCTCCTAGGTGGATTGGTCCCGTCTGGTGGACCAAGCTGCAGATTTATGGCGTTGTATTTATTTTCAAACTCGGAGTCGTAGCAGATAGAGTATTGTAATTGACGTAAGATGTGGCTTTGAGCCCAGCACACCCTCCCATCGGGATTAATGTAAAAACAATTCTGCCAGCCTTCATATTGGGCTACGCATGCATGACGACGCCGCTTTGTCAGAAGTCTTCCGAGTGGAACTGAGAACTTTTACCAAATCCCGTGGCAGTGGATGAAAGCATTTCTCCTGATTTATATATATTTTTTTATATCTCTAAATGAGGCACTTCAAGATTTCTTTGAGCAGTTCATTTGTTTGCACCCCACACACACCCAAACAATGACTTATGGCAAATACAATAACAATGCATAGATAGAGTGCTGCCCCTAAGCTTAATCAACAGCTAGACTTCTAGAATATGAAGTTTAGAGAAGACCTTTTGACGTTGGTCCGAGTCAGGGTTCGTACGGTCATGGAAAACCTGGAAAAGTCATGGAATTTTAAAATAGTAATTTCCAGGCCTGGAAAAGTCATGGAAAAAACTTAAATCACAAACAATTTGGAAAAGTCATGGAAATGTTATAATCACATCTTCATTTACGTCGAGTTTAAAATAATTCATATGTTTTTGAAAGGAAGACTCAAATTATAAGCTGCCATAGGCCAAGTGCAAACAGATTTGCACATAAAGGATAATAGTTTGATTAAAAGAATAAACCTGTATAGTAATGTTTATTCTTTTAATCAAACTATTGTCTCCCATTCATTTGTTTCATTTAAGGTCTAGTGTATGCTTTGTAATTCTCATTGTTTGAATGCTACATTTTCCAAAAGTTTTCACGTACACACCGAGATTTCAGTTTGGTCCTGGGAATTTGGTTTAAAGTCCTGGAATTCTGCGAGTGCAGTCCCTATGTGTCTGCTGACATCTTTAGGTTGATGTCTCAAACACTCTTATCGTGAGCCTCGTACGGTTCGTGTGTGTCTCCATCGTGGACCACGCTGGCTGTCGTTTCAATGCAATGTATCTAAATGTCCAAACACACTTTTCAAACTACTTCTGCCGTATCTTTGCTCTCTGTACTCGGTATGTTCCAGTACGCAGCTTTTGTGTGTTTACCTTTTGTTGCATGCGACTGTTTGTTTGCGATCAACGACGTACACTTAGTATAAATGGGAAAATGGCATGTTTCTAATAGTATCCTGATTGAAACGATGGCCTCCTGACCTCCTCTATTCAGTTGAGGTGAATATATGCAGGGGTGCACATAACTGGTACGCATGCGCAAAGATAATCAACGATGCGTAATGCCACTTGTGTTACTTGGCGTACTTTACCGATCATCTTATCAAATCTGACCCGTGTTGCTTGTCAACTACTGTCAGATGTCCGACAAGCAACAGACCGTAAGCAGCTGCTTTGGCGTTTCGCCGCCTACAAAGAAACAACAACTGGAGCCAGAGTCGAAGAAAAGACTTTCATCGGAAAAGTGGCTTGACGCGATCGATGAGCGCTCCGGAATGTGGAGCAAGATTTGCCGCTTACATCCACGTCTAGCAGACGAAACGGGTCTGTTTTATAAAGGCTCAACGAATTTCAACCATCCTTTTATTTGGCGAACATGAAAAGAGCAAGGAGCACATGAACGTGGCCCAAGCCGTCGCTAATAAACAAGCGAGCCCGGAAGAAAAGTCCAGTCGGCCACTTTTACAGATGGCTAGACACGCTGGAGCATCGCGCAAAATCAGCTGATCGCAACGTTCCTTACTGGGAGACATGTCGTCGCTCTGTGGGCAAGCTGCTGCACCTTTATTTACAGAAAGGTGGCGCAAAGAAAAAATGCTGCACTGAAGAAGCTGTGTGAAGAAAATGGGATCTCCTTTGTGGAACTGGCTACGTTTCATAATATCAGATGGTCTGCATGGAGGTTGGGAATATCAAGACTATTGCCAGCCATTAAAATGCATCTGGCTACGAGTGATCACAGATCTGCACAGAGCGTTTTCAGTTCTGTCCAACACGATTGACGTCGGCAACATTTAGAAGACCACCTTCAATTCGGTTTCAGAAGGAAAAGCTAACTACTGGAGAATGTAAGGATGAACTCACGGTGGCCATTGGTCAGTTCACACTTCTGCTTGATGGTGAAGGCCACAGGACACACACTGTGTCATATGCTGATGCTGATAGAGGGGAGATAAACTCAATCAGGGGGATAATTGAAGAGTTTGAAATCAGACATGGATCCCTCGAGTCATGTGATCATTTCATACAGGGTTCGTACGGTCATGGAAAACCTGGAAAAGTCATGGAATTTTCAAATGGTCCTTTCCAGGCCTGGAAAAATCATGGAAAAAACTTAAATCCAGAAAGTTTTAGAAAAGTCCTGGAAATGTGTCACATGTTCATTTACGGCGAGTTTGAAATAATTAATGATTTAAAAAAAAAAACGCTCTCCATACGCTACATTTTCAAAATTGTTCATCTTTATACCGAGATTTCAGTTTGTTCATGGAAATTTGGTTTAAAGTCCTGGAAAGGTCATGGAATAGTCATGGAAAGGTCATGGAATAGTCATGGAAAGGTCATGGAATAGTCATGGAAAGGTCATGGAAATCCATCGATCAAAAGGTGTAAGAACCCTGTTCTTAGTATTTGATCCTTCAACATGGCCTCAAATGCTAACCCTTCCAACTTGACAACGACGCCTCTGTGCAGAATGGATGAGCTTAAAGGACGCAGGAAAACACCCAGGAGCCTCTTCTGGTTATGACTTGGTCCAAATAGTAAATACAAGTAACCCAGACGTTCACTCCAACATCAACAAGGCGGTTAAGCTGTCTCTTGCGCTGCCTTAAGTAGTGGATTCTCACATCTCATCATAATAAAAACCAGTACAGATCTCGTCCCTCACGTGCTCGTCTCTCAGCCCTGATGCACGTTCACCTGTCAGACCCCAGAGACACGTGACCCAAAGCAAGCCGCTGACCTGAATCGACCACGGACAGGGAGGTGCATCTTCATCATCTTCATCATCTACCATGCAGGAAGCTGAAGCAGAGGACAGTGAGGAAGACTGCACTTATTAAGACCACGCTACACAGTGAGTGAGTACCAAACACCGTCTCCCGGGCCTCACCGGAGTAACTCACTGAAACAGTTCTGTGCACCCCTGAATGTGCTGTATGCCACTATTTAGACCGTTTCTGCCAGCAAGGTTGACTGAAACATGCCGTTTCTCCCATAATGGCTCCAACGTGTGACCCTGGCACTTGTTGCTGCAGTGGATGGGTGGTTACCTATTATGTGAGTGTGTGTGTGTGTGTGTGTGTGTGGGGGGGGGGGGGTTCTTAAATGATTGACCAGTTGGTGTTTGAGGGGAATGACCCACTGAGATGCCACTTGGCTAATCGTTAGCCTTGCAGGGCCACCAGGATGAAGCTCTGGCCATTAAGTTTATGAGCCGTGATGTCTGCTAGTGATGGACACTGTGTGTGTGTGTGTGTGTGTGCGTGTGTGTGTGTGTGTGTGTGTGTGTGTGTGTGTGAGAGATGGTGAGGTGATGTTCACCTTGTGTCTGTAAGGACTTTTGCCTTGTGCACATTCACACGACTGAGCAGGATTTCCTCTCCTCTGCTTGAAGCGGACACTTTTGTTCCCAAATTATTATTGTGAAGTTTTCCTTAGTAACAAAACAGTCCAGGTGGAAGTCTATGATGCTAGTTTATTTTTTTTTATTTTTTTTTATAATTATGTTGTACATATATAGTGGCTTTTAGTCAATTTGAATTATATAATCATACAGGGTTCTTACAGTCATGGAAAACCTGGAAAAGTCATGGAATTTTAAAATGGTCATTTCCAGACCTGGAAAAGTCATGGAAAAAACTTAAATCATAAAAGTTTTGAAAAAGTCATGGACTTTTTTTCTAATCACATTTTTATTTGAGTTTGAGTTCATGGAGTTTGGAATAATTAATGTTTTTTTAAGAAAGATGCTCAAAATATAAGCTACATTTTCTAAATGTTTCATGTTTATACCGAGGTTTCAGTTTGGTCATGGAAATTCGGTTTAAAGTCCTGGAAAAGTCCTGGAAAAGTCCTGGATATCTATTGGTCAAAATGTGTAAGAACCCTGATCATAATGGCAACCATCTCAAAGGAATGCTGCTTATATAACTTTCATTTCCCAAAAGTCTTCTTCAATTAAAGGTGCCGTCAATAAAATATGTATTTTTAATCTTTTGACGGCTTTGAGGAGCAACAAAGTGTGTTAATGTGTGCGTCTCCACACCTTAACGTCTTTATTGGATTCATGTTCACAAGTCACAGATTAGATTTCACCTCTCGGGTATTTATTTTTTGGTGCTTTAACTATCCGTAGAACATAAAGTTGGAATGACTCATTTTAAAGAGCACAATGTAAAAGATTTATCACCAATTAATTTGAGTCTGCAAGACGTTGTCCTGTAGCTGATGTTGGCGTCAGCATCGAGCATCATAGTTCATCATACTTCAACACACACCTGGTGTCGATTAAATACATCCACCAATTAGTAGAAACGTGTGGCATTTTAAACTTTACAAATGAATTAATTACATGTTTTTAAATTGTTTAGCGTGTTCTCCTTCTTTTTAGAGAATATTGTATCACAGCAGCACAAGTAGTGGAATTCTTCTACTCTTCAAACCTGCACACACACACACACACACACGCTTTCTTTCACACACACACACACACACACACACGCTTTCTCACACAGACACACACACACACACGCTTTCTCTCACACACACACACACACACACACGCTTTCTCACACAGACACACACACACACACACGCTTTCTCACACACACACACACACACACGCTTTCTCTCACACACACACACACACACACGCTTTCTCACACACACACACACACACACGCTTTCTCACACACACACGCTTTCTCTCACACACACACACACGCTTTCTCACACACACACACACACACACGCTTTCTCTCACACACACACACACACTTTCTCACACACACACACACACACACACTTTCTCACACAGACACACACGCACACACTTTCTCACACAGACACGCACACACGCTTTCTCACACAGACGCACACACACACGCTTTATCTCACACACACACACACGCTTTATCTCACACACACACGCTTTCTCTCACACACACACACACACGCTTTCTCACACACACACGCACACACACACGCTCTCACACACACACACGCTTTCTCTCACACACACACACACGCTTTCTCACACACACACACACACACACACACGCTTTCTCTCACACACACACACACACACACGCTTTCTCACACAGACACACACACACACACGCTTTCTCTCACACACACACACACACACACACGCTTTCTCTCACACACACACACACACACACACTTTCTCACACACAGACACACACGCACACACTTTCTCACACAGACACGCACACACGCTTTCTCACACAGACGCACACACACACACGCTTTATCTCACACACACACACGCTTTATCTCACACACACAGCTTCTCTCACACACACACACACACACTTTCTCACACACACAGGCACACACACACGCTCTCACACACACACACGCTTTCTCTCACACACACACACACGCTTTCTCACACACACACACACACACAAGCTTTCTCTCACACACACACACACGCTTTCTCTCACACACACACACACGCTTTCTCTCACACACACACACACACGCTCTCTCACACACACACACACGCTTTCTCTCACACACACACACACGCTCTCTCACACACACACACACGCTTTCTCTCACGCACGCTTTCTCTCACACACACACACATGCTTTCTCTGACACACACACACACACGCTTTCTCACACACACACACACGCACACTTTCTCTCTCACACACACACACACACACACACATGCTCTCTCTCTCATACACACACACGCTGTCTCACACACAAACACACACTTTCTCTCTCACACACACACACACACATTGATAAGGGATGTATCGATTTGTCTAACTGTTCGCCCTCTGATTAACGCAGCCCTCCTGTTTCATTTGGTAAGTGACCACATATATAACTGTTACACCCCTCCCCCTTCTTCAACCCCTCACACACACACACACACACACACACACACACACACACACACACACACACACACACACACACACACACACATTCTTTAAGGCATGTAAGTAGTGACCTGCTACACATGTTCCCTTGTCACTCCATCAGTCTACGTCCTAATTGGATAAACTCTTTGGCATGTGGAGCTCTGTGACTTCAGTGTGTGTGTGTGTGTGTGTGTGTGAGTAGACGTCCGTGTGCAGACGTGACTGTCCAGGTTAGATGAGGTTGAATGGCCGTTGTCTTCCGGTCCTGTCCTTCCCCGTCTCCCGTCTCACACGCATGCAGCTCCGTCCCTCTCGGCCTCCCCTCTCCTGCACGCACGTGTCCGGCGCCCTGCGTTCCTGTGTGAGATCAAAGGCAGTGCTGGCGCACCGTCGCAGAAATAAACCCACGCACACACACACTTGCGTTGAAAGTGTTCCCAGGGTCACGCTGCGTCTGAACTTTGTCCGTATCTTTTCGTCGTCGTGTTTGGAGGACGCCGTGTCCTCGGAGTCGCGGCAGAGCGACATCAGGGAACGTGGCCGACGCTCGTTTTCTCCATCTTGGTAACGGTGTTCCCTTTTCTCTTCTTCTTCTACTGCTCTCCCTCCTTTCTTTCTCCTTCCCTCCTTTCCTGCCCTCTCCTCCTCCTCCGTCGCTCTGTGGCTTCCCCCCTGCAGAGCGGAGCCGAGTTGGAGTACCACTGGTAGCTGTCCAGCACAACCTGCCCGATCCCAGAAGAACAGGACCACTTTTTCCACACGAGATCACATTCATAAGTCACCTTTTCTTTTTCTTTTTTTTTCTCCTCTGGGGTGTTTTCTTTTCTTTTCATTCCCCACGCCGAGATCAAGCGAAGCAGAGATCCTGGATTTAGAAACAAACACGCCCAATGTGGAGGACTGCAAAGCGGGTTCAGACGGTTTTCTTTGTAGAACAAATCGGAAGAGGGGGGGAGGGGGGGGGGTGTGTGAGAACAACCGAGTTAATACCTGGAAGCAGAACGTGTATATTTACGGGAGGCAAACAATCACACTTTCTCTCGCCCCTCGGCTTCTGGCTTTCTTTGCGGTTGTTTTTGTGGCCCAGGACCGCGTTGGGTTTCCGTGGCGACCGCCTCAGACCCGAGAGAGAAGGCGGGGCCTCGCACACCAAACCCGTTTTTCGGCGCGTGAACTTTACACGTGACCGGCAGCCGGTCGACTCGCCACGCGTGTCCGGCGCCGCCGTCCAGCTCACGCGGTTCTGGGCATCACTGGTACTCTGCTAGAGGAGGACTCCTGGATT